>LR738714.1:539807834-539819202 GCA_902687465.1 Secale cereale
GGGGAAGGCAGCGGTGCACGGGCCGGCTGGGCCTTCGGCCCAGTTCTGTCCGAAACTAACTTAAAAAAAAAACTCCCGACACCGGAAAACTCAAAAAATAAAAAAAATCGTGAACGGAGACGAAAAATTCCCAAATAAATTTTCACCGTCCAATAATAAAATCTAGGACAAAGTAAACATTTTTCCCGGACCTAAATGCGATTTTGAAAAATGGGCATTTTTTCCTATGCAAATAAAATCGCAAATAAATCCGAATAAAATCCCAAAAATGATTTTAATATTGTTTTCCTCCAATATTTCTTTTATTTGGAGAATTCATATTATCTCCGCTCATATGTTTAATTAAGAAATATTTTTAGGGAAGAAAATAATTAAAACCAAAGTGATCCCCGCACTGGTATTCGAGAAAACTCAAATACGAAACGGTAAAATTCTCAACTCTCTCCGTAGGTCCTTGAGTTTCTTAGAATTTTTCGAGGATCGCCACGCACAAATGCAATAAAAATATGCAATGCGGTATGATCTATGTATAACATTCCAAATTGAAAATTTGGGATGTTACATAAATTAGCGACACCTACTCCTGCTATTGAATCTGATATGTTGCATGTTCTTGATGATGCCACTTCTGCTATGTATGATGAAACTACTTCCATGCTTGATAATAATGTGCCACTAGGTGAATTTCTAGATGAACAAAATTGCTAAGGTTAGGCAGAATGCAAATATTGAAACTGATAATATTCATGAAAGTGATGATGAAGCTTATCCCCCGAGATATGAATTGCATGTTGTTTCCGAGGGTTATGTTATGGATGAAGAAACTGTTAGAGACTTTCTTGCTTGCAACGATAGATATGATCTTAAGAAATTATAAGCTAAGCTGAAAGAAAAGACCTTGAATGCTAGAATGAAACATGACCCTGTTTTGCTACTTCACCTATCTTTGTTACTGATAAGGAATATGATTTCTGTGTTGATCCTGAGTTAATTACTTTGGTTGAATCTGATCCTTTCCATGGCTATGAGTCTGAAACTGTTGTGGCACATCTCACTAAGTTGAATGATATAGTCACCCTGTTTACCAATGATGAAAATATTCGTTACTACTATATCCTTAAGTTGTTTCCTTTCTCATTAAAGGGTGATGCTAAGACTTGGTTTAATTCTCTTGATCCTGGTTGTGTGCGTAGTCCCCAGGATATGATGCATAACTTCTCTGCTAAATATTTTCCCGCTCATAAGAAACAAGCTGCCTTACGGAAATATATAACTTTGTGCAAATTGAAGAAGTGAGTCCCCCACAAGCTTGGGGGAGGCTTCTCCAATTACTTAATGCTTTGCCTGATCATCCTCTTCAGAGGAACGATATACTTGATGTCTTTTATAATGGACTAACCGATGCTTCCATAGACCACCTGGATAGTTGTGCTGGTTGTGTTTTCCGGGAAAGAACAGTTGATCAAGTTGAATTACTATTGAATAATATGCTGGCCAATGAAAATAATTGGACACTTCCTGAACCAGCCCCTAAGCCAACTCCGAAGAAAAGGTGAGTTCTATTTCTTAGTCCTCAAGATATGCAAGAGGCAAAGAAATCTATGAAAGAAAAAAAGGTATTAAAGCTGAAGATGTTAAGAATTTACCGCCTATTGAAGAAATACATGGTATTGATAACCCGACACAGGTAGTAAAGGTAAATTCTCTTTATAGATTTGATGAAGGTGATATTCCTCGTTATAAGTCTGCTAGCCAATGCTTAGATGAGTTTGACAATTTCATTGTGAAACAAGAAAACTTCAATGCTTATGTAGGTAGACAATTGCAACATAATGCTTATATGATTGAACACTTGAGTGGTTATATGTCTAGAGTTAAAGGTGAATTGAAATCATTAGTAAACATGCTTCTATGGTTACCACTCAAGTAGAACAAGTACTTAAGGCTCAGAATGATTTGCTCAATGAATTAAATAGTAATAATAATGACTATGCTATTAGAGTTGCAACTAGAGGTGGTAAAGTGACTCGGGAACCTTTGTATCCTGAGGGCCACCCTAAGAGAATTGAGCAAGATTCTCAGAGAGCAAATTTAGATGCACCTAGTTCTTCTAAGAATAAGAAAAAGAAAAATGATAGGACTTCGCATGCTTTTAGTGAACCTGTAGCTGACACACCTGAGAATCCTAATGATATCTCTATCTGTGATGATGAAACACAATCTGGTAATGAACATGAACCTAGTGATAATGTTAATGATGATGTTCATGATGATGCTCAACCTAGCAATGATAATGATGTAGAAACTGAACGTGCTGTTGATCTTGATAACCCACAATCAAATAATCAACATTATGATGAGAGAGTCTTTGTTGCTAGAAAGCACGGTAAGAAAAGAGAACCATGGGTTCAGAAA
Source organism: Secale cereale (assembly GCA_902687465.1). Taxonomy (NCBI): domain Eukaryota; kingdom Viridiplantae; phylum Streptophyta; class Magnoliopsida; order Poales; family Poaceae; genus Secale; species Secale cereale. The sequence continues at coordinate 539,810,250 of LR738714.1, forward strand.
CCCATGCTTTTTCCTTCTAAACCATCCAAGAAAAAGGATGATGAGGATTTTGAGCGCTTTGATGAAATGATTAGACCTATCTTTTAGCGTATGCGTTTGACTGATATGCTTAAAACAAATCCTTATGCTAAGTATATGAAAGATATTATTACCAATAAAAGAAAGATACCAGAAGTAGAAATTTCCACCATGCTTGTCAATTACACTTTTAAAGGTGGAATACCTAAGAAACTAGGAGATCCTGGAGTACCCACTATACCTTGCTCCATTAAAGGAAACTATGTTAAAACTACTTTATGTGATCTTAGAGCCGGTGTTAGTGTTATGCCTCTTTCTTTATATCGTAGACTTGACTTGAGTAAGTTGACACCTACTGAAATATCTTTGCAAATGGCTGATAAATCAACTGCTATACCCATCGGTATTTGTGAGGATGTGCCTGTTGTGGTTGCAAATGTTACTATTCTAACGGACTTTGTTATCCTTGATATTCCCGAGGACGATAGTATGTCTATTATCCTTGGTAGACCATTTTTGAATAATGCAGGGGCTTTTATTGATTGCAACAAAGGCAATGTCACTTTTCATGTCAATGGCAATGAGCATACGGTACATTTTCCAAGGAAACAACCTCAGGTCCACAGTATCAATTCTATTGGAAAAATTTCAACTATTACTATTGGAGGTTTTGAATTTCCCCTTCCTACTGTCAAGAAGACATATGATATTCTTATTGTTGGGGACATACATATCCCCATTGAGGTAACCTAGTGTTATTCGAAAATTCTCCGGTTTCATGTTATTCGGAAAGAGTTTATTAACAAGACCTGATCAACCATGTTAATGGATTCCTTTTGATGAGCATGAGATGTGTGAATCTAGATAGCACAACCTTTTGTACCCTTCTTTTACTTTCTGTTAATTAGATTAAATAAAACAAAAATAGTATTTTCCATCTGTTTCCAGACTTATCCGTGCAATAAAAAATACCCCAAAAATAAAAGTTCTCCAAATGCCCTGAAATTTAAATATTATTTTTCTAGAATATTTGAGAATATATGGCACAAAATACACAGCGAGGGGAGCCAGCACCTGGCCACAAGGGTCCAGGGCAGGCCCACCCTCACAGGGCGTGACCCCCTGCCTCGTGGGCCCCATGTGGCTCCCCTCCACTAATTCCTGCGCCCATACCCTTCTTCTCCCTCCCAAAAAATCACTATCCAGCTCAAGCACGAGTTCTAGCTCATCTTGCTGCCATTTTCGACCTCCTTGCTTAAAGCTCCATTCACAAAACTGTTTGGGGAGATTGCTCCTTGGTATGTGGCTCCTCCATTGGTCCAATTAGTTTTTGCTCTAGTGCTTTATTTATTGCAAATTTTTGCTGCTGCGGTGACCTTGTTCTTGAGCTTGCATGTCTAATTTCTTCGGTCCCAAGTAGTTCTAATGCATGATATAGTCTCTAGGCACTTTTAGGAGTTGTTGCTATCAATCTTCTTGAGTTTGGTTAATTTTTATTTTGAGTTACTAAAAATTTCAGAATATTTTAGAAAATGCATAGGAAAATATTCCAAGTTGGTTCTTCAAGGAAGCAAGAACCAAGGCTCGCGATTCATGAGCCGGACGATGAACTATCGAGGGAAGCTGAAGTGCGGCCTTGTGAATGGCCGTCGGAGGAATTTATGGTTCGGGTTGGCATTAAGGAGGAATTTGACGCATACGTGCGTAACGCTGACCTCGAGGGCTTCATACAAGATAAGTGCCCTCAATATCGTTACTTAACTGATACCTTTGTGAGAAGATTTAAATTTTCACCTTCACGTAATTCTCACACTGTCCTATTTGACCTTTATGATAAATCTTACACCATGGACGTAGAGGATTTTAATGATGCTTGTAAGCTCCCGCAGTGGGGCAGTATGGGTGATCCTCGCAAATATGAATATAGAGACTTCCTTGCTAGTATCACTGTGGGGGAATCTAGAGAAATCACACAAACTACCATAGGAAGCATTCATTTTCCTGCTATTCATTACTTTGCTCTCTTTATTGGTAGATGCATAAACGGTAAAGATGAGGCTTGCCACATGTGTGTCCCTGATCTTAGTGTTCTCAGGAGTGTTGTATTAGGTGATAGACAATATAACTTGGGAGCCATTGTTGCACGTAGGCTACATCACAATGGTTTGTACGGAGATTTATTTGGTGGGATTTATGCCACTCGCATAGCCCGCCGTCTTGGTGTGCCTATACATGAAAATGATGAACCTTTACCGCATGCTTATTTAGATTACAATGCTATGGTTAGTCACCGGTTTATAGAGAGGGATGAACAATACCTCAAGTATCTACTAATCTTTAATAGGCGCCACGCCGTCCATATTGCTCTTCCTGCTCCTACCTTGTTTGACTTTCAGGCAAAAGGGAGATATACTATAACCAGGGAGGAGGCAAATGAGTATCATGAGATGATGGAAGCAGCCCGTCTCCAAGTTGCAGCTCAGCAGGCGATAGCTGCTGCATCTTAGTACAACCCCAACTACAACTTTGGATATTCGTCAGGCCCATACTGGCCATAGACCAACTTAGGCCAAAAGCCTAAGCTTGAGGGAGTACGTGTTTCTCACCGACATTACATTCATGTTCACACACTTATTCTAGTAGTCGGTGCTCACACTCTTTCATTGTACCATACATGCTAGTTTCAATTCTTAGTCTTTTTCTTGTGTGCTAGAAAAAAACCTTAATAAAAAAATAAATTAGTTGTGGATTTTAGCTAGTTTACTTTCCTTGCATGTAGTAGTTGCAATCAAAAGAAAACCCAAAAAGATTTATCGTTCTTCTTTTGCTTATTGGGAGCTTTCCCGTGTAAATAGTTTCTTTTCTTTTCTTTGGGGGTTAAGAGTAGAAGACCATGTTGAAAATGTTTAGTGGCTCTCACATGCTTTATTGTTGATTTAACCTTGAGCCATATTACTTTGTCTTATCTCTTGTATTTAATGCTCATAGATTCCAGCTTAGTCGAATGCACGTGCACTAATATTATTATCCACACTGTTCGGCCGTGCGAGTGAAAGGCAATAAGGATGATATATGATGAATTGATTGAGATGAGAAAAGCTGGTATTAACTCAACCTCTCTTGTTTTTGTAAATATGATAGTTCATCGTTCCTAATTCAGCTCGTTATGAATGAAACATGCTTGCAATGACAATTAGAGATCATAGATGCTTATGTCATGATTAATTAGCTGAGAGTTTATAATGGTCTATCTTGCGTGCCAACATGATATTAAAATGGTTGTGATGTGGTATGATGGGGTGGTATCCTCCTTTGAATGATTCAAGTGGTCTGACTTGGCACATGTTCACGCATGTAGTTGAAACAAATCAACATAGCCTCCACGATATTTATGTTCATGGTGATTTGTATCCTACTCATGCTTGCATTCACTATTGATTAATTTTAATGCATGTTCATGACTGTTGTAGCTCTTTAGCTGGCCGCTCTCCAGCCTCTGTCTAGCCTTCACCTGTACTAAGCGGGAATACTGCTTGTGCATCCACTTCCATAAACCACAAAGTTATTCCTATGAGTCCACCATACCTTCCTATATGCGGTATTTACCTGTCGTTCCAAGTAAATTTGTATGTGCCAAACTCTAAACCTTTAAATGAAATTCTGTTTTGTATGCTCGAACAGCTCATGTATCAACTAGGGCTATCTATATCTTTCATGCTAGGTGGGTTATTCTCACGATGAGTGGACTCCGCTCATCATTCATGGGAAAATGGCTGGTACCGGGATGCCCAGTCCCATGCTCAAAATCATAATAATTAACAAAACTCCCCCAGGGCTATTGTTGGTTTGGACGGTACCCGTTGTTTCAGACCAGCCGTGCAGTGTGCTTGTTGGTGGTTGGGGGAGTATAAACTTTACCATTCTGTTTGGGAACCGCCTATAATGTGCATAGCATGGAAGATATCAAAATTCTTGGTTGCTATGTTGACAATGAGAGTATACCGCTCAAAATGTTATTCATCTCTATTTAAAAATCAAGCTCTGGCACCTCTACAAATCCATGCTTCCCTCCGTGAAGGGCCTATCTATTTACTTTTATGCTGAGTCATCATCCTCTTATTAAAGAGCACCAGTTGGAGAGCACCTCTGTCATTTGCATGTATTACTATTAATTTGCATTGAGTATGATTGTGACTGGATCTCTCTTACCATGAATTACAATGTCTAGTCAGTCCTTGATCTTTAAAGGTGCTCTACATTTATGTTTTGCGGTCTCAGAAAGGGCTAGCGAGATCCATCTGGTTATATCATATTATGATTGTTTTGAGAAAGTGTTGTCATCCGCGGTTTATTATTATTGCTCGCTAGTTGATTATGCCATTGATATGAGTAGACACGAGACCTGAAAGTTATTGTGAATTTGGTTAGTTCATGATCTTGCTGAAAACTTGAATGCTGGCTTTGCATATTTATAACAACAAGAGCAAACATTGTCAAAGTTTTTCTTTATCACTTTCCGTTTATCAACTGAATTGCTTGAGGACAAGCAAAGGTTTAAGCTTGGGGGAGTTGATACGTCTCCAACGTATCTACTTTTCCAAACACTTTTGCCCTTGTTTTGGACTCTAACTTGCATGATTTGAATGAAACTAACCCGGACTGACGCTGTTTTCAGCAGAATTGCCATGGTGTTGTTTTTGTGCAGAAATAAAAAGTTCTCAGAATGACCTGAAAATCCATGGAGAAATATTTTGGAAAATATAAAAAATATCTGCGGAAAGATCCAAACCAGGGGGCCACACCCTGTCCACGAGGGTGGGGGCGCGCCCCCTCCCCCTGGGCGCGCCCCCTACCTCGTGGGCCCCGTGTTGCTCCACCGACGTACCCCAGACTCCATATATTCACTTTCGGGGATAAAAAAATCAGAAGAAGAATTATCATGTTTTACGATACGGAGCCGCCGCCAAGCCCTAATCTCCCTCGGGAGGGCTGATCTGGAGTCCGTTCGGGGCTCTGGAGAGTGGAGATCGTCGCCATCGTCATCATCAACTTTCCTCCATCACCAATTTCATGATGCTCACCGCCGTGTGTGAGTAATCCCATTGTAGGCTTGCTGGACGGTGATGGGTTGAATGATATTTACCATGTAATCGAGTTAGTTTTGATAGGGTTTGATCCCTTGTATCCATTAAGTTATGAGATTGAAGTTGCTATGGCTTTGCTATGCTTAATGCTTGTCACTAGGGCCCGAGTGTGCCATGATTTCAGATCTGAACCTATTATGTTTTCATTAATATATGTGTGTTCTTGATCCTATCTTGCAAGTCTATAGTCACCTACGATGTGTTATGATCCGGCAACCCCGAAGTGACAATAATCGGGACCACTCCTGGTGATGACCGTAGTTTGAGGAGTTCATGTATTCACTATGTGCTAATGCTTTGGTCCGGTACTCTATTAAAAGGAGGCCTTAATATCCCTTAGTTTCCACTAGGACCCCGCTTCCACGGGAGGGTAGGACAAAAGATGTCATGCAAGTTCTTTTCCATAAGCACGTATGACTATATTCGGAATACATGCCTACATTTCATTGATGAAATGGAGCTAGTTCTGTGTCACCCTAGGTTATAACTTTTACATGATGAATCACATGCGACATAATTCCCCATTACCGATCCAATGCCTACGAGGTTTTCACATATTGATTGTTGCTTATTTACTTTTCCGCTACTATTATTACAAAAACTACAAAAACACTACCGTTACTTTTATTGTTGTTACCACTATTTCTATATTACTTTGCTACTAAACTACCTTGCTCCAGATACTAAGTTTCCAGGTGTGGTTGAATTGATAACTCAGCTGCTAATACTTAAGAGTATTCTTTGGCTCCCCTTGTGTCGAATCAATAAATTTGGGTTGAATAATTTACCCTCGAAAACTGTTGCGATCCCCTACACTTGTGGATTATCAAGCCTCTCTAGCACGATGGGTGGGAAGTGGTAGGTTGGTCCGGTGTACTGCATGGCTGAGGATGTGCAAGAAGGGCATATGGCAGAGAGGATGGGAGATGGATGAGGGATGGCAGAGGCAGAGGGTGGCTTAAATAGCCGTATTGCTACGTGTTATTTGGCCGTGACAATAACGGGGTCAAATGTGAAGTAACCCGTTTTCAAACCCATCGTAACATCGGGAGTGTACACGCGTGGGAAACGGTGGTTTGAAAAAGAAGAAGAAAAAGAAGCTAATTGCACGCGTGGGAATCCGTGGTCATATATATTATATGAACCAAAAGAGACAAATTTTGAATAGTTTGTGGCCATTTTGCATGATAAAAATAAATTTGGCCCTTAAAATTGGTCATTTTCTATGCAATGTCAATTGATTTCAAACGATGCAAAAATACAGAGCCGACACGTTCACAAAAACAGAGCAAACGATGCAAAAATAAACACCAGCGCGTTCACAAAAAAAAGAGCAAACGATGCAAAAAAAAACGACGCAATTCGACGGCCCAACCAGAGCTTGGTTTCCTTTTGGGCCCAATAACAACGTTTTTTTTCATGGAGTCAGTGGTGGGCGAGCAGCCGAGCACAACGAATAGGATCACCTCTCGCGGATCGCCCCACGATCCAACGATGCGGAGCGGTCCTTGTGATCCAACGGTGCGGAGCCTGCACACAGCCATCCCACCTAGTTCCTTCTAGAAGGCCAGATCTGAGGGCTATCGCTTGGTGCGAGGGTATGATCGTACGGCTGACATTGGGAGCTAGGGTTGGGCGAAACCCCGCGGGGTTTACAGGGGTTTTGAGCTGGTCAACGGGGTTTTAAAGGTTTTGACTGAGCATAACTAATTTTTAAAAAAAATCGAAAAAATATGAAACCTTCGCCGTTCGGCGTTTTATAAGACACACTAACGAGGAAAAATACTAAACTTAGTCTATGGTCATTTTCATGAAAAAAAACCTAGCTGGCACAATCGAGGTCAAATGAGCACCATTAATTTAAAAAATCAAAAATATATAAAACCTACGCACAATGTTGTCTTATGTGACATGTTACCAACCAAAAATCATAAACTTGGTCTATGGTCATTTTCATGAGAAAACCTTGACACATATGAGCTATCACCTACATGATTTCATAGAGTTCAAGGAGAGGAGGTGGTGTTACCTTCTGTTTTTGATTTTTTTTTTAAAAATCACTAAACCTTTGTTTTAAAGTGAATAAGACGGATCTGAAGTTAGTTTTCCATTTTCATATTTTAAACGTGTTTTTAATAGTTTTTATATTAAAGCATTTTTTGCAAAAGAAAATGTAAAAATATGAAGATTAATAAAAAAAATAGTGAGACTTACAATCTACACTATATAGATTGAATAGGTGTTAATAAAAAAACATTTGTCTCATTCAGAGTAGGTCCAAAAAAACTTGATTACAAATGGACAGTTTACCCTAGCCTGGGAGCTTATTTGGATCACATTTCGCAAATTCAAATTTCTTTGAACTCCTCTAAATCACCTCAAATTTTGCACACATGGTCTCCTCCACAAACATAGATAGTTGATAATACATCTTCATTAAATGTTATTTTTTGCGTTATTGGAATATTTGATAAAAGGGAACCCTTGATAAAATGATGGATTGTAGCATATTTGCAGCATATGTGTGATCATTGCAGCACCTGAACTTTCAAAACACTGAAACGAATCATAGCAGATAAATTTAAAAACACAAAAATACCCAACATAGATAGCCACATGCATATAAAATTCATCAAACCACCAAAAGTTAACCCACATCTTGTTCACAAACATGGGGCCCCACAAACATAGTTCACCAACATAGTTCAGCAAACAACCTAAAGTACTTGAAACACATCATAACATAACATGAGGGATGGGGAGACGGGACTTTGGCTAGGGCAGCTTGCTGCCCCATTGTCAGGACCGGTTTTTCAGTAAAATAATTACCGAGAGACCGACCTTTTTATCGAACCAACACAGAAGAATACTTCTTGCTGGTAGACAATTCCTTGATACAGAATTCCAGAGTACTGAATATTATACATGGTTGAGCGGAGGTTGCTCAACAATTTATTACAAGTACGTCGATATAGCACATAAATGCGGGTATGACACAATGGTAGGGTGGCATACTACTAACTCGTAATAAAAAGGTGGTGGATATGTCACAGTGTAGTGGGTGATGTGACTCCAATATATTACAGTTCATCGAGTGTCGGAATGAGAACCGATGAATTTATTTGGTGGGTGGCGGAAGCGGTTAGATGACAGTGATTAAATCCAGGATCGTGAGAGACTGACTGGGACTCCACTAGACGTCGGACTCGCTATCGAACTCTTCATCCATGAGATCGCCTTCATCAACATCTGGCCAAACCAACAAGCCATGTGAGTACTTTGAATATACTCGCAAGACAGTTCAGACATAAGATATAATAAATGCAAACATGATGCATGTGAGTATTCTAGCAAAATGTATCCGAATAATATAATTTCTGCGCGGCATGTAAAAATAGAAGTCGGGCGGTAGTCCTCCCGAAATCCACAAAATAAAAGATAACCAAACGAGTGTCTGAGCGACGCCTCGTGAGGTAAAAGAAATAAATCATGCCGTAGTCGGACGTCTGAGCGACATCACATAAAGGGCTTATAGAAAAATAAATAACAAGAATGCCACAGTCAGACAACTAAGCGACATCACATAAAGGGCTTATAGTAAAATAAATAACAAGAATGCCACAGTCGGACGTCTGAGCGACATCACATAAAGGGCTTATAGTAAAATAAATAACAAGAATGCCACAGTAGGACGTCTGAGCGAAATCACATAAAGGGCTTATATAAATAATGGTATAACGGTAAAATATTTCAAGTGATAAATCAGTGCAGAGATAACGGGTTAGTCCATC
>LR738714.1:539819218-539851595 GCA_902687465.1 Secale cereale
TATAGTAAAATAAATAACAAGAATGCCACAGTCGGACGTCTGAGCGACATCACATAAAGGGCTTATAGTAAAATAAATAACAAGAATGCCACAGTCGGACGTCTGAGCGACATCACATAAAGGGCTTATAGTAAAATAAATAACAAGAATGCCATAGTCGGAAGTCTGAGCGACATCACATAAAGGGCTTATAGTAAAATAAATAACAAGAATGCCACAGTAGGACGTCTGAGCGAAATCACATAAAGGGCTTATATAAATAATGGTATAACGGTAAAATATTTCAAGTGATAAATCAGTGCAGAGATAACGGGTTAGTCCATCTACCAAAAATGAACCTGGACAAAATCACCACTCTTGTTACTGTCATAAATTACTAGAGACGGTCACCGGGGTCGACACAAATATTGACTCTAGGCCATAAACATGGCTACTCGGAAGATTTTGACTCTGCAGAGCTTGTACTCTTAAATCATAGCTAACGGATTCCACTAGTCACAGGGACTAGTTCCGTCTACGGTGTTTTAGCAGAAACACAACTGACCAGTACACACCCATTTCACATCCCGCTGTCCGGAATCACCCGTGACAACAATAACGAAAAACTTTAAGATGGGGAGGCTACAACCTCGAATAGCATGGGATCAAATTTATATATGCGCGCTCTAAGGGGTGCCCCCCTCTCGGTCCCAACCGGAAACACCCATGCCCCCTGACCGGATGACGGGCTTTAATCCAGGGCCATGGAACCCTCATCCCGCCCCCTCTACTTGGTGTGTACATGGAAAGAGGTTTGCAACTGACTAAACCGTAATCTTAGCAGACGGCATGTGACAGTACCAAAAAGGAGACGAACGGAACCACGACTTGATCCACGTTGATACTAGAGTTAACCATCTACTGGCATGCTCCAACAATACCAGTACACAACCCATCATGTCACCACATGATCGGGGTGGTCCAACTATTGTCATTCGGGGCTCACCCGAAGCTTGCTTGCATTAAAATATAATCATCTCAAATGCTTATATGACCATGCTACGAAGAAGAACTACTCAAGCAAACATGCAACACACTCATCATATCAAAGTTCAAACATGCTTGCCTGGTTCGGAGTAGTCGGAGTCTAACTCGGTGAAGTTCGCGGCTCCGTCACGTTCTTCGGTATCTACGTATTCAAACAAAACGAATACTAACATAAATACCGCGCGTGCATATAAGATGAACCAAATATTTTTCAAATAAATGTGACAAAAAACTAGACAGAAAACTAAAGAGGACAGAAAAAGATTCAACTCAAAAACTTCTTTTGCTTAAAAGATATTCAAGTTTTCTTTCCAAGGACTTGTCTGTAATGAAACAGAAAGTTTCCAGGGGCTAGAATATAAAAACAGAAAAACGAATCGGTACGTAGTACGCCAGCCGAATAGGAAGACGTACTTTGCCCGAAGGCGCCTCCCAGGAAAACGTTTCGGAAAAGAAAGAGAGGCTGACGAGGGGGTCCCACTCGTCAGGTTTAAAAACTAAAACAGAGCCGCGCCGGTGCCAGAAGGCTGCGGTGGTCACCGGCGCCGATCCACGGCGAGGTAGGGGGAGGGAGTGGTACCTACGGGTTCCTGGTGTTCTTCCGCATCGGTGGGTGGTGGAGTTGAGCGTCGGCGAGCACGACGTCGACGGCGACCCTATCTCCGGCGGACGGCTGCTCGGGTGGTCGTGGGACTCGTCGGAGAGAGTTGCTAGGGCCAAATTGAAGTGGGGGTTAGTCTCCTAGAGGTGTGAGGAGGCTGCGAACGAGTCCAGGGTGGTGGAGGAGCTCTCACCAGAGAGGACGCTGCTGGAACCCGAGGCGGACGGAGGTGGCCGGAGTTGAGGAAGAAGGTCCCCTCGAGGCTCTTCCAGTGGTTGGGGCTGGTCTAGTAAGGTGGTGGAGATGTGCGGGGTTGAGAGCGGGCTCGGAGGCACTATATATAGCCGGCCCGAGGCAGTTGTCGTGAACGGCGTAAGTCCGGCGATCGATTACGGCGGCATTGTGGCTGGACGGTTGGTTTAGGAGCTTGAGCATCGACTAGGAGGTGCACTGGTTCCATTTCGGTGCCTAACTCAGAAAGGTAGGGGTGGTTACGGCATGTCCCCGATGGAACGGCCGTGTGGCACGTCGGCGGCAGAGGGCACGCCCTGTGCATGCCAGGCCACGGCGACGGTGCTACAGGCGTGCGCTGGCGATGGAGAAGGCCACGCGGAGCTCCCAGGCGACTTGGGCGGTGACGAACGGCGTTGTGCCGCAGGGTGCCTCTTGTCGGCCGCCACGGGTGGCTCTACCGCCGCGGAAGACGCCGGCATGGGCGGGCCAGGGCGCCACCGACGCCAGAAACCAGCCAAGCGCGCGTGCGGTGCTCTGGATAATAGCGAGGTGCACTGCAGCATCGATCCAAAGCGGCACTGGTGAGATTGACGAACGCTGACTGACGAAACTGACGAAGCTGCAATGTCGCCTGTAAAGTTCAGTTAACTTTTCTGAAACTGACAGAAACAGTGCATGCCAGGTGTTCGATGAAATGATTTTGTCATGTGGAAAATCTTTCTGGAGCTGATATTTGGTGGAGTGGTCTCTTGATGCATCTAGAGGCTGCCTGAATTTTCACAGATTTTTAGGAAGAAGAAAAGTATGAATTTCACCAAAATTTGCAAATCTGGTCCAAACTTGCAGCAGGTGAAATTTGAAAATTTTGAACTGTGGGCCAGTGAAACAAGATGGGTCCAGGTTGTGGGTGCTAAGGACTATCCAGGGGAGTTGGTTTGGGATCAAATATCAAAATGAACATGGTGGTTTCTTTGCAAATCACCATGGTTCATTTTAAAGGACATAAATTGTTTTTGGTGCAAAATAATTAGAAGAAAAATTCCAATGAGGTTGAAACTTACTGGAATTGATGAGAGACTTGTTTTAAGGTGAAGAGGAGGTCTTGGTGAGAAATATTTTCCTTGGGTGTCAAGGCAAGAAAAGGTTTGAAAGGGGAAGACAAGTCCAAGATTAATCATATGATGGATATTCATGGAGGGAAAAGAATCATACAAACCTTCTTGAAAATAAATTTGTGTTTGAGCCAACACAAGTGGAAATCCTTCAAGACCAAAACCAAGCTTGAGAAGAACACACAAACTTTGGTCAAAAAAGATTTTAGAAAGGGTTTTCAAGAGAAGATCAAATAACCCCCTTCCAAAAGGACCAAAAAGTTTGTAAGAAAACAAATCCAAAAAAAATTTGGAGTGTTACACCCATGATCTTGTAGTCCTCGCCGTGGATGGCCACATCTTCTGCATGAGCTAGAAGGTGAGCGAAGCAGTCGGACTTTGGCTTTATCTTGGTGGTGCAGTAGGGGCAGCGCCAAGTTTTGGTCCTGCTCTTGTAGTAGTAACCCACGCCCTTGACACTGATCTTCTCCTCTTCCTTCTCTTTGAAGGAGGTGAAGTTGCCGCGGTCCACATCCACATCTTCCCCAGAGACATACTGCACACACGAATGAATTAAATTAGTACATTGTAGATTCATGGGAATACGCCATGTCAAACGAATTAAATGAACAATCTAAATTTCAAGTAGGTTTACCTCATACTCTTCATCGCCACCATACGCTGGATCGTACGGGTCGTCGAAAGTATAGTCTATCTTCCTCTTCTTCCCCCGACCATCATCCTCCTGAATATACAATTACATCCATCACTAGTAAATACATAGGGCTAATATACTATTATCCTATTTGCATTTTCCATTGTCATGCACACACATCGAACAACACAGCTAATATAACTACATATCGTGGACATATTGTGAACAACAGAGCTAATATAACTTGAATCAAATAACTTCTTAATCGATCTAATAAGCCCCAGTCTATTCACAACATCTAGCATTTTTGCAACGAATCTAATAAGCATACAAAACAAGTCTAATAAGCATGATAGCATTAAAAACCCTAATCTGTGAGCACTAAAAACAAATCTAATAAGCCTCATAGCATTAAAAAAACAATCTGTTCACAACATCTAGTATTTTTGCAATGAATTTATCCAAATCTAAAAACCCCAATCATTGCAGCACCTAAAATCATAGTTCACAACATCTAGCTAGCATTTATCCAACAAACCCTAGTCCAAAAACCCCCATCCCCCCAACCCATACAAAAAACCCGGCCCGTCCGACAAACCAACTACTCTAACCATCTGAACTACTGTATGAATCACAATCTAACCAATGCAACCAGGGAGCAAGTAACTTTACAAGCTAAGCAAGGGCAAATACCTGCTCCTCCACGGAAGGCGGCGCAACAGGGGCATCAGGATGGACTGCGCCGCTCGACGGCGCCGTCACCTCCTGCAGCGATGAGGCGGAGCCCCACCCGTCACCTCCTGCAGCAGTTGCGAGTTTCCCCGTACCGCCGTGGACGCCACCGACATGCGCGGTTACCGCGTCCTGACCTAGCAGCTCCACCACGTCTTCGGCCGCTGCGCCGGCGTCGCCACGAGCGTCGGCCATCTAACAGATGGAGGTGATGAAGTGGAGGAAGAGGATGCAGTGGGGGAGAGCGAGATGGTGCGGTGGAGGCAGTGGAGGAGAGCGAGACAACGCCGGTGGGGGAGAGGAAGACGATGCGGCAGCGAGGGGATTTGGGGGAAAATGGTAGGGGCGATGGAGGTGGTTGACCTCTTTATATGATGGTACGTTTCGGGCATGTCCCTGGACACATGCTACCCCACGACCATGGTCTTGCATGTGCCCACGTATACGCGGTCCCACTCGTCAGCTAACAGTCAAAGGCATTGACCCAACGACAACATCGGTTATAACCTGTTCTGAGGTTTTTGGGCAAGGGAGTGGGGAAAAGTGAACAAAAGTTAACAAAGTGGGGATGAATGAGTAGAGCTAAAGAACCAGGGGCACCGAAATAAAAATCCCTAGGATTTAATATACCAAATGAAATATAATAAATTATATGTGTTTAATCATCTATAGAACAACATCTACAAATGTCATGTTGTAACTTAATTTTAATTCCAGTTCTAACAGGTGTTATTCTCCCAAATGAGAATACTATACCCATGAAACTGTATTTCAGGATAGCAGACTAAATAGACGTCTGCTCTCAAACTGTACTTCCAAACGGGGCAAATAAGTACTCTACAAAAACCTTAGAACACGCTTTACAAATCATATGTAGATTCCAACTCAAAATTATGAGCATAAGTAACTCGTTTTTCACCTAGAGGCTAGCTGTCCTGATTTGACAGTGCGGTTTCAACTGAACTAATTTCAGTGGTGTACATCAAGGGAAATCCATCAAACATGAGCTGTTCTAATCCCCAAGTTAAAGCAACTACAATATATACCTTACAAACTAACTCCTCTTCCCCAAGTTTAACTGTTTGCTCTCTCCTATATGTGGTTGTACATGGAGAGATTCTCAGTAGCACACATAGCTTTGTCTTAGGTAATTACCACTGAAACACACAAACGGGCAAAATAGGCCTCACCAAACAATCCAACTAATTAGCCCCGTTGCTAACCACCTATGGGAAATAGGTTGCTACATCGCTACTGTTAGAACCAAGAGTAATACAAGGAGTTAGAGAGGTAGCAGGCCGGGTAGTGGCCGATGGCTAGCATGTAACGCCCCGGACACACTTGTCAGTAGTCGTTACTCCTGGCGGGATCTAGACTGGCCCCTTAACTTTGGATTTCTTTCTGAATGGGTTCCCGAAAAAGAAGGAATTCATTATTGATATGAGTAGTCTATCATCCCTAATAAGCCAGGCTATCACATACACCCCCACTCACAGGAACCGACGTCCTCGTCGGGCCACATGAACGTTCCCTCTTGGCACATACGTCTGTGCATCCAGCCCAGTACATGTGCCATGCCATGTGCCATGATGGGTCACAAATGCCATGAACAACATGACCACGCACTTGTCCATAAGCATCCGTGTAACCATGAGGGTCGGCTCTGATACCAACTTTAACGCCCTGGACACACCCGCTGGTGGTTGTTACTCCTGGCAGGATCTAGACTGGCATCAAGGATCAACACTTGTATTTTTTGCGCACTTTGTACTCACTCATGCGCACGGGAGCAACTTCCCGGTCGGTCACCCATCCCAAAATTACTCCAAATTGAGCACGCTTAACATTGGAGTTCTTTCCAAATAGGCTCCCGGAAAAGAAGGAATTACTTATTTATTTGAGTAGTCTATAATCCCTAATAAGCCAGACTATCACATAGCAGCGGCCCATGCTCCACCGACAGGAGCGGCGGTCGCAACCTTTCCCCAGTAGCAGCAACGACAGCGACGTTGCAAGGGACAGGGAAACAGGAGCAGCCTCCACACGACAACAACCACGATCTGGCGACGGAGCGGAGGATAGAAGCAATCCTTTCTCCACAGCAGTAGTGACCAAGAAGTGGCAGTCTGAATTGGATAAGCAAAAGGTAGGGGTTCATGAGGGGAATAGGAGAAAAATGGAAGTTGGATCGACTGCCACACCAAGTCTAATTGGGCATTGAGCCCATATAGTATTTTCTTCCTGCCGTTCAAGTAAGGCTAATTGATAAGTTGCTTGCTACATTAGCAGAAGCACCACTCAGAGCAACTCGTTGCTTCATACATTATATACCTAGAGGCCTAGGATTCAAATACCATCACACCCCCCATTTATTATTTCTTTCCTTTTGCCTCATCCATTTATTTCCCATAAGTCTCTCTCTGTCTCTATATCTCTCTCATTTTCATTTTCCTATTCTTACACCATGGTCTATAACGATCGATTTTACCTTATTCATCAATATTTAAGCATATAGGCACGGTCAATTAGTGGAAGAAATCTGGGGCATTACAACATTCTCCTCCACAAGATGCTTATGCTCACAACAAGGGTTAGTAGAATTTGCATTATCAATCAAAACGAACGGAGGAGAAGTAGCTATTTCCTTGGTAAGCTTCACTTGGAGTTGATCATGAGACTTCTTGAGAGAGGCATGAGCACTCTTCAAGGCCATGTGAGCCTTGTCAAGTAATTCAAACTCCTCCTTAAGTCTAGCATGGCCAACCCCAAGTTCGGCCTTCTCCGATTTAAGCACGCGAATAAGAACAATAGCATGATCATGATATTTCCTTAATTTATCAAGATCCACGTTTTGAGACTCTTCAAGAGCCAAACAGAGACCTCGCTCTTCCTCTAAAGCAATAGAAAGATCTGATATCTCATTAGCATAGTCTCGACTATGCCCTTCCATCTTAGTGATTGTTTCTTCATGAGACTCAATGACATCATTGGCCTCACCTAATTGATCCAAAAGAGCAACAAAGTGCTTCTTGTTCTCACCTTTGAGCTTACTCAAGAATTTGTTAAACTCATTTTCATCCCCTTTAACCTCCTCATTTTCATCAACACAATCCAACAATGAAGGATTGGTAGAGATGGAAGTTTTGATGTTAGGAGTTATCGTGTTGATGCCTTTTGTCGTAAGGCACTTGGGGATGAGTTTCTCATTTTGAGCATCGAAGAGAGACACCGAGGTTGGGGAAGAGGTGACAATAGCAATGTTGACCATTGCCACTCCTTCACCACTTGTGTCATCATCATCATCATCATCAGAGGGATACTCTTCATGAACTAACATTGCCCTTTGAGGCACCTTCTTATTGAAGTTCATCTTGTTGGTAAGAGGATTGGCCTTGTCTTTGCGAATGAGCTTGCCTCCATTCTCTTCCCTATTCTCATTTTTTGATCAAGGGCACTTTTATTAACTCAAAATGTAGCATCGAGCGGATACAAAGCATAAAGAGCGACACCCGGCCTTTGCATAGCTAAGATGCACACAACCATCAAACAAACAGTCTAACAAATAATATAAAAACGACAAAGTGGCAGCAGTAAAGGCATATGGGTCGAAACTATGCCTACGTCAATGAAGAAGGTGGACCGATTCGGAGATTATGCTGCCACCCATGTTGGGTAAAAACCTCCCTGGCCACCCGCTCCAACCGCATACACGCCGCCTTGAACAATGATTGGTACTCCGTTCGGTGCAGAGTAGACCACATATGAAGCCAGTGCGTACAACAGTAAATAACCTGCATAGGAGAAGAGATTTTGCCATTAAAAACACAATCATTTCTACATAGCCAAAGCGACCATAGTAAGGCAGACGCTCCCACCCATATTAGCGTACTAAAAGTATTTGGTATTCCATCAAGCGAGTGACCATATATATTGGTAACACTTGTCGCTGGATACAGATTTGACGCTATTTGGATGATTGACCATGTAGAACATGCAAACTTGCATTGAAAGAAGAGATGTTTGATTGTCTGGTCATGAGTACAAAAACTACATTTCTTGCTTCCTTTCCAGTTGCGTCGAGCGAGGTTGTCTTTAGTTAGCACAACACCTCTCCGAAGATACCACATGAAAATCTTAACTTTTAGTGGCATCTTCGATTTCTAGATTTGTTTATTATTGGCCACTGGAATCTCTCTGTGTGTGATAGTGCACACTACATAGAGTCAACTATGAAGGTCCCAGATGTATTAAGATTCCAGCGGAACACATCCCGCCCTTGTGTCAAGTTAATTAAATCCAAACGGGATAGAAGATGTTGCCATGACACAAGACGGGGCCCAATTAAATCCCTCCGAAATGATATATCTGGTGGGGAGGAGCTCATCACATGCGCAAGAGTATCATTCTTACCGCGTACAATGCGGTACAAGGCTGGGTACTATTCTCGAGGAGTGGTATTTCCTAGCCACTTGTCCTCCCGGAAACGTATCCCGGAGCTATCCTTTATCTCGAAGGATCCAAAACAAAAAAGATGTTTCTTTACCACCATCAGACCAGCCCAAAAATGCGAGTCACCGGGCTTCCAGTATGCTTGGACAATGCCTTTTGGCATAAATACTTGTTGCATATCATAGTTTTCCAAACACCATCCTCAGTAAGTAGCTTGAACAACCATTTATTGAGTAAGGCATCATTCTTGACCTGGAGGACCTAAGCCTCCTTGGTCTTTCGGTCGACAAACGACGCTTCATTTGGTTAGTCTATATCTTTTCACTATCTCCTTGCCAAAAAATCTGGATCTGAAGTAATCCAGTCTTTGCAGAACCCCTTTGGGTAGTTGGAAAAATGAGAGCATGTAGAGAACCATGTTGGTGAGGATAGAGTTGACCAAAACTAGTCGTCCTCCAATGGAGAGAAATTTTCCTTTCCAACTACTCAAACGTTTCTCCAATCGCTCTTCAACATATTTCCAGTATGTATTAGTGAGACGCCGATAATGAATCGGAATTTCCAAATATTTAATCGGGAATTGGCCTTGAGCACAGCCAAAAAAGTCAGCATATTGTGCAGCAGTCTCCGTGGCTTCTCAAAAACAGAACAATTCACTTTTATGGAAGTTGATTTTCAAGCCTGACATTTGCTCAAAAGCTGAAAGCAGAAGTTTCGGATTTCTCGCCTTATCAAGGTCATGTTCCATAAACAGAATCGTATCATCGGCATATTGCAAGATAGAGAGCCCTCCATCGACAAGATGTGGCACTACTCCTGTAATTTGACCATCCTGTTTGGCCTGTTCGGTCAAAGTAGCCAGCATGTCAGCGACAATGTTAAATAACATTGGAGACAATGGGTCGCCTTGACGTAATCCTTTTTTGTCTGGAATTAATGTACTACATCATCATTTACTTTGATAGCCACACTGCCTCCAGTAATGAAATTTTGGATCCACTCACGCCATTTATCGAAGAAACCTTTCATTCTCAGGGTCTGTTGTAGAAACGACCATTTGACTTTATCATATGCCTTTTCAAGGTCAATTTTCAATACTACCCCACTCATGTTCTTCCGGTGCATCTCGTGAACGGTCTCGTGAAGGATAACTACTCCATCAAGTACATTTCTTCCTTGCATGAAAGCCGTTTGGGATGGCCGAACAACATGGTCAACAACCACATTGAGCCTATTAGTCGCTACTTTGGTGAATATTTTGAAGCTGACATTAAGGAGGCATATTGGTATGTATTGTTGGATCAGTACAACCTCCTTTGTCTTGGGCAACAAAATAATCTCTCCAAAATTTAGCCTAGATAGGTCAAGTTGGCCGACATGAAGATAATTGAACAACTACATTATGTCAGTCTTGATGACATCCCAGAAGTTCTGATAGAACTCTGCGGAGAAACCATCAGGTCCTGGAGCTTTATTGTGGTCCATTTGAAACACCGCAGCTCTCACCTCCTCTTCAGAGAAAGGTGCAGCCGGGATATCATTCTCTTTAGTCGTGACTTATGGAATATCATCTATTCAGGTCTCATCGAGAACGAAGTTTCCTTCATCTTCTCTATTCTCATAAAGGCAATCCGCAAAGAAGTGACTCAAATTTTCACAATTGTAGCATGTTCTCATTCGTTGCTTGCCCTTTGAACCACTTGAGTTGTTCTTGGAGAAATCGGGTCTTGTGTTTTTCTTGTTGTCCCAAAATTGTAGAAAGAGCCATATGTTCATGATATGCATACTTGGTGTCTTCGGGATAACACTCCTCTTCTCCTTCTTCCTCAACATCCTCGAAAATTGCCTTGGCCTTCAAAGCAAGGTTGGGCTTGTTTGACCGTTGAGCATGCGCAAGGGCATTGTCGGCGGTCTTGTTCAAGATTTTCATAGCTATAAACTCATCCAACACATCACTTGAGGGCAAGGAATGAAAGTCCAGCCTTTGACGGATCACAGTGGACATAACTTTCTTGTGAGGCATGATGGATTTGAAAAACTTGCGCTTTATCCAAGTGTCATCCGTGTCCTTGCTCCCATGGTCTCGGAGTGAGATCGCAAGAGTGGTCAAACTTCCTTAAAGCTCATGAGGATCTTCATCTTCATTCATAAAAAACTCATCAGCCACATCAAGGATCACTTCAAAGTTGTAACGTTGAATCCTCGAGCATCCTTTGTACAAAGAGACAATGTGTTCCCAAGCTTCTTTGGCGACCATGAACGGCTGCAAGTGAGAGTGCTCTTCTTAAGGACGACGACTTGAAGAATCCACAAAGCGGAGTGATTATATCGGTTGTCCACTTCTTCTCTTGGAGTGAATTTGTGAGGATCCTGAGGATAAAAGCCCTGCTCAAACATTCTCCAAAGATGTGTTGAGCTATGATTCAAGTGAGACTTAATGTTAAACACCCAAGTAGGAAACTCTTTGATAACAAGCTTAGGTGGGGGCCCAAGATTGTTTATATGATAGGGCGCGACCGGTCCTCCATAGATCAGGGGAGGGGCAACTGTGGCACGGATGCCAGACCCATTTCTTCCCTAAGGAGCAGAAGTATTAGTACCATTAGTCACCTCCTTTCCGGAGTTGGCCTTGGACTCCGATGTGGTGGGATTAATCACTTGGACCGTGCCGGAAGTTTTTAGCCCCTCAAATAGCTCTTTAAACAAGGATTTGACCTTGGTTGCCATGGAGGTCCTAAGTGAAGCAATTGCTTCATTTAAGTCCTCTCGGGTGACCGTGGCCACTCAACCACGAGAAGATCACCAACCATATCCTCTATGTCATCCATACTCTTAGGGCGGTGAAACCCATAATAAAGAGATGAGTCTCTGATACCAATTGAAAGGATAGATATGGTTGACTAGGGATGGGGGTGAATATGCAACTACCAATGTTAGATTTTTCTTAACAAATTAGGTTTAGGAACAAATAGGTTGTGTAGATATGCAACTAGGCGAGCAACCTATATGATGCTAACAACAAAGATAACAACAAGCAAGCAAGGAGTACAACACAAAGTAGCTTGCTCAAAATAAAGGTAAGAAGTAACCACAAGTGGAGTCGGTGAAGACGAGGATGTGTTACCAAAGTTCCTTCCCTTTGAGAGGAAGTACGTCTCCGTTGGAGCGGTGTGGAGGCACAATGCTCCCCAAGAATCCACTAGGGCCACAGTATTCTCCTCACGCCCTCACACAATGCAAGATGCCGTGAATCCACCAGTGGTGCCCTGGAAGGCGGCGATCAAACCTTTACAAACAAGGTTGGGGCAATCTCCACAAAAAACTTAGAGGCTCCCAACACCACCACGAAGCTTCACTACAATGGAATATGGCTCCGAGGTGACCTCAACCGTCTAGGGTGCTCAAACACCCAAGAGTAACAAGATCCGCAAGGGATTAGTGGGGTATGATACGTCTCCAACGTATCTACTTTTCCAAACCCTTTTGCCCTTGTTTTGGACTCTAACTTGCATGATTTGAATGGAACTAACCCGGACTGACGTTGTTTTCAGCAGAATTGCCATGGTGTTGTTTTTGTGCAGAAATAAAAAGTTCTCGGAATGACCTAAAAATCCATGGAGAATTATTTTAGAAAATATAAAAATAACTGCAAGAAGATCTAGACCAGGGGGCCCACACCCTGTCCACGAGGGTGGGGGCACGCCCCCTTCCCCTGGGCGCGCCCCCTGCCTCATGGGCCCCCTGTTGCTCCACCGACGTACCCCCGGACTCCATATATTCACTTTCGGGGAGAAAAAAATCAGAGAGGAAGAATTATCGTGTTTTACGATACGGAGCCGCCGCCAAGCCCTAATCTCTCTCGGGAGGGCTGATATGGATTCCGATCGGGGATCCGGGGAGTGGAGATCGTCGCCATCGTCATCATCAACCTTCCTACATCACCAATTTCATGATGCTCACCGCCGTGCGTGAGTAATCTCATTGTAGGCTTGCTGGACGGTGATGGGTTGGATGAGATTTACCATGTAATCTAGTTAGTTTTGTTAGGGTTTGATCCCTAGTATCCATTATGTTCTGAGATTGATGTTGCTATGACTTTGTTATGCTTAATGCTTGTCACTAGGGCCCGAGTGCCATGATTTCAGATCTGAACCTATTATGTTTTAATGAATATATGTGTGTTCTTGATCCTATCTTGCAAGTCTATAGTCACCTACTATGTGTTATGATCCGGCACCCCCGAAGTGACAATAATTGGGACCACTCCCGGTGATGACCATAGTTTGAGGAGTTCATATATTCACTATGTGTTAATGCTTTGGTCTGGTACTCTATTAAAAGGAGGCCTTAATATCCCTTAGTTTACAATAGGACCCCGCTGCCACGGGAGCGTAGGACAAAAGATGTCATGCAAGTTCTTTTCCATAAGCACGTATGACTATATTCGGAATACATGCCTACATTGTATTGATGAACAGGAGCTAGTTCCGTGTCACCCTAGGTTATAACTTCTACATGATGAATTGCATCCGACATAATTTCCCATCACCGATCCAATGCCTACGAGCACTTCACATATTGCTTGTTGCTTATTTACTTTTCCGTTGCTACTATTACAAAAACTACAAAAACACTATCGTTACTTTTATTGCTGCTACCGCTACTATCATATTACTTTGCTACTAAAACTACCTTGCTGCAGATACTAAGTTTCCAGGGGTGGTTGAATTGACAACTCAGCTGCTAATACTTAAGAGTATTCTTTGGCTCCCCTTGTGTCGAATCAATAAATTTGGGTTGAATACTTTACCCTCAAAAACTGTTGCAATCCCCTACACTTGTGGCTTATCAAGACTATTTTCTCGCGCCGTTGTCGGGGAGGATAGCTCTATTCTCGAAGTCACTTGGGATTTATATATGTTGATCACTATGAAGAATTTGATGGACTCAAAAACCAAAATCTTACCCTCAACTACGAGGGGAGGTAAGGAACTGCCATCTAGCGCTGCACTTGATTCTCCTTCTGTTATGCGTAAATTTGCGACACCTACTCATGCTATTGAATCTGATATGTCGTACGTTCTTGATGATGCCACTTCTGCTATGTATGATGAAACTACTTCTATACTTGATAATAATGTGCCACTAGGTGAATTTCTAGATGAAAAAATTGCTAGAGCTAGGGAGAATGCAAATATTGAAACTGACGATATTATGAAAGTGATGATGAAGCTTCTCCCAATAGATATGAATTTCCTGTTGTTCCTGAAGGTTATGTTATGGATGAAGAAACTGCTAGAGACTTTCTTGCTTGCAACGATAGATATGATCTTAAGAAATTATTAGCTAAGCTGAAAGAAAAGTCATTGAATGGTAGAATGAAACATGACCCTACTTTAGCTACTTCACCTATCTGTGTTACTGATAAGGATTATGAATTCTTTGTTGATCCTGAGTTAATTACTTTGGTTGAATCTGATCCTTTCCATGGCTATGAGTCTGAAACTGTTGTGGCACATCTTACTAAGTTGAATGATATAGCCACCCTGTTTACCAATGATGAAACGATTCGTTACTACTATATCCTTAAGCTATTTCCTTTCTCGTTAAAGGGTGATGCTAAGACTTGGTTTAATTCTCTTGATACTAGTTGTGTGCGTAGTCCCTAGGATATGATGCATTACTTCTCTGCTAAATATTTTCCCGCTCATAAGAAACAAGTTGCCTTACGGGAAATATATAATTTTGTGCAAATTGAAGAAGAGAGTCTCCCACATGCTTGGGGGAGGCTTCTCCAATTACTTAATGCTTTGCCTGCTCATCCTCTTGAGATGCATGATATACTTGATGTCTTTTATAATGGACTAACCGATGCTTCCAGAGACCACCTGGATAGTTGTGTTGGTTGTGTTTTCAGGGAAAGAACAGTTGATCAAGCTGAATTACTATTGAATAATATGTCGGCCAATGAAAATAATTGCACACTCCCTGAACCAGCCCCTAAGCCAACTCTGAAGAAAAGAGGTGTTCTATTCCTCAGTCCTGAAGATATGCAAGAGGCAAAGAAATCTATGAAAGAAAAAGGTATTAAAGCTGAAGATGTTAAGAATTTACCACCTATTGAAGAAATACATGGTCTTGATAACCCAACACAGGTAGTAAAGGTAAATTCTCTTTATAGATTTGATGAAGGTGATATTCCTCGTTATAAGTCTGCTAGCCAATGCTTAGATGAGTTTGACAATTTTATTGTGAAACAAGAAAACTTCAATGCTTATGTTGGTAGACAATTGCAACACAATGCTTATATGATTGAACGCTTGAGTGATTATCTGTCTAGAGCTAAAGGTGAACTGAAACTTATTAGTATACATGCTTCTATGGTCACCACTCAAGTAGAACAAGTACTTAAGGCTCAGAATGATTTGCTCAATGAATTAAATGGTAAGAATAATGACTATGTTGTTAGAGTTGCTACTAGAGGAGGTAAAATGACTCAGGAACCTCTGTATCCTGAAAGCCACCCTAAGAGGATTAAGCAAGATTCTCAGAGAGCTGATGACCCACAAGTGTAGGGGATCTATCGTAGTCCTTTCGATAAGTAAGAGTGTCGAACCCAACGAGGAGCAGAAGGAAATGATAGGCAGTTTTTAGTAAGGTATTCTCTGCAAGCACTGAAATTATAGGTAACAGATAGTTTCGTGATAAGGTAATTGGTAGCAAGTGACAAACGGTAAAAGTAAATAAGGTGCATCAAGGTGGCCCAATCCTTTTTGTAGCAAAGGACAAGCCTGGACAACCTCTTATATAAAGGAAAGCGCTCCCGAGGACACACATGGGAATTATCGTCAAGGTAGTTTTCATCTCGATCGTCTGATTCGCGTTCGGTACTTTGATAATTTGGTATGTGGGTGGACCGGTGCTTGGGTGCTGCCCTTACTTTTACAAACCTCCCACGCATGATTAACCTCTAATGCAAGCATCCGCAACTACAAAAGAAGTATTAAGGTAAACCTAACCATAGCCTGAAACATATGGATCCAAATCAGCCCCTTACGAAGCAACGCATAAACTAGGGTTTAAGCTTCTGTCACTCTAGCAACCCATCATCTACTTATTACTTCCCAATGCCTTCCTCTAGGCCCAAATAATGGTGAAGGGTCATGTAGTCGACGTTCACATGACACCACTAGAGGAGAGACAACATACATCTCATCAAAATATCGAACGAAGAGCAAATTCACATGACTACTAATAGCAAAACTTCTCCCATGTCCTCAGGAACAAAAGTAACTACTCACAAGACATAATAATGTTCATGATAAGAGGGGTATTAATATGCATAATGGATCTGAACATATGATCTTCCACCGAATAAACCAACTAGCATCAGCTACAAGGAGTAATCAACACTACTAGCAACCCACGGGTACTAATCTGAGGTTTGGGTACAAAGATTGGATACAAGAGATGAACTAGGGTTTGAGAGGAGATGGTGCTGGTGAAGATGTTGATGAAGATAACCCTCCCCAAGATGGGAGAGTTGTTGGTGATGACGGCGGTGATGATTTCGCCCTCCCGGAGGGGAGTATCCCCGGCAAAACAGCTCTGCTGGCGCCCTAGATTGGTTTCCACCTCGGTTCCGCCTCGAGGCGGCGGCGTCTGGTCCCGAAAGCCTCCTTCTGATTTTTTTCCAGGTCAAAACACCTCATATAGGAGAAGATGGGCATCGGGGGCCTGCCGGCTGGCCCACGAGGCAGGGGGCGTGTCCTGGGAAGGGGGGTGCCCCCCACCCTCGTGGACAGCCGGTGGCCCCCCTCGTGGGTTTCTTTCGCCAGATATTTTTTATATTTTCCGAAACGATGTTCTGTTGAGTTTCAGGGCTTTTGGAGTTGTGCAGAATAGGTTTCCAGAGTTTGCTCCTTTTACAGCCCAGAATTCCAGCTGCCGACATTCTCCCTCTTAATGTAAACCTTGTAAAAATAGGGAGAAAAGGCATAAGTATTGTGACAAAACACGTATGAACAGCCCATAATGCAATAAATATCAACTTATAAGCATGATGCAAAATGGACGTATCAACTCCCCCAAGCTTAGACCTCGCTTGTCCTCAAGCGAAAGCCGATATCAAAAAATATGTCCACATGTTTAGAGATAGAGGTGTCGATAAAAACAAAATACGGACATGAGGGCATCATGATCATTCTCATAACAGCAACTTATATAAATATAGTCATATGATCCTTATGCTAAAGTAACAATTCAGCCGCAATATCAAGTATGAACCGTAAACTTCATTGGAAACAAACAAACTTTGATCTCGGTCATTGAAGCAATTGCAATTTATCGTAATATCGGAAAGAGTCAATATAAGAGATTTTCAGCAAGCCTACATACTCAACTATCATATAGTCTTTCACAATTGCTCACACTCACGCAATACTTATGTTTATGGAGTTTTTAATCGGACACAGAGAAAGATAGGGGCTTATGGTGTTGCCTCCCAACCTTTTACGTCAAGGGTAATGTCAACAGTAATAGATCATGAAAACTTACATCCAAGTTGGTATATATGTCAGGATCTTTCCAACACAATGTGCTTGCCAAAGGATAAAGTGTAAGAAGGAAAGGTGGATTTCACCTTGACACTTATAAGACATGAGTAATAGATAGGCCGTTCGCAGAGGGAAGCAGAGGTTGTCATGTGTTTTTATGGTTGGATGCACAAAGTCTTAGCATAGAAGAACTTCGCTTTATATTCCCACTTGTGATAAGGACCTTTATTATGCAGTTCGTCGCTTTTATTACTTCCATATCACAAGATCGTATAAAGCTAATTTCTCCCACACTAATAAATCATACATATTTTAGCGGATTTACAACATGACAACTTACTTCGAAGGATTTTTCTCAATCCATAGGTAGGTATGGTGGACTCTCATGGCAAAACTGGGTTTAAGGATGTATGGAAGCACAAGTAGTATCTCTACTTAGTGCGAGGAGTTTTGACTAGCATGAGGGGGAAAGGCAAGCTCAACATGTTGGATGATCCATGACAATATACTTTATTTCGGATATAAGAAGACATAACCCATTATGTTGTCTTCCTTGTCCAACATCAACTCTTTAGCATGTCATACTTTAATGAGTGCTCACAATCATAAAAGATGTCTAAGATAGTATATTTGTATGTGAAGCCTCTCTTCTTTTATTACTTCCTATTAATTTCAACTATGAACAAAACTATGTTTGTCACCTCCAACAACTTTTACTTATCATACTCTTGTATGTCAAGTCATTACTTCCCATAAGATCGATATGATCTCCTTGATATTCTTTATGTTTTCTTTCTTTTTATCATGAGCCAAGTAAGGAAATCAAGCCCTTGACTCAACACTAATCTTTATTATATAGCTCACGGACTCGATTACAAAGGGTAAAGCTCTCAAAGCAAAATCTCACAACTAGATCATGCTAACTTTATTCTAATAGATCAAGATACTACCAAAAGGATTGAACTAAATAAAACGATAAAGATAGGACTGATGGTGATACGATACCGGGGTCACTCCCCCAAGCTGGGCAGTTTGCTAAGGGGAGCGCCCATACCCATATGATTATGTCTCCTTCTTCGGGGGTGGTGATGATGGAGTTGCAAGAAGTGACGGAGGATCCTCATATATCGAGCGTAGGAGATCTTCCAGCTTGTGGATAATACCTTTGAGAGCAGCAATGTAGTCCTTCAACAAAATATTTTCACTTGTGAGATGCTTGTTATGAATCTGAGCTAACTCAATCATCTTGAAAGCTTCTAGCTCAGTTGAGGTAAAGAGGTTAGGAAGGGGTTTGGAGGTGTCTTCTTCTCCCGCTGCCGGAGCCGGA
This sequence comes from Secale cereale, assembly GCA_902687465.1. Classification (NCBI taxonomy): domain Eukaryota; kingdom Viridiplantae; phylum Streptophyta; class Magnoliopsida; order Poales; family Poaceae; genus Secale; species Secale cereale. The sequence goes on from LR738714.1 coordinate 539,837,889, forward strand.
TCTTCCACCTCCATCTTGATCTTCTTCTCCTTGTGGATCTCCTCGGGTCCTTCCCTCTTCAGATCTATCTTCATTAGCCAAGCATCGTTGCCTTTGTTGTTGGAGGAGGGAGATGACATGATGCTTGGCTTCGCAAACCCTAGCAGAAAACAGCTCGAAACAAAAACAGAGGATTTTTGCGTGATACAGAGGTCAAAACCTTCGAGGGTATATATAATGATTTTTTACCGACCAAAAGGAGTAACCCACAAGAAAACGGAGTCCGGGGACACACGGGGTGACCACGAGGCAGGAGGGCGCGCCCTGGGAAGGGGGCGCGCCCTCCACCCTCGTGGAGGCCTCGTGTCTCTTCCGGACTGCGGTTTATTTTTCTAATTTTCTAAATATTCCAAAACGGAGAAAAATTGCCTTTAGAACTGTTTTGGAGTCGGTTTACTTACCATATCCCGTACCTCTTCCTTTTCGGAGGCTGGATCATTCTGGAAAGTGTCACTTATGTATTCCTCCGGGGTTACGGTTTCTGTCGTGGAATTGTCACGGCAGATGTCCTAGGGTAAGGACTTAGTCACGAAGCCAACGCATCTATGTGGTAGCTTGAGAGGGGTTGAGCGGAATCGAGAGATGCAACACAAGACAAGGATTTAGACAGCTTCGGGCCCCGGGAAACATCATCCGGTAATAACCCTACATGATGTTTGAGGCTAGATCTCATTATGACCCTCATGGTGTCGCGAGTAAACCGGCTCTTTGTGTCTAGCCCTAGAAATTGTTTCTTCTTGCTTGTCCCTCTTTGGGGAGCCCTACCCCTCCTTATATATGTTGAAGGGGCGGGTTACATGACTAGTCCTAGTAGGATTAGGATTACTCTATTACAAGGACTCCTAGTCTTGCTTCTTCTGTAGGAGAATATTCCTTGTGCTTTCTTCATAAACCGGCCCACCATAACATGAGCCGGCCTTTCATGAACCGCCCGTTGGGCCACCGGGTCTTGTCGCTCCTCTGACCCGCCTGCCGGATTACCAATGAGTCGTAATCCGCCAGGTCAAAGCGGATCGCCTGTGAATCACCAAGTGTAAACCGGGTCTCAAATAAACCGCCAAGTTTGGCCGGGTCATATCTTCGGTCGGGTCATACCGCGGGGTATATCCCCGACATTAGCCCCCAGTTTGGCTTGGATTTATCCATGGTAAAATTATGCTGCAAAATAAACACAAGAACAAATTTGACAGGTTGTGCTCCGGGTTAAGAATTTTTGTAAACCGGCACCTGACCATCCTTAAGTCCTTGTCCTTTCCTTCTTCTAGAAAATCCGGGTCAATAGACTAGCTTCATAATCAACTTGCTTGCATAAGAAATATTGTAAATCAAGAATCCATTTGACTCGGCCTTCAATGCTCTGACTTGACAAAAATATTGGTCTTTGAAATATTCAACTGATATCCAGCCGGCTTGAAGATGCCGGTTTATGATTACCACCATTGTCGGGTTATAAAAACTGATAATTCCGGGTCATAACTATTTATAGATGCCGGGTTATGATTGTTGCCAACGCCGGGTTACATAATTAATCTTCCTGATTTGCCCAAAACTGCGAATTTGAAGATGTTCCTTCTTTATATGCATATTACCTGTAGCCCCCAAGTCTTAAGAGGAGAACATAGTGATATCTTAAGACTTTTTTGAATATAAATGTTGCAATCTTGAAGAAATCCAAATTGTTCATTCCAGTCACTAGTAAAAACTAAATACTCCATATTATGTAGCCCCCAAGTGCCGGGTTGTCATGCTTGCAGCAACCTGTGACTTGTAATTGTCTGATGCTCAAAAACTTCAACCAGTGTAGCCCCCAAGGGCCGGGTCATTTTGCAATAATGAGCAGGGACTTTGTAAATATAATCATGTAGATTTGAGCAGTGATGTGTAGCCCCCAAGGGTCGGCTCATTAAGGTAATACTGATCTGGGAGTTGATATATACTTCAATGAAAATAACATTATATAATGTAACTCCCATCATGGGGCTTGAACCCACGTCCACAAGGTTAAGAGCCTTGCGCTCTACCAACTGAGTAGTGAACCCTTCAATATAATGGATTAATACTTGTGTACCTTGAATTGTTGACAGGGGAAATTGGTAGCCCCCAAGGGCCGGCTCATTACAATGTGATGAGTCGGGTCTTCAATAAGGTGAGCAAAAAATGACTTTGCATTAGCCCCCAAGTGCCATGGTGCATGCTGGCAGTGACATGGGACTTGTGTATTTGATGTAATCTCCATTTGAATAATGTAGCCCCCAAGTGCCGGGTTGTAAGTCTGCAACAACTCGGGACTATTCCTTTGTAGAATAAATCATACCCATTGATAAAATAATATTCATTGCGCTGAAGCGACTTTGAAAACCTCAATCATAATATTGGTTATTGATAACCGTAATAAAAATCCAGCCTTGTTGGCTATTTAAAGATATGAATAATATAACCCGGTTTGAAAACCGGTTCTAGTGATATTTGATCACAACCAGGCCGGGTTAATAAACATCGGTCATTATTTTATCTCATACTGGCGACTTATAGTCAAAAGCCAGGACGGTTTAATAAACATGGGTCATTATCTTATCCCATACTGGCGACTTATAGTCAAAAAGCCAGGCCGGTTTAATAAACACCGCTCATTATCTTATCTCATACTTGCGACTTATAGTCAAAAGCCAGGCCGGGTTAGTAAACACTGGTCATTATGTGTAAATAGCTTAGTTGTATGAGATTGCGTCAGTTGGCAACTTCATAATTATTTCTTGCTTATAATGCCTTTGACGGTTTATTCCACGTGCTTCTGTGATTAAGTGTATCATGATGAACCTTAATATGGTAGGCAAAGATAATGATCCAAGGTGCAAGTGTTGATGACTCCCTTGATTATTTGCCGGTTCATTATGAAAGCGGACCGGGTTATGATGAACTCCGGTTTAACTATAGTTAGTACTAGTGTTTGTAACCCAGACTAAGGCTCTATAAACGCAGGTGTAGTGGCAACTTATAGTCACCCACTCCCTGAATCAATGGACTTGGATGAACACCAATGACCTTGAAGATAAAGATTTCATAAAACATAAAAAATAAAAAATAATTTTTTTGGGAAAATAAGACCATGTAGTCGAGGCTTTTTATGAGCTGTCAGGCTCCAAATTCGAGGCTTTTTGTGAGCTGCCAGGCTACTGTCATTAACCATTTTGCAAAGCCTGTTAAGATGGTCCTCAGTCCTTAACCAAATCATCAATGTCAAATGCTACCAAGTTCAAAAAATCTATAAAGATTGACTTGTGTAATCACTTGATGATCGTCAATTTAATGTTACCAAGTTCAAGGTCTGTAAAGATTGACTTGTGTGTACGTTCGACGGGTCATACCAGGTTTACCTGGATGGAGTGACTTACTTGATGTAGGCAGGTTAATCCGGGGTTTTAGGTGTATACACCAAGCTTCCAAGCCGTGTTTACTACAAGGGTTGTCAACTCGTTGATGTCTTGCATCAGGAGCCCCCAGGTAGCATTTGAGCTATGCTCGTTGGGGCCTATGTTTGAGTTGTGCTAGGCATCAAAACTCTCTTTTGCCCCTCATCATCATGTGGAAATTGTCAAAGCAACCAGAGCTATGCTCTTATGATGGCCTTGATGTGGTCGCTGCTTTAAGAGGCCATAGGGACTCCTCTGCACACAGGAGCCCCCATGTGATATATTTCTAAGGTGTGCTCCCCGGGCACCTATGTTTGAGTTGTGTTGTGCAACAAACTCTCTTTGGTCCCCTTAATTTTTCCTGAGAACTCGAACTTGCGAGAGATTATTCTTCTTGAACTGGGAATCCTTAAACCGGATATTGAGAGCTTCAAAGCTTTGCGGGAGACATCTTTCCCTTGAACCGGATCTTAAACCGGAATCTTCATTTTCAGCCGGAATTTTTCTGACGGCCTTTAAACTCGAACTTGCTAGATATTAATTCTTTTTAAACCGAAGATTCTTAAACCGGATTTGAACTGAGAGCTTCAGAGCTTTGTAGGAGACAGATTTACCTTGAACCGGATTGTAAACCAGATATTTGAGAGCGTCAATAAGACTGACGTCCTTTGAGCCGGATTGTAAACCGGATATTTGAGTCATGTCATCGTAGCCCCCGAGTCTTGATACTACTCGAGGAGTTGGCTTGAGACTCCCCATATTTGATCATAGCATAAGGTGTCCATCATTGTTGTTGATAGTGCGATATGAATCCATAGAAAATTGAGGTGACTGCGGTGGGTTATCAATGATCCCGTATGAGATGTGTCAGCAACTCGGCCAATGGTTCCTTCCAATCGGCGATATGAAGTTAACCAAACTGTAGTGGCGGCGACTTGTGCGCCTACCCAATGAACCACCCAGTGCAGACGGCGGTTGACAGTATATGATAATTTGCCTCCATTTTGCTGAAAGAAAACCGGGCTACCCAAGCTGTGACTTGCTCATACTCAATAAACAGCTCATGCAGACAGGTGTGGCCCGATATGTTGATGTAGACCAGGCCGCAAGAGATGAACAGTAAATACGATCGCGGCTTCATAGACATTATAAGCCGGCGCAGACGGGCGAGTCAATCATAGGTGCGGTCCCGACAGGTTGATGTAAATCGGGCCGTAAGGGCGGCGTCTTGCACGCATCCATTCACCGTGTAATGTGGCACAGACGAACGTCGGGCAGGACGTTGCCAGCGCGTGCTTCGTACCCATGGTATAAACCATGTTTATAATAAATAACTGTCCTGCATAAAATATACGGATGAAAGTAATTGTTTTCTTGGTAAAAATAATATATACCAAGAAAATAGATTTAGATGGATATCACGTGATGTATTTGGACCCTATGATCCTCATCGGTGTCCGTTAGTCAACCCGGCATATTGAGTAGGCCGGACCGCAGGGCGGACAGTAAAACGACCGTAGCATCAGAGGCAGCACACACACATGAGTCGGCGGCGGCGTTGTAAGCCGGTACGGACAGACGAGTTAACCACCGGCGCTGTAAGCCGGGCGGACGGGCGAGTCAACCGCAGGTGCTGTAAGCCAGGCGGACGGGCGAGTCGCTGTAAGCCAGGCGGACGCGCGAGTCAACCGTGCGTGTTGATATAAATTGGGCCGCAGAGGCAATGACTTGCTTATATATTCGTTGAGCATTATGGCGGGTCAAATGTTGATCACGACCACTGCTCTTAATTGCCCTGCATCAAAAAATATCGCAAGCCAGAGTACTTGTTTTTCAAAGAAATAAAATACGTACTGGTAAAATACACAGGAAAAATAACACCTGGTATTTTTGTCGGATGAACCGGATGCTGATAGTGGATAATGCTATTTCGCCTTGGTCCTTTCCATCCCAACAGTAGTAGTACTATTTCTTGATTCTTGCGCAAACTCCGCTGTTGTTTTGACTGGTCTTTTAACTCGCTGCTTTTGAATAATCCGGTTCATTGGAGCCTTCACGTAATATGTCAAAGTACTTGATATTCTTTTGGCTGGATATGGTTGATTTATAGCATGTCTGTCTCCAAGTCTGATGTGTTGGTTTTGACTGAAGACTGCTATGCTGGCATGGCTCAGCACGTGGTGGCCTACTTGGAGATTGCGGTGACTCTGTAGATGCTTCGGGGGTGAGGCCTTTTCAGAATTGTCTAGCACTGCTTCAAGATTGTATTTGCAATGCTAGTTAGCTTCTGAAGCTAACACTCAAGTGGCTTAATTGATGAACGTCGCATGTCTAGCCCGCGTATATACATATACGATCTTTTTGGTCGATGGGAAGCCAATTTGCCATACCACCAACAATGATTGGTCTCAGGCCCTTCTCAATTAAAATAGCAAAAGTGTCATCGTTGGACTTGAGATTTTTGTACTTGGCATTCAACCTGTGCAGGACCTTGCTAGGGGACTCTTCAAAGAGATCAAAAATCTATGCAGGCCAAAGTAACACGGTAGTGAGGAACACGGCGGGTCAAACCAGACCAGGTAGAGCCGCTCGCACCGGGGCGGTTTAGCGCGAGATGGGCGACTTGAAAACCCTGGCGGAGGCGACTCGGACTTGACGTGACTTGAAGCTCCAGAAAGCATGCGGCTCCAGAAAGCCGACTTTTGGTGAACGCATGACGGCGGCTTGCAGTAGTGGATCAGAGGCAGCAGAGACTCGGGGCGGCCGACGACTTAGAGGCGGAGCTCGGCTGGTTCGGGGCGCCGGCGGCTCAAGATGCCCGCGTGGCCACAGCAGAGTGGCCCAAACAGAGGAAACTCGTAATCCGCTCCGGCGGGGGCGAGTTACAGTAACTCGACGGCGCCGGCTTTCCCACGGCGGGTCACTGCCGCGGAGGCGGCTTGGTAGCATCCGGCTCGATGATCGCCAGCAAAGGCGGCGAGGTGGAGAGAGGCCCCAGTCGCGGCTTTTAGGCAGCCGGCGACTCACGGGTCGGGACAGCGGAGAGGCGCCGGGCCACAGCGAAAGCAACGGAGGCTCTCAGCTGCTGTCAGGCCCAAGATGTGATTCTATCCCGATCACGTGACACTTATGTGATTGGGGCACAACCGCATTTCGGGCGCTTAGCAAGATGGATATTATTACATCGTACCATTACATACATACATGGGGGATACAACAATAGATACAAGTCACATGAATACATCAACATCAATACAAGGCATCCGACTACGGATGCAAACATGAAAAGCACAAAGACATCCATCTGCTCTCCCAGGCTGCCGACCCGGAACCTAACCCAAGACTGAAGAAGAAGAAGAACTCCAACACAACGAACAACGCTCTCACGTCAAGACATCGGAAACCTGCACCTGCAACTGTTGTTGTAGTATCTGTGAGCCACGAGGACTCAGCAATCCCATAACCATGGGTAACAAGACTAGCAAAGCTTAATAGATAGGAAGAGGTAAAGTGGTGAGGTTGCAGCAGCGGCTGAGCAATATATGGTGGCTAACTTACGAGTACAAGAATAAGATGAGCATCTACGCAAACGGTCGCAAACTAGTAATGATCGCTAAAGATCATGAACTATCTATGAGTCAAACATAACCACATCGTGTTCTCTTCTCAAAGTGAAAAGATACAGTCACGGTTACTCACACAGTTGTGTGTTTTACTTCGGATCCTCTATCAAGTTATCTACAACCGGACATTAACAAATTCCAATCTGCCACATAACCGCGGGCACGGCTTTTGAAAGATCATAACCCTGCAGGGGTGTCCCAACTTAGCTCATCACAAGCTCTCACAATCAGCTGAGATAATAATAATTATTACCCCTTATCTTAGGGACAATCCGATCAAGCTCGGAATCCCGGTGCACAAGATATTTCGACAATGGTAAAACAAGTCCAGCAAGACCTCCCGGCGTGCCGACACCCTAATAGTAGCCGCGCGTATCTCGTCTCAGGCCACAATCGGATGGGAGAAGCTACGAGTAAAACCAACCCTCGGGTTTCCCCAAGGTGGCCCCGCAGCACCCCCGTTTGGGACCAACACCATCAGCACTGGCCCCCCTGCTATGTAGAAAAGAGTACCCGAGGGCGCGACCCCCTATGCAAATTTAATTAATTAATTAAGTTGTTATTATGAGGCAAATTAAACCCAATGTTGGGCCTTGCAGGAGGAGTTTTATTCAAAGACGAACTGTCAAGGGGTCCCCATATACCCAACCGTGTAAGGAACGCAAAATCAAGGAACATAATGCCGGTTTATCGGCGCCTAAGGTGGCATGAGTGGAAGAAAACACCGAGCAAAAGGCCAAGGCTTCCACCCATGCCCAGTATATAGGTGTGTTAATAATAATAATAGATATTGTGATATTCCCAAAGCATCAAGTTCCAACATGGAACAATCTTCATCTTCACCTGCAACTAACAACGCTATAAGAGGGGCTGAGCAAGCGGGTAATATAGCCAAACAATGGTTTTGCTGGGAAGGTGTCAAAGGTTAGACGTTCATGGCAACAAGGAGAGGCTGACGAAATGATGGGTAGCGCGACATGTAACGGTAGCATCAAGACAACTAAGCATGGCAATGATAGTAAAGGTATCCAAGGGTATGGTCATCTTTCCTGAGATCCGCAAGGAAGAAGAACGGGTCCATGAAGAAGACGAAGAAGAAGCCTCAAAGACGAACCACGTGTAGACGAACGAATCCTCACGATCGCAACAGAACAAACACTAACGAGAAGAAGCACACAACACGGTAAACACACAACACAACAACATGACAATATGCTCAACCAAGTATGATGCAAGACAAGTCTATATGATGCAAAACATGGCAAGGGATGATGCATACAAGAACAACACCACCCAACAAGTTTAAATGAGGCCGGAAACTACACATAACAAATCTGGTAAGTCCTCATATGCATAATTTGAAATTAGTCCAGATCTGAACAAACCTTATGTTCCAGTTGTTAAACAGCAAGTTAACATGCACCATGATGATCTACACGACTTTCTAGTCAAGTTACATATCAAGTTTGTTTAATTCGGAGCTACGGCCTAGAAGATATGAGCAAAACAAGACAAGCATGGCAACGATAGTAAGAAGCACCCAAACATTAAGCAAACACACTCCAAACATGTAAACAACATGATATTATGAATCTACATGCAAAATCACACAAGTTTCATATAAGGCACACCCAAAACGGAGCAACGGGCTAAAAGATACGAGCGAAACAAGCTACAATGCAAAGCTGAAGTTAACAGCCACATAGCAACTTTGGAGCAAGGTATATATATATATGCTACAGCACCCAAACATGATAACAAGAAGCGTGGATGTGAAGTAGACATGTTACTTAACAAGCATGAACTTAGAACACACCCAAAAGCTTGCTGGAACACATTTAACTAAGCATGGCAAGTTGCAATAAAAATATCCAGACTTGGCCAAAATCTGGGAAGGCAAAAACATCTTCACGATGCTGCCTTCGCAGGCACAAAATAACAAGCATATCAACTCTAATAAGAACATAAAGAGCATGGACATGTAGTAAGACATCTCCTACAGCAAACAACTCCATTGGAGCATCTCCATAGGAGGGATGGATCAACAGCAACAAGCTCCACCAAATTGAACATGTTGATAAAATCCTGACAGGTATAATTTATAGCAACTTGAGAGCAAGAAATAAATAAGCTACAGCAGGTCATATGAGCAAGTAAGGGCATGAATGGATGGACAATAACATGGACAACAAGACATGATCATTAGCCACCCCAAAACAAGCATGGGTTTGACTAGGGCATCAAGCAAACATAGCATCAGGTTATAATAGATTCCAGACTTAACAGTTTTTTCACTAAGTATAAAACAGCAATAACAACATGGCATGTTTACAGGCTTGTTTAAGTCAACACAAGGCATATCATGGAAAGAGGTTTGCACCACAAAAAAGACCATATGATGGTGATTCTAAAACATCTAGACATGTGGCATGAAGACAAACACACCAATAGCAATGAACAAGTGAAATCAGCATCCAATAACAACTTTCAACACTTAACAGCCACTTGCACTTTTGCAACAGAGATTAACATGGCAAGATGGCACCTAACATGAATGCTACAGCAACCATCATATAGAGCACTTCACAAAGAACATTTTGACATATCATATGCATCATTTGGATAAACATGCACCAAGTTATCATATCTCAAACATGGCAACAAAATAACAAGTAACAATAGTTTATAACAAGTAGCACTCTTGCAACAGGGATTAAGGCATCAAGATGAAGTCAAACAAGCATGGCACAATGGAACAAAGTGTAGAGCACATCACCACGATCATTTTGACATATTATACACTCAATTTGGATATACACACATCAAGTTACAGCACCGCAAAGTATGCAACAGAATGCTGACAAAAAAATGACTTGGTGGAAATTAGACCTCCGGAGGGGCGGACATTGTCCGAAGTGGGCGGACGTGTCCGGGCAGCTGGACCCACTAGCAGTGGCACGGACAGAGGAGGAGGATCGAACATGTCCGGGCTCTGGTGGACATGTCTGGCCCGGCACGCGCGCGGACCCACCGGTCAGCGGCTCGGCCGCGGGTCAACGGATCCGAACGGAGATCCGCTTGATCCGGCCCGGGCGACGATTGTCGGCGGATGGCGGCGTTGACGAGGAGCTCCTGGCCGGTGGCGGAGGTGCCCGCGGCGGTGCACGGCGGCGCGCTCAGTGGCGGACGGCGGGGCACTCGGTGAGGCGGCGCTGCAGGCGAACGGCGACAGGGATCGGTGGATCCGGGCGCGGCGGCACTGGATCTGCCCGGAGGCGAGGCAGGCGCGGAGGCGGTGCGCTCCGGCGAGGTCGCCGTCCGGCGGGCTCTGGCTCGAGTGCTCGGGGAGCGGGCGAGCGGACGGAGCGGGACGGCCTACGCGCGCGAGCGGCGGCTCCCTTCGGGCCCGGGCGGGCCTGCCCCGGGCCCCGACGGGCCGCCCGGTGGAGGGGAGCCAGGGGCGCTGCGGGAGGCTGACGGGTGGCCCCCCCGCGCTGAGGTGGCAGCGGTGCTGGTGGCGGCTGGCCTCTGGGCCGGCGACAAGTGGCAGCGGGGCAGCAGTTCCGCACAGAATTTGATGGAGGAGGGGCTAGAGGTAGGTGGAGGGGTAGGTTAGGCCAAAAATGGCAGGTTGGGGGTGTTTTATAGGGAATGGGGGCTAGGGTTAGTGGAATTGCTCCGTTTCAGAGCCGTTCGATCGCCATCGGACGGTCCGGGGCGGAGGGGATTTGTAGGTGGATTAGGTGGGCTATGAAGAGGGGTGTGGGCTGAGATGAGAGGAGAGGAGAGAGGCCCGCGGGGGTTTTCAGAGACCGAATACGTCCGACGAATTCATCGGCGACTAGTGCCGCTATATTTAACGGTTGGGCTATCAAACGAGCTCCGAATGCGATGAAATTTGGCAGGCAACCTGTCTACACTATAATAAGACCACACACCAAGTTTCACCCCATTCCGAGAACGTTTTTCGGCCACTCATAAAATAAATATTCAGAGGTGCCGCGGGCACGTGCGAGTGTGTCTGGGCTCAGAACGGACAACAGAGAGGACGAGGGAACTCGGACGGATGCAAGTTTGGAAAACATGATGATGCAAGCACACGATGACATGGCAAGATGCAACACGCAAGCAGATGATATGGCAACGACGACGAATAACTGACTGTCACCTGGCGCACCGGTCTCGGGGTGTCACAACACTCCCCTACTAACAAGAGATCTCGTCCCGAGATCTTAGGAACGAGATGGAAGGGAAAAAGGAAGAACAAAGTTCTTCGAGGACAAAAGAGTGAAACCAAAGAACCTTGAGAGGTTGAACAATATGAAAGAAGGATACAACGGAGATGAACGAAGTTGCAAAGACTTCGTTAAATAAGAGGAGCAAGGAATATGACGAGAATCAAGGAGGTTGAAAGGCACGAAACAAGAGTTGAAGGAACAAGAATAAATACGAAACCACTCCGGTTAGTAAGAGAAAGAAAGGAATCTCCACGAAGGAATTCGGGCAACACTCCGGCTGAAACTGAAAGAAATAGCACACCAGTTGAACCTGAAGTTCAGAATAAGGAGCGATACTTGATGAGATGAACAAAACAATTTCCCCAAGGAGAATTGAAATGATGGAATAAAAGATCGAAGAAGACGGTGGCAACTTACACCATGAATGAATTCAAAGCATCCTTTTGAAGAAAGGATGAACGGAGTTGTTGAGAAAATCAACAACAAAAGAATAAGCTTGGTTTGGACTTATTGAAAACATCTCAAAACTTGAGGTGAATTATGCCACGACGAGAAGGTTGAATAGCTGGGAATCAGGAATTGCAAAGCTCCACTTCGAAAGAATACAAAAAATTATTTGCAGTCAAGAGGCAAAAGAATAAGAATGCTTGAGCTGCTCCAGAAGAATTAGATGAACGTTTGAAGAATGAATTATCTCATGAAGAACTGCCATGAGGAACTTCGGTAACCAAGATGATATAGAAATGGCGGCCGAAAAGAATAAGATTAAAGCCTTGTGATGATTAGACGGAATAGCCAAGGAAAACTTTGAACTCCGGGGAAGAAAAAGAATAAAACACCTGGAACTAGAATTTATTCATCAAGAATAAACTCCGAAGGAAGGAATAAATCAACTTGACGAGATGAATAAGAATTATGTTATGCTTATCCTCCACCAATTAAATTGATGAAAACAATGGATTCACATACTACTTATTCTCATTGAAATTGATTAAAGAGGGATATATCGCGAACTCGAGAAAGTCTTCTTGAACCACCGGTAGGATTGGAATAAAACTGAATGAATTGATATGATAGCACCAGAAAAGAACTATTGAGCGAACCATCGTAGAGAATTAAAGCTGAGTGAAGAAAAAGGAACGAACCACCGGGAAGAATTAAAATCGAATGAAGAAAGAGAACAAAACCACCGTGAAGAAATTGAAATTGAGTGAATATGATGAATCGCCGGGAAGAGTACAACACTTCGGGAATTTAAAAATATGACAAGAACGAAGAGATCGTGAACTAATTAAAGAATACTTGAACGAAGCACCGGACGAATGTGAGACGAACGAAGAGGCATCAATGAGGAATATTTGGAGGACGAAGTTGAAAACTGAGAATGAAGGAATCTTCTGAAAAGATGGCCTTCGGAGGAACACAACGAAAAAGAATTCTTGAAACACTCCGGATGAATGAAGAGAAGAAAGGTTGAACCAACGATGAAAAGAATTGAAAGAGATCTTCGAGAAGGCATATGACTGATGGAATCCATACTTACATCACACTTGAAAAGAATTACAGAACACTCTGGGGAAATAAAAGAGTCAGGTAAAATCCTGGGAAAAGACATGTGGGTTATGAGCCCACCGAAGAGAAAACGCCTTTGGAAAGGATTAAAAGGAGACTATGCACCGGAACGATTGAAAAACTTGAATGAGGTGACGACCTCGAATTAATAGGGAGACAGACGAATATTCTAAGATATCTTCAGAACTCCAAAAAAATTAATTGGCGAGAGGCGAACGAGCAAGAGGAAACAATTGAGTCGAGGAAAAAGAATATGAACAACACCGAATACTTAAGTTGAAACCACCAGAAAGGAAAAAGAGATGTATAAAGACGACGAGACGAGAATTCAACGGTTGAAACAATTGAGGAGAAGAATGCATAGGATCACGCGAGTAGGATGGATACTCGATTAAGGACTCCGGTCCGAGAAGCAAAAGGGTGGGCGGGTGGGAAAAAGAAAGACCACTTCGAACGGGGAAAACACCATCGGTTGAAAAGAACTGAGGTTGATCTTGCAGAGAAGAAGAGGGTCGAATCCACTTGACGAGAGATGCACCAGATGAAAGAACTGACAGCGCAATGATACGTCCAAAACGTATCTATAATTTCTGCTTGCTCCATGCCTCTTTTGGGTGATATTGCTATGATATTTATACACTTCCATACACTTTTGATCATATTTCGACTAACCTATTAACTCAGTGCACCCCAGTGCCAGTTTCTATTTTCGACTGTTTTTGTATTTCAGGTTTTCACATTACGAGAACTACCGGGAAAAATCCAAAAAAATTATATAAAAAATCAGCGTTCCAGAAACTACCGTGCGCCCGAAGGACAGTCGGG
>LR738714.1:539851605-539947883 GCA_902687465.1 Secale cereale
GGGGGGCCACCAGCGCTCCAGGCGCCCTGGCGGCCCCCCCTGGGCCGCGCCGGGGGGGGCGCCTGGGCCCCCCAAGGCTCCTCCGATGCCCCCCTTTGGCATATATTTAAAGGGTCTCCCGAAACCCTCGAGGGAGGAACTCTTTTCGCGATCTCATCTCTGTTCCGCCGCCGCCGCCGCTTCCAAGATCGGGAGCACCAGGAGAACTCTTCCCGGCACCCTGCCGGAGGGGAGGATCACCACCGGGAGCCTCTCCACCACCATGGACGCCTCCCGGATGAGTTGTGAGTAGTCTCCCTTGGACCATGAGTCCATGACCAGTAGCTAGGTGATGTTCTCCTCCCGTTCTTGTGCTTCACTAATTAGTCCTCGTGAGCTGCCCTACATGATCGAGGCACATATGTAATCCTTATGATGTTGCTATGATGAGTTTGCTGGGATCCGATGGATTATGAGATTATGTTCAGATTGTGCTTGAGTAATATATTTGATCTACCTCTTTTATATTTATGTTCGTAAGTAATTCTTGCATGTTCTCCGTTGTTATTTATTGCTTTGGCCAAGTAATAGGTAGTGACTCCAAGAGGGAACGTTATGCTTGATTGTGGGTTCATGCCCCTCGATGACTAGTTTGAGTGACAGAAACATGAGTCTAGGGGATGTGCTGTTGCCACAAGGGGGAAAACAATGGTGCTTGTGCCCGCGGGTGCAAGGATTGTTTACTTTACACAAAGTTCTCTTAATGCAGTTGCCTGTTGCATTGAGTTTACACTATGGGTGGGACTCGCAACTTAATACCAGCGAGATGTTCTGGATAGATATCTCAAGGTGGATGATTAGTAGTAGATATTGATGGATTTCGGTCTACTTACTTTGGCGTACCGCCCATGCTTTGAACCTCAACCTTTCTTGCAATGTAGTCAGCATTGGTTTGCGCACATGGTCCTGTCAATTGCCCAGCTGTAATTCGTTTACCTCACATAGCTGTTTTATCGTCTTTTGGGAGAGAGACATCACTAGTGAACATCATGAGACTCCGGTCCATATTACCATCATTGATCACATCCGCTATTTACTTTTCGCTATTATTTACTATTGCAATTATATCTATCACTACTATCACTTGCGTTTAATCCTTTGTGAACTACAAGGCCGGAGGGATTGACAACCTCTCTGTACTCGTTGGGAGCAAAGTTATTTGTATCTGTGTGCAGGTCCACGTTGATTGCTAATATCTGGCGCCGTAGCAGTTGACACCTTCTTGTTGAACCTAGGAGTCTCTGGGGATTCGATCCTTGGTATCTTTGCCAAGGGAAAAACTTCTGCAACACTACATCTCACACCTTCCACTTGGGGTAACCAACGAGGGGCGAGAAGCCTAGCACGCAACAAATGAAAACTAACCACGTGATCCTAAAAAAATTGAAGGGGAAGAGGGGTAATTCAAAACACCTACGACAAGATTCCTCACCAGAGCGACGAAGGGGCTGAGGAGTAAAAAGAACTCCTACTCTCCGATATAACTAGACTCCGAAAAAGTTTTCTGCTAGACTCGACAACGGCCAGACTATGATCATTCAAGGGGGCTCCTATGGTCGGTCGAGGCTCTGATACCAGCTTGTCAGGCCCAAGATGCGATTCTATCCCGATCACGTGACACTTATGTGATTGGGGCACAACCGCATTTCGGGTGCTTAGCAAGATGGATATCATTACATCGTACCATTACATACATACATGGGGGATACAACAATACATACAAGTCACATGAATACATCCACATCAATACAAGGCATCCGACTACGGATGCAAACATGAAAAGCACAAAGACATCCATCTGCTCTCCCAGGCTGCCGATCCGGAACCTAACCCAAGACTGAAGAAGAAGAAGAAGAAGAAGAACTCCAACACAACGAACAATGCTCTCACGTCAAGACATCGAAAACCTGCACCTGCAACTGTTGTTGTAGTATCTGTGAGCCACGAGGACTCAGCAATCCCATAACCATGGGTAACAAGACTAGCAAGGCTTAATAGGTAGGAAGAGGTAAAGTGGTGAGGTTGCAGCAGTGGCTGAGCAATATATGGTGGCTAACTTACGAGTACAAGAATAAGATGAGCATCTACGCAAATGGTCGCAAACTAGTAATGATCGCTAAAGATCCTGAACTACCTACGAGTCAAACATAACCCCACCGTGTTCTCTTCTCAAACTGAAAAGAGACAGTCACGGTTACTCACACAGTTGTGTGTTTTACTTCGGATCCTCTGTCAAGTTTTCTACAACCGGACATTAACAAATTCCAATCTGCCACATAACCGCGGGCATGACTTTTGAAAGATCATAACCCTGCAGGGGTGTCCCAACTTAGCCCATCACAAGCTGTCACAATCAGCTGAGATAATAATAATTATTACCCCTTATCTTAGGGACAATCCGATCAGGCTCGGAATCCCGGTGCACAAGACATTTCGACAATGGTAAAACAAGTCCAACAAGACCTCCCGACATGCCGACACGCTGATAGTAGCTGTGTGTATCTCGTCTCACGCCACAACCGGATGGGAGAAGCTATGAGTAAAACCAACCCTCGGGTTTCCCCAAGGTGGCCCCGCAGCACCCCCGTTTGGGACCAACACCATCAGCACTGCCCCCCCTGCTATGTAGAAAAGAGTACCCGAGGGCGCGACCCCCTATGCAAATTTAATTAATTAATTAAGTTGTTATTATGAGGCAAATTAAAACCAATGTTGGGCCTTGCTGGAGAAGATTTATTCAAAGACGAAGTGTCAAGGGGTCCCCATATACCCAACCGTGTAAGGAACGCAAAATCAAGGAACATAATGCCGGTTTATCGGCTCCTAAGGTGGCATGAGTGGAAGAAAACACCGAGCAAAAGGCCAAGGCTTCCACCCATGCCCAGTATATAGGTGTGTTAATAATAATAATAGATATTGTGATATTCCCAAACCATCAAGTTCCAACATGGAACAATCTTCATCTTCACCTACAACTAACAACGCTATAAGAGAGGCTGAGCAAGCGGGTAACATAGCCAAACAATGGTTTTGCTGGGACGGTGTCAAAGGTTAGAGGTTCATGGCAACAAGAAGAGGCTGACAAAATGATGGGTAGCGCGACATGTAACGATAGCATCGAGACAACTAAGCATGGAAATGATAGTAAAGGTATCCAAGGGTATGGTCATCTTGCCTGAGATCCGCAAGGAAGAAGAACGGGTCCATGAAGAAGACGAAGAAGAAGCCTCGAAGACGAACCACGTGTAGACGAACGAATCCTCACGATCGCAACGGAACAAGCACTAACGAGAAGAAGCACACAACACGGTAAACACACAACACAAGAACATGATAATATGCTCAACCAAGTATGATGCAAGACAAGTCTATATGATGCAAAACATGGCAAGGGATAATGCATACAAGAACAACACCACCCAACAAGTTTAAATGAGGCCAGAAACTACACATAACAAATCCGGTAAGTCCTCATATGCATAATTTGAAATTAGTCCAGATCTGAACAAACCTTATGTTCCTATTGTTAAACAGCAAGTAAACATGCACCATGATGATCTACACAAAATTCTAGTCAAGTTACATATCAAGTTTGTTTAATTCGGAGCTACGGCCTAGAAGATATGAGCAAAACAAGACAAGCATGGCAACGATAGTACGAAGCACCCAAACATCAAGCAAACACACTCCAAACATGTAAACAACATGATATTATGAATCTACATGCAAAATCACACAAGTTTCATATAAGGCACACCCAAAACGGAGCAACGGGCTAAAAGATACGAGCAAAACAAGCTACAATGCAAAGCTGAAGTTAACAGCCACATAGCAACTTTGGAGCAATGTATATATATGCTACAGCACCCAAACATGATAACAAGAAGCATGGATGTGAAGTAGACATGTTACTTAACAAGCATGAACTTAGAACACACCCAAAAGCTTGCTGGAACACATTTAACTAAGCATGGCAAGTTGCAATAAAAATATCCAGACTTGGCCAAAATCTCGGAAGGCAAAAACATCTTCACGATGCTCCCTTCGGAGGCACAAAATAACAAGCATATCAACTCTAATAAGAACATAAAGAGCATGGACATGTAGTAAGACATTTCCTACAGCAAACAACTCCATTGGAGCATCTCCATAGGAGGCATGGATCAACAGCAACAAGCTCCACCAAATTGAACATGTTGATAAAATCCTGACAGGTATAATTTATAGCAACTTGAGAGCAAGAAATAAATAAGCTACAGCAGGTCATATGAGCAAGTAAGGGCATGAATGGATAGACAATAACATGGACAACAAGACATGATCATTAGCCACCCCAAAACAAGCATGGGTTTGACTAGGGTATCAAGCAAACATAGCATCAGGTTATAATAGATTCCAGACTTAACAGTTTTTTCACTAAGTATAAAATAGCAATAACAACATGGCATGTTTACAGGCTTGTTTAAGTCAACACAAGGCATATCATGGAAAGAGGTTTGCACCACAACAAAGACCATATGATGGTGATTCTAAAACATCTAGACATGTGGCGTGAAGACAAACACACCAATAGCAATGAACAAGTGAAATCAGCATCCAATAACAACTTTCAACACTTAACAACCACTTGCACTTTTGCAACAGACATTAACATGGCAAGATGGCACCTAACATGAATGCTACAGCAACCATCATGTAGAGCACTTCACAAAGAACATTTTGACATATCATATGCATCATTTGGATAAACATGCACCAAGTTATCATATCTCAAACATGGCAACAAAATAACAAGTAACAATAGTTTATAACAAGTAGCACTCTTGCAACAGAGACTAAGGCATCAAGATGAAGTCAAACAAGCATGGCACAATGGAACAAAGTGTAGAGCACATCACCACGATCATTGTGACATATTATACACTCAATTTGGATATACACGCATCAAGTTACAGCACCGCAAAGTATGCAACAAAATGCTGACAAAAAATGACTTGGTGGAAATTAGACCTGCGGAGGGGCGGACATTGTCCGAAGTGGGCGGACGTGTCCGGGCAGCTGGACCCACTCACAGTGGCAGGACAGAGGAGGAGGGTCGGACATGTCCGGGCTCCGGTGGACATGTCCGGCCCGGCAGGCGCGCGGACCCACCGGTCAGCGGCTCGGCCGCGGGTCAACGGATCCGAATGGGGATCCGCTCGATCCGGCCCGGGCGACGATCATCTGCGGATGGCGGCATTGACGAGGAGCTCCTGGCCGGCGGAGGAGGTGCCCGCGGCGGTGCACGGCGACGCGCTCAGCGGCAGACGCCGGGGCACTCGGCGAGGCGGCGCTGCAGGCGAACGGCGGCGGGGATCGGCGGATCCATGCGCAGCGGCATCGGATCTGCCTGGAGGCGAGGCAGGCGCGGCGGCGGTGCGCTCCGGCGAGGTCGCCGGCCGACGGGCGCTGGCTCGAGTGCTCGGGGAGCGGGCGATAGGAAAGAGCGGGACGGCTTGCGCGCGCGAGCGGCGGCTCCCTTCGGGCCCGGGCGGGCCTGCCCCGGGCCCCGACGGGCCGCGCGGTGGAGGGGAGCCAGGGGCGCTGCGGGAGGCTGATGGGTGGCCCCCCGCGCTGAGGTGGCGGCGGTGCTGGTGGCAGCTGGCCACTGGGCCGGCGACAAGTGGCGGCGCGGAAGCAGTTCCACACGGAATTTGATGGAGGAGGGAGGCTAGAGGTAGGTGGAGGGGTAGGTTAGGCCAAAAATGGCAGGTTGGGGGTGTTTTATAGGGAAAGGGGGCTAGGGTTAGTGGAATTGCTCCGTTTCGGAGCCGTTCGATCGCCATCGGACGGTCCGGAGCGGAGGGGGTTTGTAGGTGGATTAGGTGGGCTGTGAAGAGGGGTGTGGGCTGAGATGAGAGGAAAGGAGAGAGGCCCGCGAGGGTTTTCAGAGACCGAAAACGTCCGACAAATTCACCGGCGACTAGTGCCGCTATATTTAACGGTTGGGCTATCAAACGAGCTCCGAATGCGATGCAATTTGGCAGGCGCCCTGTCTACACTATAATAAGACCACACGCCAAGTTTCACCCCATTCCGAGAACGTTTTTCGGCCGCTCATAAAATAAATATTCGGAGGTGCCGCGGGCACGTGCGAGTGTGTCTGGGCTCAGAACGGACAACGGAGAGGACGAGGGAACTCGGACGGATGCAAGTTTTGAAAACATGATGATGCAAGCACACGATGACATGGAAAGATGCAACACGCAAGCAGATGACATGGCAACGACGACGAATAACTGACTGACACCTGGCGCACCAATCTCGGGGTGTCACCGCTGCAGTGGCGGTAGTGCCTTTGGAGGCAGCCGGCGGCTAAACACGGTGACCCAGCGCGCCGACGAACGGGCGGTGAGGAGAGGCCGTGAGCAGGTGGAGGCTCGACAGCGGTTTGCGGCAAGAACGAGACTGTGTGGGCTCAGACGCGATGAAAAGGTAAATCCGAGTCCATCCTATACACGAATCCTCCTCCGAGTTGTGGTTGGTTTGACTTTTCCTTCCGTGCTGATGGACCATTGTTTTAGTACTATCTCCACGTGCTAATGGATCAATGGATGGATTACCTTTTGCTATCACATCTAGAACTAGTAGTACTAGTCGATTGATCACCATATGAACTCAAATCGATGTAATAGTGTACGGGTAGAAAACTTTGATTGTCTCGGCGACTTGACAATTTCAGGGCTCTAATTGATGATTCAGTCGTTAAGATCATGACGATGGCAGTCGCCCAAAGCATCGTAACAATAATTTTCTTGAATTCCTCTTCATTTGATCAGTAGCGAGCTTCTCGATCCCCGATAGATAGATCCCTTAAAGAACTCAACACCATCGTGCGCAGGACCCACGGTGGGCGCCAACTGTCGTGGAATTGTCATGGCAGATTGATAACCCTCAACCGTAAGGGATCGAGATAGTCTTCGCGGGTAAGAATAACCCAATTTATTGATTCGACACACGGGGAGCCAAAGAGTATTTATAAGCTTTAACAGTTGAGTTGTCAATTCAACCGCACCTGAAATATACTTACTTGCAACAAAAGATAAATGGTAACAGTGATATGATAGTGATGATAGCAATAGTAAAAGTAAACAGCAAAAGTAAATAGTAAAGGTAAATGGCAAAAGTAGCAACTAGTGACAAGCAGGGTTTAAAACATTGTAGGCTAGGGAGACGGATGGTTGGGCGCTGTATGGATGAGATATATCATGATTCTAACTTGGGGCACGGCACACGGAAAAGTAATGATCATCTAGGGAAATATCAAACATTAGGCATGTATCCTGTAGGTAGTTGTACGTGCTTGCAATAATAACTTGCACAACATCTTTTGTCCTACCATCCCGCTACGAACGGGGCCAAAAGGAACTTATGGAGATTAAGGTGCTCCTGTCAAAGAGCACCGGAACAAAGCAATGAACTCAATGGATACATGTAATCCTCAAACTACGGACCATCCCCTTTGGTGTCCCAAGCTGTCACTTTTGGGATCGCCGGTTCCAAACCGTAATAGGTGCAAACAACTCATAGATAGGATCAAGAACACAAATATATTCATGCAAACACATATGGTTCAGATCTGAAATCATGGCACTCGGGCCCTAAGTGTCAAGCATTAAGAATAACAAGTTGTAGCAAAGATGATAAACACCATAGTAGATGATAGGCAACATGCCCCCAACGATCTGACAAACTATTACATGATCTAACTCATCCAATCCCTACCATCCCCTTCGCCTACAGCAGGGGAATTACTCACACATGGAGGGAGAAGTCATGGTGGGATGATGGAGTGGTGATGATGCTGACGATGGCGACGATCTCCCCTCTCCGGAGGCCAATTCAGCCTCCAGATTAGCCCTCCCGAGGAAGAACAGAGGGTGGCGGCGGCTCCGCGACGGAAAACTACGAAAAGAACTTCTGATCTGGGGTTTTCGTGTCGCGAGTAAAAATACGAGGCAAAGTAGGGCACCAGGGGGTGTGGGCCCCACCCAGGCGACCCCCCGGCGCGGCCCAGGGGGGCGCGCCCACAGGGCGCCTGGCCACCCCCTGGCCCCCCTCTGGCCCCTCTTCTGGCTCCTGGTTCCTTCTGGTGCATGGATTTTCTGTGATTTTTCGTGGATTTTTCTGAGATACCTAAAAATCCGTTTTCCTGCACACAATAAAACCATACAGGCAGCTCTGCTGAAAACAGCGTCAGTCCGGGTTAGTTTAGTTCAAATCATGCAAGAATGAGGTCAAAACAATATCAAAAGTGTTTGGAAAAGTAGATATGTTTGAGATGTATCAACTCCCCCAAGCTTAGCATATTGCTTGTCCTCAAGCAATTCAGTTCAACGAACTGGACGCGACAAAGAAAACTTTGACAAACTCTTTTGCTTCATTAGATGTATATAAGCATGTACTACGAAAATAGTCTAGCAAGTATTGAAACAGTACTATGAGGACAATGCAAGGAGCAATCCTTCTTTCAAGTGACTAGTCACAAATACTTAAAAGTAAATAATATATTACTGAAAATCAAGACAAGATTACATTGCACATAGCTTGAGGATACTAGGGTGGTATCTCGCTAGTCTCCATGAGTGTAGCAAAACATAAATGCAGAAACTCCTGCAGAGTTTTAAAGGAGACTAGAACTAGGAATTTCAGAATAAATCATATCACAAGCATGCAGAAGACAATGTAATACTTTGGGACAATGCACATTACACTCAGAATGACAATTATGCTCTCCTAGTTAGTGCTTTGAAGAAAGAAGGTGGAGACTCTCGAACCGTGGCTTTTGTTGGCAAAGTTGAAAACCCGTGATCGGAAACAAAAACTAGACATGTACCAGAGCTCTTGGTTTTTAGAAACAGAGGTAAAAACGTTTTGAGAGGTGCATATTTCGTCAACGAATGCTAGCAGATAATTCAATCACTTCTTGAGCTGGACAAGTCACGAGGAACGGCTCCCACATGAGGACGATCACATCCTCTTAATCTCCTTTGTTTATCACTGCCAAAGTTTTCTGATTTCTCATGAACAATGTGTGAAGGAGGGTTTGTTTGTTATATTATCTTTTTGAGCCGGGCGCACTCAATGCCAGTTCCTTCTCGTATTAGGGGTTTGCACATTATACATGCAATCCAGGGGTGAAACTTGTCCAACTTAAAAAGATCATGAATTAACTACTACTTCCTCATGAGCTAAAACATAGGCACAAAAAGAGAAATGCTTTTGATTAATTTCGAGATGGCACACGAAAGTGTTCGTTAGGAATGGCAGGTAAATACCATGTATAGGAAGGTATGGTGGACTCATATGACATAATAGGTTTTAAGGATTTTGGATGCACAAGCAGTCAGTCCGCTTAGTACAGGTGGAGGTTAGCAAAAGACTGGGAAGCGACCAACTAGAGAGCAATAACGGTCATAATCATGCAGAGCGACAAAGCAACATTGAATCGGGCATAAAAGTGATATAACTATTCTGAAACTCAAAGATCATCAAGGCAAAGCAGACTTTTTAGTCTTAAACATGTGTAAGCATGTGCCAAGTCAATCCGAAAATTCTCTAAAGGGAAATACCACCTTAGTATACCAGACTATGAACAGTGCAATGCATGTAGATCATTTCAATAACACATTATATACTCTAGTTATTCGAGACTAGCCACAAGGAAAGCATGAACCACTGGACGAGCATTGTAAACATAGCACTATGTCGCTACAAGTTGGTCTCTAGATCATAAGTACAGGCATATGTACAAAAGTAGAAATAAGAAGAGTTCATACCGGTCTTCCTTGTTGCTTCCCTTCGGTCCATCTTCGTCATTACTGCTTGTCACTTGCACGATCGAACGTAGGAAATATAATTAAATGCCATCACGGACTCGAGCTGAACTCTGAAAACAAAGCAAACTAAAGAGAAAAGGAAATCTTTTTGGATTATTTCGAAGGTTAAACGAAAAGCAAAAGAAAGAGAAAATCTTTTGTTGTTTTTGCAAAGAGAAACAAAGAAGAACGGGCAAAAACTTCGAAAAGATCAAAGCGAATAAAACGGATAATACAATGGAAAAGTGAGAGGGGCACGTACTCCCCCAAGCTTAGGCTTTTGGCCTAAGTTGGTAGCAGCTACTGCCCCCAGGAGCCTCCTGCTCCGGGGGTATGGTGGTGAGACCAAGGGTCGTAGAAGGATGCTGGCGCGTATACCGAACTCCTCGGAGTCTCCCACGAGGAAGGTTCCGCACGCCAAACAGAGGAAGACCCTTCACCAAACTCGGTGGCGGTTTCTTCCTGAAAAGGTGGTAACTCATTGTGCTCCTCCTCGTCGGGCACAACCCCCTCCATGGGGTTATGAAACTGATACTGGACCATGAACTCATCGAACTGGACAACATCAAAGGACCATCCGTTCCTGAGGTGAGGAAATAAGATGCTGGAGATCTTCGACCGATGAATATCCCTCGTACCCATGCTGCAGAGAGAGTTGATGACGGTTCAGCTCGGAGGGCTGAGTGGCCATCCTAGCCGTCCTCCCAACGTTCGGCACACCTATTATTTCACAAAAATTTCCCAAAATCATGGTGATAAGATCATTGTAAATTTTAAACTCAATAGCACCTGAATCAGGATTATATCTAAAACTGTTAATGAAACTGGAGGTGAGTTTTTGATACTGGGTAACACGGCTCGTGACGAGCCGTGTCAAACCTGCATTAGCACAAAGATTATAAAACTCATCCTTGATTCCCGCAGCTTCAAGGAATTCATCACATGGAAATGTCATCGCACGTGCTGGACTTGTGTTTTCCAACAACTCCAGGGGCACATGATCTTCATTATAGCTCACCCTAGCAGTCGATGGTGAAGCTGCGGCTCTAGTAACTCGATCGGAGTGTGCGGGCCTCCTCTTCTCAAGCCACCCTTTTGCCCTTCCTAGCAAACTCATTTCTGAATTTTTTTGACAATTTACAAAAACGAGGATTAAAACAAGGTGAGTTAAGGCAAACTGCTCAACTCACTTGCCCAAGGCATAAACTTGCATCAAAACTTGGAAAATAACTTTCTACACATGCATGCAAGCTCATCTATACTGCACCAAGAACTACTAAATACTCACAAATGAAGCCACCAATCAGAAATCTAATTGGAGGGGTGGAGGAGTCACATACCAGGGAGTATTTGCTCAAAATTTCAGCTCAAATGATGGGCTGTAGAGAGAGATCGAAGAATCGCCTCCAAGAACAGCAAGAACACAAGAACAAGTGCAGAACTCGCGTTTTTGGAGAAAGAGAGAGAGGGAGGAAGAAGACATACCTGGAGGGGGGTCCTGTGGGCCCCAGGCGCCCTGTGGGCGCGGCCAGGGGCTGGGCCGCGCCAGCTGGCCGCCTGGGCCACTGGTGGGTCCCCCTGGCTGGCCCCAGGACTTTCTGGGTCACCCCCGATGCAGAAATTTTTATTTTAATTTTTCTGGAATTTTTCTGAAAACTTCACTGTTGAAAAATTTTCGAAGTTCAAAAAGCTGTGAAACTATCTAAAAACTTGAAGCGGTTAGTAGTATTGTGAAGCTTCAAAACATAAATACTTGGTACAGCTAGTAGAACAAAAACTAAAAACAAGTGAAAACGTAACAAGCTCAACTTTTTATCTATATAAAACATGTTTACCAGTAAGGTTGATCAAGTCTTACCAACAAACAGGCGATATATAGAGCAAAAAGTCTCACCTCTTACGAAGTAATCACTGAACCTTTACTTTGATGGACATTGTCCCCACCATGATAGTTTTGTATTTGTGAGGCACATGTAGTGGACAGTCCCATTCTCCAATTTTCACGGTCTCGATATTCTCTATAGAGTTGAGGTCATGCCTCCTGTCGGTCTTCTTTGGAAAATATACCGTGTGTTCTTTATCATTCACATGGAAAGTAACCTTCCCTTTATTGCAATCAATAATAGCACATGCGGTGTTAAGGAAAGGTCTACCAAGAATAATGGACATGCTCCCATCCTCGGGCATGTCAAGCACAACAAAATCAGTAAGAAACAAACAATTAGCAACTTCTATGGGAACATCCTCACAAATACCTATCGGAACAACGGTTGACTTGTCTGCCATCTGAAGGGAGATATCTGTAGGAATTAGTTTCTCTAAACAAAGCCTCTCGTAAAGAGAGAGAGGCATAACACTCACTCCTGCTCCAAGATCACATAAAGCAGTTTTGACATAATTATTCATTATGGAGCAAGGAATGGTGGGTATACCTGGATCACCGAGCTTCTCAGGAATCTTGCCACTGAAAGAGTAGTTAGCAAGCATAGCAGATATTGCATCATTAGGAACTTTTCTTTTATTAGTGACAATATCTTTCATATATTTTGAATAAGGAAGTAACTTAAGAGCATCAGTCAAAGGGATTTGAAGAAAAAGAGGTTTAATCCACTCACAAAACTTATTGTAATGCTCTTCTTCTTTAGATTTGATGGACTTACCTGGAAAGGGCATGGGTTTCTGTACCCATGGTTCTCTTTCCTTCCCATGTTTTCTCGCGATGAAGTCTTCTTTAGTGTACCTCTTACGTTTGTCAGGTGCTTCTTCTTCTCGAACTTCAGGCGGATCATTCTTCTCATTATCCTTACCTTCAGGTTCAGCACCGTCTTCAGTCTCAGCATCGGAGATAGATACACTGTTGGGATCAACAGCTGGCTCTTCATCTGTAATAGGATCATTAGAATTGTCAGTCTCCTTATGTTTCTTCTTCTTCTTTGGAGAGCCAACAATTTCTTATTCATGCATTTGAGAATCTTGCTCGATTCTCTTCGGATGCCCCTCTGGGTAGAGAGGATCTTGAGTGCTAGTTCCTCCTCGGGTCTTAATCCCGAAAGCCTGCAAATTATCTTGTTTGGCATTGTTAGCAAGCAAATCTCTTTGCACATTAGAAATTTGGTCAAGCTGAGTTTGAACCATATGAAAATGCTTCACAAGACATTGAACATCATTAATTGTTCTATCTAAAACATCAAGCAGTCTTTTGATAGCAAGGGAATTATCATGCAATTGACTTTGTATCCTCTCATTAAAACGATTTTGTTTCATAATAAAATTATCAAACTCATCTAAACATTGATCAGGAGGCTTACCATGAGGGATGTCACTTGCGTTGAAATCTAAAAGAGAGTGTACCTCTACCATAGGAGGGTGAGTAGTAGGCTCACACAGCTTCTCAATAGGGGGTAGATTCTTCACGTCTTCAGCTTTAATACCTTTCTCTTTAATAGACTTCTTTGCTTCTCGCATATCTTCGGGGCTTAGAACAAACATGCCCCTCTTCTTTGGTGGTGGAGGTGGTTCAGGGACGGACCAATATTCATGGTTTTTGGCAATCCTGCCCATCAAATCTTCCGCATCGTCCGGTGTTCTTTTCCTGAAAACACAACCAGCACAACTGTCCAAATAGGACCTGGATTCATCAGTTAGACCAGCATAGAATATATCGATTAATTCATTCTTAGGGATTTCATGTCCTGGTCTAGCCCGAATCAGACCGCAGTACCTCCCCCAAGCTTTAGGGAGGGACTCATCCTGCAACTGTTTAAAGTTAAAAATTCTTTGTAAAGCAGCATGTTGCATGTGAGCAGGAAAGTACTTATCAACAAAAGAGTGAGCTAAGTCTTGAGGACTATTAATGGAACCGTATGGGAGTGAATCATACCATGCTTTAGCACCTTCCTTCAAGGAGAAAGGAAGAAGCTTGGTCACATAAAAGTATCGTATCTTCTCATCTGTGGTAAATAGGCCACCTAACTCACCGAGTTTAGTTAGGTGTGCAATAGCATCATCATTTTCTCTGCCATAAAAGGGGTCAGCTTCAACCATAGGTATAAGTGAAAGATCAACAGAGAAATCATAATCAGGACCATCAATGCATATAGGAGATGTAGCAAATTCAGGATCAGGAACGGTTTTGTTCTTCAAAGACTATTTTTCAAACAGTTTCTTAATAACTTCAGGGTCAGAGCCAGAAAACTCCGTCAGTTCCCTGCACAAATCTTCATCAAGCATATAGTAATCATCATCAAGGAGCCTCTCTTTGAGTTTACTCAAATCAGGATAATCATAAGTTTCACCAATAGGGTAGCGAGTAACAGGAATTTCAATTCCAGACTTTTTAGCAGCAGCAGCAATTTGTTTCTCAAGAGCATAACCAAGGGAACTAATATCATCAACAGTAGTAGAAGCATCATCAAGAGTATCGGACATAGTAACAGATTCAGTAGGAGCCTCATGTGGTGGTGGTGAGGCAAACTTACTCATAACAGAAGGTGAAACAAGCGTAGCACTAGTGCTCAGAACAGTACCTCTTCTTGTAGTGGATAGTAAGATCGGAACCTTGGGGTCTCCTTTCTTACCCATAGTGGATGAAGTGCAGCAGGTAGGATACCTCAAGTAGACTTGTAAATATTGCTATGCTCCCCGGCAACGGCGCCAGAAAACGGTACTTGATAACCCTCAACCGTAAGGGATCGAGATAGTCTTCGCGGGTAAGAATAACCCAATTTATTGATTCGACACACGGGGAGCCAAAGAGTATTTATAAGCTTTAACAGTTGAGTTGTCAATTCAACCGCACCTGAAATATACTTACTTGCAACAAAAGATAAATGGTAACAGTGATATGATAGTGATTATCGCAATAGTAAAAGTAAACAGCAAAAGTAAATAGTAAAGGTAAATGGCAAAAGTAGCAACTAGTGACAAGCAGGGTTTAAAACACTGTAGGCTAGGGAGACGGGTGGTTGGGCGCTGCATGGATGAGATATATCATGATTCTAACTTGGGGCACGGCACACGGAAAAGTAATGATCATCTAGGCAAATATCAAACATTAGGCATGTATCCCGTAGGTAGTTGTACGTGCTTGCAATAAGAACTTGCACAACATCTTTTGTCCTACCATCCCGCTACGAACGGGGCCAAAAGGAACTTATGGAGATTAAGGTGCTCCTGTCAAAGAGCACCGAAACAAAGCAATGAACTCAATGGATACATGTAATCCTCAAACTACGGACCATCCCCTTTGGTGTCCCAAGCTGTCACTTTTGGGATCGCCGGTTCCAAACCGTAATAGGTGCAAACAACTCATAGATAGGATCAAGAACACAAATATATTCATGCAAACACATATGGTTCAGATCTGAAATCATGGCACTCGGGCCCTAAGTGTCAAGCATTAAGAATAACAAGTTGTAGCAAAGATGATAAACACCATAGTAGATGATAGGCAACATGCCCCCAACGATCTGACAAACTATTACATGATCTAACTCATCCAATCCCTACCATCCCCTTCGCCTACAGCAGGGGAATTACTCACACATGGAGGGAGAAGTCATGGAGGGATGATGGAGTGGTGATGATGATGACGATGGCGACGATCTCCCCTCTCCGGAGGCCAATTCAGCCTCCAGATTAGCCCTCCCGAGGAAGAACAGAGGGTGGCGGCGGCTCCGCGACGGAAAATTGTGAAAAGAACTTCTGATCTGGGGTTTTCGTGTCGCGAGTAAAAATACGAGGCAAAGTAGGGCACCAGGGGGTGTGGGCCCCACCCAGGCGACCCCCCGGCACGGCCCAGGGGGGGCGCGCCCACAGGGCGCCTGGGCACCCCCTGGCCCCTCTTCTGGCTCCTGGTTCCTTCTGGTGCGAGGATTTTCTGTGATTTTTCGTGGATTTTTCTGAGATACCTAAAAATCCGTTTTCCTGCACACAATAAAACCATACAGGCAGCTCTGCTGAAAACAGCATCAGTCCGGGTTAGTTTAGTTCAAATCATGCAAGAATGAGGTCAAAACAATATCAAAAGTGTTTGGAAAAGTAGATATGTTTGAGACGTATCACAGATGTCCTAGGGTAAGGACTTAGTCGCGAGGCCAACGCATCTATGTGGTAGCTTGAGAGGGGTTGAGCGGAATCGATAGACGCAACACAAGACAAGGATTTAGACAGCTTTGGGCCCCGGGAAACATCATCCGGTAATAACCCTACATGTTGTTTGAGGCTAGATCTCATTATGACCCTCATGGTGTCGCCAGTAAACCGGCTCTTTGTGTCTAGCCCTAGAAATTGTTTCTTCTTGCTTGTCCCTCTTTGGGGAGCCCTGCCCCTCCTTATATATGTTGAAGGGGCGGGTTACATGTCTAGTCCTAGTAGGATTAGGATTAATCTATTACAAGGAGTCCTAGTCTTGCTTCTTTTGTAGGAGAATATTCCTTGTGCTTTCTTCATAAACCGCCCACCATAACATGAGCCGGCCTTTCATGAACCGCCCGTTGGGCCACCGGGTCTTGTCGCTCCTCTGACCCGCCTGTCGGATTACCAATGAGTCGTAATCCACCAGGTCAAAGCGGGTCGCCTGTGAATCACCAAGTGTAAACCGGGTCTCAAATAAACCGTCAAGTCTGGCAGGGTCATACCGCGGGGTATATCCCCGACAGTTTCAATAACATTAGTTTCAACGTTTATAGGATTACTTGAGATATAATGTTTAATTCTTTGACCATTCACCACCTTCGGATTTGTGCCTTCGAAGTTGTTGATTTTTATGGCACCGGAACGATAGACCTCCTCGATAATGTAAGGTCCTTCCCACTTGGAGAGAAGTTTTCCTGCAAAAAATCTTAAACGAGAGTTGTATAGCAAGACATAATCACCTACGTTAAATTCATGTTTCTGTATCCTTTTGTCATGCCATCTTATAACTTTTTCTTTAAACAGTTTGGCATTCTCATAGGCATGGCTTCTCCATTCATCGAGACAACTAATGTCAAATAGCCTCTTCTCACTGGCAAGTTTGAAATCATAGTTGAGCTCTTTAATAGCCCAATATGCCTTATGTTCTAGCACGAGAGGTAAGTGACATGCTTTTCCATATACCATCTTATATGGAGACATACCCATAGGATTTTTGTATGCAGTTCTATAGGCCCATAATGCATCATCTAGTTTCTTGGACCAATTCTTCCAAGACCTATTAACTGTCTTTTGCAAGATTAATTTCAACTCCCTATTACTTAGTTCAACTTGACCACTAGTCTGTGGGTGATAGGGTGATGCAATTCTATGGTTGACATCATATTTAGCAAGCATCTTACGGAAAGCACCATGAATAAAGTGTGAACCACCATTAGTCATTAGATACCTAGGGACTCCAAACCTCAGAAATATAACTTCTTTAAGCATCTTAATAGAGGTGTTAAGATCAGCACTACTAGTTGGAATAGCTTCTACCCACTTAGTAAAGTAATCAACAACAACTAAAATTTGTCTGTACCCATTAGAGGCAGGAAAATGTCCCATTGTCGGGGGAAACTGTCCACCACGAGCACCTATGGGACCGGAGCCCCTTGTTCGTACGGTAAGGGAGCGGAGGGAGCACAAAGAGCAGATCGTAGAGCTCACGCAGGCAGTTTACCCAGGTTCGGGCCGCGACGGACGCGTAAAACCCTACTCCTGCTTAGTTTGTATTAAGTGTTGGAGCTCGGGAGCTTGAAGAACTAGCTACACCGAGCGAATGAGCGATCTAGGTTCCGAACCCTTTCTACGTTGTGCATGGGCCTCCTTTTATAGCTCAAGGGGTCACCGACAGGTGTCAACGTAGGAGAAAGGGTAAAAATGTAACTGTGGTGGTAGTTGTAACAGTGCGGGAATAGTGGAGCAACAGTGGATGAACAGTGGTCATCACCTACTTTGACAGTGGGGGACAAGAGCATTAAATGCCCGTCACCGTCGACCCCAAAAGCGCCCGCCCTTGCGTCTCCGTTTGCCACGGTGATGGCTTCGTCACCGTGGAGTGCCACCGTGTCCCCCAGGCTGCACAGCCATCCGCCACGCGTCCCCGGAATGGCCCCAGGGCGACGCGTGGTTCGATGAGCTGGAGCGCGGGCACATAGCGTAACTCTCCCCGGCAAGCACCTTGCCGGGGCCTTGACCTTGCCGGGCCCTGGAGCTTGCCGCTCCCCGGGCCCTGCCGGGGCGCATGTCGCGCCGAGGCGTGTCTTCTGAGATGCAGTCTTCTGGTCTTCCTGGCAAGCTCCTCTTGCCAGGGTCTTGTGTTAATGAAGTAGTCTTGAGCCTGGGACGGCCTTCCCGGCAAGCTCCACTTGCCGGGGCCTTGATCTTCTGTCTTGTATACTTTGTTTTTGAATGGTTTTATATGGATCAGAAAGGTCTCCGACGAGCACGTGGTGGGCCCTGCCGCGGGAAGCTGCTACTGCCCGTGCACAAGTTGGGGTACTGAGGTACCCCTACCTTAGTACACCGACAGGAGCCCCGGGGCCTGGGCCACACACGGTGCCAAGCGTTGTTGGGCCAGGCCCAAAACAGTGCATGGGCACGCGCGGCCCACGGCACGCCGAATCCCCTTCCGCATCCGCCGCGTCCCTCCGTAATGGCACGCGTCGATTGCGGCGTCGTGGGAGGGAACGTGGCCACGTTCTTTAATGGGAAATGCGGAGCGTCCCCCACTTCCCCCTTAAAAGCAGAGGAAGCAGGGGCCGTTACCTTACTTTGCCTTCATTGCTTCTTCCATCTCCAGAAATTCCCCTTTGCGCTCCGCCTCCACACCTCCTCCGCCGTTTCTCGCATCCACGGCGCCGCCGGATTCCTTCCCCCTCCTTCCCTCGCCGCCTCCGCCATGGCCCCGAAGACCGAGAAGGCGAAGGCGGAGAAGGCCAAGAAGGAGAAATCTGAGCAGGCGGCGAGGCTTGCTCTTCTGCGGAAGAGGAATGTCGTCTTCGCGCCAAGGCTCGGCGCGCGGGAGCTTTGGAACAAGTACTACCTGTTCTGGGCCAAGAAGACCAAGGCGCATCCTCGGACCAGAGTTTATCCCGCCGCCGCCAAGGACATGTACCCCGGCGGGTATTTCTTCTTCGCTGTTTTCTTCCACTGCGGCCTTTGTCCTCCCTTCTCTGAATTTTTCTGTGATATTATGAACACCTACAACCTCCACCTCTTAGACTTCACCCCCAACGCCATCCTCACGATGGCGGTTTTCGCACATCTGTGCGAAAACTATATAGGGATCTATCCAAATGTAGCGCTTTTTAGGCATTTCTTTACGCCTAGAGTAGAGGCCGGCGCTCCCCTCTCCGGGGGTATCTCTTGGGTCTTCCGCTTGAACAAGAAGGAATCCTATCTGCAAGGGGAACTCCGCGGCAAGTGGGAGGAGTGGCGCGCGGATTGGTGCTGGATAGTAGAGCACGAGCCGCAGCACTTCACCGCGCCGCGCACCACTGCCATAGTGCGCGGCAGGGACTGGAGCGACCTGGACTCGGACGATATCAAGCTCAACGTCGCCCTTGTCAGGATTCTTCGTCTCCGGGTAGCCAAGTTGACTATCGGAGAAGTAGGAGCAGACTTCCTCCGCCGCCGCATTGCCCCTCTACAGGAGAGGAAGAGGCCAGCATGGGAGTACGGCAACGCGGCGGACATTATGAGACTGCGCCCAGGACTGAACTTCAACTTCACGTCGCTGGAGCTAAAGGGGATGGTCCGGGAACTTTTTAAGCACGACCCGGCCCACCCAGAGTGGTTTAGAGCTCCCCGGGGAGTGGTGCCCCTATGCAACAGCACGGCCCGGGACCCCTTGCGCGCAATGATGCCCGCATGCGACTCGCATGGCGTCGACCCCACATGGATAGCGCCCAAGCCGGATGCCATCATGAGCTTCTTCGACAACTTGGTGGAGGTGCCGAAGAACAAGGAAGAGATCAAGGGTCTCACCCGGGCCACCACTGATCGGGAGATTGCTTATATAGCTTCTCGGGTAGAAGAGGCCGCCGCAGCCGCAGCGGCAGGAGAGTTCGGGTTCACAGTTGAAGAGGCAGAGGCTGCGGAAGCGTCATGCCAAGCAGAGGAGGTGGAGATCCGCAGGCTGCTCAAGCTTCCGCCCGACGAGCTCGCCGGGGTCCCCTCTCTGAGGTATGCTGGGATCCCCGGGATCGTGACTGAGGCCGCCGCGAGGGGCGACGTTGCCGAAGGAAGCAGAGGCGCCGGAGGGAGCGGAGGCGCCGGAGGGAGCGGAGGTGCCGGAGGGAGCACGGCCGCAGGGCAGGGCGCTGGGCCCAGCGAGCCGGCCGAGGAGGAGGAGGAGGAGGACGCCGGGGCCGGCGAGGACTCCGGTGGGTCCCTGGGGCTCAACGATGACGCCTCTTCGTCATCGGAGACCTCCCCGCCTCGGGCAAGTCCCAGGCGATCCCCGCTGAAGCGCCTCCGCAAGGCGACGACGGCGACGAGGTCGCAGGCGCCCCGACAACAACCAGCTCGCCGGGCGGCGCGAGCTTCCCGGGGGAGCCAAGCCGCGACGGGAGCGCCCGGCGCACCAACCGCGGCGGAGGCGCCCCGCACACAGGCTACGGCGGAGGCGCCCCGTACGTCAGCGCCAAGTGGAGGAGGGTCTTCTCAGAGCGGAGCGGCTGCTACGCCTGCTCCCCGGGCCTCGGCGTCCACAGGGGCCGGGTCTTCGCAGCCCCCAGCCCCAGGGACCGCCAAGCGCCCGAGGGAGCCTTCTCCTCCCGCTCCTCGCGCGGACGCGCCTCAGGTGGAGTTCGACTTCTCCGCCCTGAGTGACGACGACGACGAAGAGGAACAGGAGTAAGGACTTGTATTCTATAGCTTCTTCAATTCTGTCTTGATTCTTTTCATTGATGATTCTGATCTTGCTTCTTGCTTTGATTCCAGGACCCTGGCCCAGCGAGCGGCGAAGAAGGCCAAGGTTCCCGTAGTCGAGGTCGAGGACGACTCGCCCGTCGCGGCGACAGGGGACGCGCCGGCGACGAGCTTGCCGGACCCAAGCGCTGCTCCGAGGAGCAGCCCCCAGCGCAGCCCCCAGCGTAAGTTTGGTTTTGCACCTTCCGCTCGTCGGGCACGCCTGGAGTTTTTGTCTTGTACTAACATCTTGTCGCTCTTGTTTTGTCTTGATTGTCTTGTGCAGAGGTGGAGCCGCAGCCACAGGAGCACCCGGAGATCACTCCCGAGGAGCCGCAGGCCCCGCCGTCCCCGCCAAGGACGAACTCTCCGGCGAGGGAGAGCGCTCCGCCAAGGGCGGTTACTCCGCCAAGGGCGAGTACCCGGCCAAGGGCGAGCAGCCCGGCGAGGGTGGCCACCCCGCCAAGGGAGAGCTCCCCGGCGAGGGAGCCTGCCGTCGACGAAGTCCGCCAAGGTAGGTCTTGTAACTTCGTCTTCTCGGACTTGTCTTTTTTGGATATTTGCTTGAACTTTTTCCTTTCTTTTTCTTCTTCTTCTATCAGATCCTCCTCCCCCAGAGCGGATGGGACGGAGATCGTCATCGAGGAGGAGGGCGCGCAGGGCGACGGCGGCAACGCCCCTGTTGTTAAAGACATGGCGGGAGCCGCCGAGCCTGCCGCGGAGGAGACTGCCCCGACCGCAGACGCAGCGGCCGGGGAGGGGGACGGCGGCCACACTGCCGGCCCGGAGGCGGCAGGAGCGTCTAGCGCTGCGCCGGCCGCCGATCCCTCCGCCGAGAAGGAGCAGTCCGCGTTCTACCTTGAGGCTCCCAACGGCGTTTTCATTCAGGTGCCGTGGGGATCCTCGTCGCGAGCCCCCGCGGAGGGAGAGGCCTTTGATGGAGAGGTCCTCGCCTCCGCGGGGCTGAAGATTGTCGAGGCGCCTGGCGGAAATGACGAGCCCGAGGAGGAGAAGTTGCTCCACCGGCTCCTGGCCCTTTACCGGGCCAGGCAGGCAAAGCTTGAGTCTCGGGAGGCCCTCACCGCCAAGGCCGCAGCTGATATGGAGAAACGCGCTGCGGAGCTCCGCGCCGCCAACCAGGCGGCCCTCCGCGACGTGGCGGAGGAGCGCGAGAGGCTCGCCGGAGAGTACCAGGAGTGGCTCCTGGAGAAGGCCGAGGCCGAGGAGCAGCAGCGACTCGCTGGAGAAGCGATGTCCCAGCGAGAAGGAGCGCTCAACCAGCGGAAGGTCAACCTCGACTCTCACGAGGAGGACCTTGCCGCCCGGGAGCAGGCCCTTGGCGGGGAGCTGAAAGAAGCAAAGGCCGCCGCAGCCACCGCGGAGACTGCCAAGAAGGACCTCGAGGCTAAGGTGGCGCAGCTGGAGGAGTACCTAAAGGCGAGCACGGATAGGGTCACCACGCTCAACATAGAGCGCGAGAAGGATGCCCACACTAACTCCGAGCTTCAGGTACGCCTCTCCAAGCAGGGCGACGAGCTGAAGGCCGCCAAGGACTCGATTGCAGATCTGGAGCTGAAAGTCTCCACGCTGAAGGACTCGCTCGACGCCGTCCGGGACCGGGAAACCAAGCTGAAGGACGAGCTCCTCAAGGAACGAGGCCTGGTGGAGAGCGCCGACACTTCAGCTGAGAACTTCCGCCGGACCGTCGAGGTATGGACCGAAGACCTGGTGGCTTCTGCGCTGCCATCGACAAGGAGCTGATGGCGATGAGGGTGGAGCACCTCATATACTCTCCGGATCCAAACCTCCCCCACAGCGCCAAGCTCAGCCTCTTCTTCAGAGGGATCGCGCCGGCTCTCGCAAATCTTCAGAAGAAACTCCCCGCGCAACTGGCCGAGGAGTCACGCCAGCTCTGCGCGAGAACTTTGGACCGCGTCCTGACGAAGATAGTGTACCGCAATCCTGGCATAAACCTCGTCAACGTTCTCCGCAGCTTGCCGGCCGACGCGGATATGGAGGCGCTAAAGGCGCAGGTCGCCCATATTATCGCCAAGGTGAACAAGATCTCCAGGGTTGAAGGCGGCCGCGTAGATTAGGCCTCCTTTTCTTTATCTCTTTTGTTACTGCAAAGTGTGCCATGGACACAAACTTATTAGTCATTGCGACAAGTTATCCCTTGTAATATATTATCTTATTTTGATCAATTGATGCGGTGCTTTCTTCCTTGCTTCGGTCCTTTACTTTGTATGTTTTCAACCCTACGCTTCTAGGGAAC
This sequence comes from Secale cereale, assembly GCA_902687465.1. Classification (NCBI taxonomy): domain Eukaryota; kingdom Viridiplantae; phylum Streptophyta; class Magnoliopsida; order Poales; family Poaceae; genus Secale; species Secale cereale. Next base: position 539,874,646 of record LR738714.1, read on the forward strand.
TTGCCGGCAAGGGGCCCTTGCCGCGAGCGCTGAGTACTGGACTCCGAGCAGCCTGCTGGCCAAGGTCTTACCGGCAAGCAACCTTGCCGCAACTAGTCGCGACGCACTTAGCTTGCTGAGTGAACTCGAAAACGAAGCAAGGGCGCGACACTTGTCGCAGCTCACTTAAATCGTTGAGCGTACTCGAAAACAAGATAAGGGTGCGGCTAGCCACGGGTAGGTTCCTCCGCGCATAGGTTTCTCATACAAAGTGTGGTTGTTCAAGGAAGATAACTAAAAATTTAAAATTTTGAACTGCTCAAATTCTGATAACTTAGCTTTCATATATTGCTTGATTCTCCGACAAGGCTTCTCTTTCTTGAACAGCACTTGGTTCTTCTTCCATCTCCTTCCCCCCCGGCAAACTTGTGCGCGAGGAACATTCCTTCTGCTTAAGAGGGAAAGAAAAAGAAGAGGGAAACAAGTATATGGCCTTTCGGCGTGCTAATGCTTGCCGGATACGTGTGTTGCACAAGATGCCAAATAATGCATGTGAATAACGAAGAAAAGCATGGAGAAGGCAAATAGTGCAAAACGCAAAAAAAAAAGCTTTACTGATGCATGGGATCTGCGCCCAGCTTTGTACAAAGGGTTACATGCAACAGCGGCAAGGCTTGTACAAAAGGTGGTTGCCGGAGCGGATAACGGCAACCGCGCCTTATGGGTGAAACTTGCGAAGATGCTCTATGTTCCAGGAGTTGCTCACCGGTAAGCCTTCTTCGGTCTCAAGGCGGACAGCGCCGGGCCTCGTGACTTGTCTCACCCGATAAGGGCCTTCCCACTTCGGCGTCAACTTGTTGGAATTCTTGGCGGACTGAACACGCCGAAGAACAAGGTCGCCTTCCTCGAGACTCCTGGCCCTAACCTTGCGGCTATGATAGCGGCGCAAGGCTTGCTGGTATCGAGCAGCTCGTACAGCAGCCTGGAGACGTTCCTCCTCGAGGAGCAATGCATCATCTTGTCGCAGTTGCTCTTGCTCGAGCTCATCATAAGCGAGCACTCGAGGAGATCCGTATACGAGTTCCGTGGGGAGAACTGCCTCTGCTCCATAGACAAGAGCAAAGGGTGTCTGTCCGGTGGCTCGACTTGGTGTCGTTCTGATTGACCAAAGAGCCACCGGTAGCTCCTCTATCCAGTTTCTTCCGCACTTGCGCAGCCTGTCGAAGGTCCTTGTTTTGAGTCCGCGCAGCACTTCAGCATTGGCCCTCTCCACTTGACCATTACTCCTCGGGTGAGCAACAGAAGCGAAACAGACCTTGGCGCCAAGGTCTTGGACGTACTGCATGAAGGTGCGACTAGTAAATTGTGTACCGTTGTCGGTGATGATCCTGTTAGGGATTCCGAAACGGCAAACAATTGACCTGAAGAACCTGACCGCTGACTGTGCTGTCACCTTTCTCACTGGCTCCACTTCTGGCCACTTTGTGAACTTGTCGATTGCAACGTACAAGTACTCAAAGCCCCCGACAGCGCGAGGGAAGGGGCCGAGGATATCGAGCCCCCAGACCGAGAAGGGCCAGGACAAAGGGATCGTCTGGAGAGCTTGAGCTGGCTGATGAATTTGCTTGGCATGGAACTGGCACGCTTCACACTTGGTTACTAGTGCAGTTGCATCTTGGAGGGCTTCTTGCCAAAAGAACCCTTGCCGGAAAGCTTTCCCGGCAAGCGCCCTTGCGCCAATGTGGTGGCCGCATATGCCTCCGTGTATCTCTGCCAACAGCTTCTGTCCATCTTCCCTGGAGATGCACTTCAACCTGACACCATTGAGTCTTCTTCTATACAGCTCGTTATCCACGAACTGATACATACTTGACTGCCTGGTTATCTTCTCTATCTCTTCTGGGTCGTCGGGAAGTTCTCCAGTTTGTAGAAAACGGACGATCTGTCGCGCCCATGCCGGAGCCTGGGGCTCAACGGTAAGGAATAAAGGCTCGAGGGCCGCTGCGGGAACCTCAGCTTCCACGGCAAGAACCTCTGGTTCTGCTGGAGCAGATGGTCCCCCGGCAAGCTCGCCGGGGCGAGGCTTGTCGGGAACGCTTGCTTCAACTGTACAGATCCGAGGATCTGCAGGAGCAAACTGTTCCTCAGCGTTCTGATCGTTGATCTTGGGGACCTTGGCGGCGGCTTCGGGAAGATCCGCCGGCAATTAGTCGCCGGAAACCAACTTTCTCTTCTTGGGTTGCCCAATAGATGGTGTAACGGATGGTTGAGTCAGCTTGAGCAAGAAGGTCCCTGGTTCCACAGGTAACTTCATCGCCGCACACTTTGAAAGGCCATCTGCAATGTCATTCTGAGCTCTCGGGACGTGCTCTATCTGCAGACCTTCAAAGTGCTCTTCAAGTTTCCTCACTTCATCTACATAAGCTTCCATCAAAGGGCTCTGGTAACTCTTGTTCACTTGCCGGACCACCAACTGAGAATCTCCCCGGACAATCAGCTTCCTGATCCCAAGTTCGGCCGCAATCCTGAGGCCGGCAAGCAAGCCTTCATACTCAGCAGTATTGTTTGTCGCTTGCTCCCTGGGAAAGTGCATCTGGATAACATACTTGAGGTGCTCTCCGGTGGGCGCGATGAGTACCACGTCGGCACCGGCGCCTTGCAGCGAGAAGGCACCATCAAAGTACATTACCCATTCACTTGTCGCTTCTTGTACGGGTACGCTTGTCTCTGGAACTTCTTCATCGGGCGTCGGGGTCCATTCAGCTATGAATTCTGCCAAAGCTCTGCTCTGTATGGTTGAAGTACTTTCAAACTTGAGTCCAAAGCTCGACAGCTCCAGGGCCCACTCGACGATCCTGCCTGTTGCTTCTGGATTGTGCAATATCCTCTTCAACGGAAAGCGAGTGACCACTGTTATCTCATGTGCTTGGAAGTAATGGCGCAGCTTTCTCGAGGCCATGAGGAGGCCGAAAAGCAACTTTTGCACCCCAGAGTATCTTGATCTAGCCCCCTGCAAGAGGGAACTAACAAAATACACTGGGCACTGCACCATCTTCCTTCGCACTTCTCCTTCCTTCTGCGCAGAGTTGTCCTTGTCGGGGCCAGAGCTTGCCGGAGCAGCCCCCTGCTTGTCGCTGGATTCGCTTGCCGGTGGTGTAGACTCCTCGTCGGCCTCCCTCTCCGCTACCAACGCAGCACTAACCACTTGATTGGTTGCCGCTAAGTACAGCAGCAACTTCTCTTGCGGTCTAGGTGCGACAAGTATTGGAGTGGAGGATAGGTACCGTTTGAAGTCTTGCAGCGCTGCCTCCGCTTCCGGAGTCCATTTCATAGGACCTGCCTTCTTCAAGATTTTGAAGAAAGGCAGGGCGCGTTCTGCTGACTTTGAAATGAACCTACTGAGGGCAGCTACACAACCTGCAAGCCTCCTCACATCCTTGACGCGCTTCGGGGCTTCTATCTGCTCGATGGCTTTAATCTTGTCGGGGTTGGCTTCAATCCCCCTCTGTGACACAAAGAACCCGAGAAGCTTGCCGGAGGGGACTCCAAAGACGCACTTCTCGGGGTTCAACTTAAGCTGGATCTTGCGCAGGTTCTGAAATGTCTCTTCCAAATCTTGGATTAGGGTATCCTTGCTCTTGCTCTTCACCACGATATCATCCATGTAAGCCTCTACATTTCTGTGGATCTGTGGCTCAAAAGCAGTGTGCACTACCCTTGCAAATGTTGAGCCTGCATTCTTCAATCCAAAGGGCATGCGTATGAAGCAATATGTGCCGCATGGAGTGATAAATGCAGTCTTCTCTTCATCTTCTTTGGCCATGAAAATCTGGTGGTAGCCTGAATATGCATCAAGGATAGAGAGCAGCTCACATCCGGCTGTGGAGTCAACAATCTAGTCAATGCGCGGCAAGGGAAATGGATCCTTGGGACATGCTTTATTCACATCGGTGAAGTCTATACACAGTCTCCACTTCCCGTTGGCCTTACGTACGACAACTGGATTTGCTAACCACGTGGGATGGATCACGCCTCTAACCAGACCTGCTGCTTCTAGTTTCTTGATCTCTTCGGCAATGAATTCTTGGCGCTCCACGGCTTGCTTCCTGACCTTCTGCTTGACGGGCCGCGCATGAGGACAAACAGCAAGCTTGTGCTCAATTACCTTCCTGGGAACACCGGGGATGTCAGATGGTTGCCAGGCAAACACATCGACATTCGCCCGCAGGAAGGCAACGAGCGCGCTTTCCTATTTGCTGTCAAGTGTGGCACTGATGGTGAAGGTACCACCAGTGCCGTCCTCCTTGGCGGACACCTTCTTGGTTGCCGGAGGAGCGGCCATCCCCTTCTTGCACTTGCCGGTGGAGCTCGATGGAACGTCCTCGACGGCAGCGCAGCACTCCGAGGAGGTGCGGTTGCCGGAGTGGGTCCCAGAGCACTTGCCAGACTTGGTCTTGGTCTTCTTCCCCCCGGGAGCTTCAGCGGCAAGTGTGTCCTTCTCCGCTGCAGCTGCTGCATCCCGGTAGATCTTGTCGGCGCAGATAAGCGCGTCCTTCTTGTCGCCATGGACAGAGATGACGCTTATCGGCCCCGGCATCTTGAGCACATTGTAGGCGTAGTGGGAAGCTGCCATGAACTTGGCGAGGGCAGTATGTCCAAGTATCCCATTGTATGGCAATGGGATATCGGCAACATCGAAGGTTATCCTCTCCGTCCTGAAGTTCAGCTCCCCGCCAAAGGTCACGGGCAGAGTTATCTTCCCCTTGGGCTTGCTCCTTCCCGGGTTTATTCCTTGGAAAGAACCGGTCTCTTCGAGCTCGCCATCTGGGATTTGGAGTTTCTTGATCACAGCCGAGGAGATCAAGTTCAGGCCGGCCCCGCCGTCAACCAACATTTTGGTGACCTTGAGGTTGCGAATGGTTGGTGAGACCAACATCGGCAAGCACCCGACCGCGGTGGTGCAGTCAGGGTGATCCTCAAGATCAAAAATGATGGGCGTGCTGGACCATTTGAGGAGCCTGCGCGACTCCACGGGTGGCTCTGCCGCATTTACTTCCCGCACCCACTGCTTGAGTTGGCGGTGGGAAGTATGCAGAGAGGCGCCACCGTCGACGCACAGGACTTCCGTGGCCTTCTGGAACTCCTGCTCGCTGTTATCTTCTTCCTCCTTGTCATCGTCGTCGTCTTCTTCATCCTTGTCACGGCCCCGGGGAGGTCGATCACCTTGCCGCTGCTTGGTCTTGCCGCGGCGCCCTCCCCGGCCATTGAATGGCCGCTTCTTGCTCGGCTCTCCTCCGCCACCTTGGGCCTTCTCCTTGTCGCGATGCTCGTACTCAGCTTTCTGCTGCTCGACGAGGTACTCGACGCGTTTGCAGTTGGAGAGGTCGTGGCCCTTAGTGCGGTGGATCTTACAGTATTGCTTGTCGGAGCCGTCCTGCTTGTCAGCTGCCGCTACAGGGGCAGGCTCCTTGCCGGAGCCGCCAGCCTGTGTTTGCTTGGCGGGAGCCTCCTTGCCGGACTTCTCGACGGCAAGCACTTCCTTCTTGTTCTTTCTTCTATTGTTCCGCCGCCGGCTCTTCTTTGCCGGGGCGGCATCCTCGCTATCGCTTCCTCCTGCGCCAGCATCCTCCCCGGGGAGTCTCCTCCCCTCTTCGGCCCGTGCGCACTTATCAGCCAGAGCATAGAGCTCGCTGACATCCCGTATCTTGGTCATGGCCATCTCCTCACGCATGCGGCGGTTACGTACGTTCTGGTGAAACGCACTGATAACCGCAGCAGGGTGGACGTCGGGGATGTTGTGCTGCACGCGGCTGAAGCGCTGGATGTACTTGCGCAGAGGTTCTCCTTCCTTCTGGGCCAAGATGTGGAGATCGCTCTCCTGGCCGTGGGGTTTGTGGCCGCCCGTGAAGGCGCCAACAAACTGATGGCAAAGATCCGCCCAAGAAGAAATGGAGCCTTCCGGCAAGTGCATAAGCCAAGAACGGACATTTGGCTTAAGCACCAGTGGGAAGTAGTTCGCCAGTATCTTCTCGTCGCGCCCCCCGGCAGCCTGCACCGCGATGGTGTAAATGCTGAGGAATTCCGAGGGGTGCGTCTTGCCGTCGTACTTCTCCGGTACGTCGGGCTTGAAGTTCTTCATGCTGGGCCACTGGACACGCCGCAGCTCACGGGTGAACGCAGGGCAACCTGCCGCGTACGGCAAGTCGCCTGGTTCACCGGGCGCGTGCGTATCGACAGCGTTTCCAGCTCGCTGATCTGATTGTCGCCGAGCTTCTCGGCGGCGCTCGATCGTCGTTCGAGCGTCTTCTTGTCGCCGGTCATCAAGGACTTGGCGCTGGTCCCGACGGGCCCGCGGATCCGACGACGCCGTGGAATCGTCATCGACGTTAATCCGGCGGGGCGGCGTCTTCTGCTTCCGCGGCGGGGAGTGCACGGTGGTTGCACCCCCGGCGGTCTTGTCGCCGTCGGCCTTCGTCTTCTCGACTTGCCGCGGCCGCGACGTCGCTGGCTGCTGCGGAGAGTCGTTGTTGGCGAAGGCGATCAGGCTCTGGATCGTTGCCCTCCAGTCTTCGGCCTTGTCCGCCGCTGGAGGGAAGTCGAGGAGCAGTTGCACTCTTGCGAGCGCTTCTGCTGGAGAGGAGGGGAGCGGGGGCGAGCGGTGCGAGGAGCGGGATATGCTCGGACTCCTAACAGGGTTAGAAGGAGCAGTTTCCCGCCCCGCTGACCGCACCTTGCTCGTGCCCGGACGGTGGTCCGGAGCATCCCGCGAACCTCCGGCTTGCCCTTGCCCCAGCAAGCGGATGGTACCTCCTGTACCACGGCGCTGCTGGGTTGCCGTTTGCTGAGATGGACGTGGCGCGTCCACGGAGACCGAGGCTCGGTCGTCCGTCTTGTCCTTGGATTTGGTGGCGCCGCGAGTCTCCTCGCCGGCGACCACCCTTCCGACGGCGTCTCCTCCACCCACCGTTGGCTCAGGTGGCGGTGGAACAGAAGCAGACGGGCCTCCGACCTCCGAAGCCTTCTTCTTTGGGGCCATGCTGCTGTTGCTGATGAAGATGTTGTAGCTGGAGAGGTTGATGAAGAATGCGCCCGCGTGAACGCCGGATCGGGTTCGCACAACCTCGACGCCCCCCTACCTGGCGCGCCAAAGATGTCGGGGGAAACTGTCCACCACGAGCACCTATGGGACCGGAGCCCCTTGTTCGTACGGTAAGGGAGCGGAGGGAGCATAAAGAGCAGATCGTAGAGCTCACGCAGGCAGTTTACCCAGGTTCGGGCCGCGACAGACGCGTAAAACCCTACTCCTGCTTAGTTTGTATTAAGTGTTGGAGCTCGGGAGCTTGAAGAACTAGCTACACCGAGCGAATGAGCGATCTAGGTTCCGAACCCTTTCTACGTTGTGCATGGGCCTCCTTTTATAGCTCAAGGGGTCACCGACAGGTGTCAACGTAGGAGAAAGGGTAAAAATGTAACTGTGGTGGTAGTTGTAACAGTGCGGGAATAGTGGAGCAACAGTGGATGAACAGTGGTCATCACCTACTTTGACAGTGGGGGACAAGAGCATTAAATGCCCGTCACCGTCGACCCCAAAAGCGCCCGCCCTTGCGTCTCCGTTTGCCACGGTGATGGCTTCGTCACCGTGGAGTGCCACCGTGTCCCCCAGGCTGCACAGCCATCCGCCACGCGTCCCCGGAATGGCCCCAGGGCGACGCGTGGTTCGATGAGCTGGAGCGCGGGCACACAGCGTAACTCTCCCCGGCAAGCACCTTGTCGGGGCCTTGACCTTGCCGGGCCCTGGAGCTTGCCGCTCCCCGGGCCCTGCCGGGGCGCATGTCGCGCCGAGGCGTGTCTTCTGAGATGCAGTCTTCTGGTCTTCCTGGCAAGCTCCTGTTGCCAGGGTCTTGTGTTAATGAAGTAGTCTTGAGCCTGGGACGGCCTTCCCGGCAAACTCCACTTGCCGGGGCCTTGATCTTCTGTCTTGTATACTTTGTTTTTGAATGGTTTTATATGGATCAGAAAGGTCTCCGACGAGCACGTGGTGGGCCCTGCCGCGGGAAGCTGCTACTGCCCGTGCACAAGTTGGGGTACTGAGGTACCCCTACCTTAGTACACCGACACCCATATAATCAAAGCCCCAAACATCAAATGGTTCAATAACAAGTGAATAATTCATAGGCATTTCTTGATGTCTACTAATATTACCAATTCTTTGCCATTCATCACAATATAAGACAAACTTACGGGCATCCTTGAAGAGAGTTGGCCAATAAAAACAGGATTGCAATACTTTGTGTGCAGTTCTATCTCCCGCATGGTGTCCTCCATAAGCTTCGGAGTGGCACTTGCGTAGGATATGTTCCTGTTCATACTCAGGTACACAACGTCTAATAATATCATCTACTCCTTCTTTATAAAGATGTGGGTCATCCCAAAAGTAATGCCTCAAATCATAGAAGAACTTTTTCTTTTGCTGGTATGTGAAGCTAGGAGGTATAAACTTAGCAACAATATAATTAGCATAGTCAGCATATCATGGAGCAGTACGAGAAGTGTTTATGACAGCTAGTTGTTCATCAGGAAAGCTATCATCAATATGTTGTGGGTCATCAAGTATATTCTCTAACCTAGACAAGTTATCTACAACAGGGTTCTCAGCTCCCTTTCTATCAATAATATGCAAGTCAAATTCTTGCAGCAAGAGGACCCATCTAATAAATCTAGGCTTAGCATCTTTCTTTTCCATAAGATATTTGATAGCAGCATGATAACTATGAATAGTTACTTTAGAATCAACAATGTAGGGTCTAAACTTATCACAAGCAAACACAACTGCTAAAAATTCTTTCTCAGTGGTAGCATAATTTCTTTGGGCATTATCTAGAGTTTTACTAGCATACTGGATAACATTCAATTTCTTATCAACTCTTTGCCCTAAAACAGCTCCTACAGCATAATCACTAGCATCGCACATAATCTCAAAGGGTAAATTCCAGTCAGGAGGCTGGACAATAGATGCAGAGATCAATGCTTTCTTAAGTATTTCAAATGATTCTAGACAATCATCATCAAAGACAAAAGGAATATCTTTTTGTAAGAGATTGGTCAGAGGCCTGGAGATTTTGGAGAAGTCCTTTATGAACCTCCTATAAAACCCTGCATGACCAAGGAAACTTCGTATACCTTTGATATCCTTAGGGCATGTCATCTTTTCAATAGCATCAACTTTAGCTTTCTCAACTTCAATACCTCTTTTAGATATTTTATGTCCCAAGACAATGCCTTCATTAACCATAAAGTGGCACTTCTCCCAATTCAAAACAAGGTTACTGTCTTCACATCTCTGCAAAACTCGATCAAGGTTGCTTAAGCAATCATCAAAAGAAGTTCCGTAAACAGAGAAATCATCCATGAAAACCTCAACAATCTTTTCACAAAAATCAGAGAATATAGCCATCATGCATCTTTGAAAGGTAGCACGTGCATTACATAAACCAAAAGGCATACGTCTATAAGCAAAGGTACCGAAAGGACAAGTAAAAGTGGTCTTCTCTTGATCCCCTTTTGACACAGGTATTTGAGAGAAACCAGAATAACCATCTAGAAAGCAGAAATGAGTATGTTTGGATAACCTTTCTAGCATTTGATCAATAAATGGCAAGGGGTAATGATCTTTCTTAGTAGCTTTATTTAACTTACGGAAATCAATTACCATCCTATAACCTGTAACTATTCTTTGTGGGATCAATTCATCTTTATCGTTAGGGACAACAGTCATACCTCCTTTCTTAGGAACACAATGGACATGACTTACCCACTGGCTAACAGCAACATGATAGATAATACCTGCCTCTAGAAGCTTTAATATTTCCTTTCTTACCACTTCTTTCATCTTAGGATTTAATCGTCGCCGATGATCAATAACTGGTTTAGCATTTTCTTCCAATTTTATCTTGTGTTGGCATATAGTGGGACTAATGCCCTTAAGATCATCCAGAGTATATCCAATAGCAGCACAATGCTTCTTCAGAGTTTTCAATATTTTTTCTTCTTCCTGCTCTGAAAGGTTAGCACTAATAATAACAGGATATATCTTATTTTCATCAAGATAAACATACTTAAGATTATCAGCCAAAGGTTTAAGTTCAAACACGGGATCGCCCTTGAGTGGAGGAGGATCCCCTAGGATTTCAACAGGCAAGTTGTTTTTCAATACGGGTCCCTGTGTAAGGAATATTTCATCTATTTCCCTTCTCTCATTCATATGCATATCATTTTCATGGTCTAGCAAGTATTGTTCTAAAGGATCATTAGGTGGCACGGCAATAAAAGCAAGACCAATAAGTTCATCCTTACTGGGGGGTGCCTTTTCAAGGGGTTGTCTACGGAATTTTGCAAAGTTAAAATCATGAGACGTATCCCCTAATCCAATAGTAACAATATCTTTCATGCAGTCTATCTTGGCATTAACAATATTCAAGAAGGGTCTACCAAATATGATGGGACATAATTCATCTTGTGGGGAACTAAGAATAAGGAAATCAGTAGGGTATTTAACCTTCCCACACAAGACTTCAACATCTCTAACTATCCCAACTGGTGAAATTTTATCTCTATTAGCAACATTAATAGTAACATCAATCCCTTCTTACTCAACAGGTGCAATATCATGCATAATTTCGTTATACAAATCAAAAGGGATAATACTCGCACTAGCACCTACGTCACATAAACCATGATAGCAAGGATCTCCTATCTTGACCACTGTTCAAGAAATCTTCCGATTCACCGATTAATCTTCCGATTTATCGCTAACGGGAGGTGACCAATAAGATTATGCCTTATCTTTGTAGTTTATCTTTTGGACCGATTTATCATTCTGATAAGCGATTTATCGGGAATGTACCGATAAATCGCACCTACTCCTAACACTATGTTTGCAAAAACTATGTTTATTTATGTTTTGTGTACCTTGTTACGGAATCTCTACTATTGTCCTATTTAGTTTGCAATTATACGAGGATTCAAAGGCTAGAAATCAAGGTAACACTTCTGTCAAATATTTTTTTGGTGTTGAATATAGCATATTTTAGTGTTGAGAACCTGATATGTGAACCAAATTATCGGATTAATAGTCGACCGATAAAATCGATTAATCGGCCGATTTCCGATTAATCTCTAATCCTTAGCTGGCCGAGACGATAACGATAAGCGATATCCTCAACATTGATCTTGACAGAGATGACAGGCAAGCCTACAACAGGTTTATGTTTATTCCTAGCATTGGGTTTGGCTATTCTAGCAGACTCTTCTTGGAGGTAAATAACATGTCCATCTAAATCTTCTACCAAGAGATCTTTAACCATAGCAACACTAGGTTCAACTTTAATTTGCTCATAGGGTGTAGGTGTTCTAGTATTACTCTTACGAACTACAGTTGAAGCTTGAGCATGATCCTTTATCCTAACAAGGAAATGTGGTTTCTCAATATAAGCGGTAGGAATAACAGGATCAACATTATAAGTGATAGTCTTTTCTTCAACTTTAATAGGTTCAACTACTTTTACTTCAATAGGGGGATGGTATTTAAACCACTTCTCCTTGGGGAGATCAACATGAGTAGCAAAAGATTCACAGAAAGAAGCTACTATCTCAGAGTCGAGTCCATATTTAGTGCTAAACTCACGGAAAACATCGGTATCCATAAAAGATTTAACACAATCAAACTTAGGCGTCATACCTAACTCCTTACCTTCGTCGAGATCCCAATCTTTAGAGTTGCGTTTAATTCTTTCCAATAAATCTCATTTGAGTTCAACAGTCTTCATCATATAAGAGCCAGAACAAGAAGTATCGAGCATGGAGCGATTATTATGAGAAAGCCGAGCATAAAAATTTTGAATGATCATTTCTCTTGAGTGCTCATGATTGGGGCATGAATATAACATTGACTTATGCCTCCCCCAAGCTTGAGCGGTGCTTTCTCCTTCGCGAGGCCAGAAATTATAAATATAATTACAATCACGATGAACCTGGTGCATAGGGTAGAACTTCTGATGAAATTCCAACTTCAGACGATTATAGTTCCATGATCCAATATCATCGCATAGCCTAAACCATGTCAATGCATCTCCCTTCAAAGATAAAGGGAAGACTTTCTTCTTGATAACATCCTCGGGCATACCTGCAAGCTTAAACAATCCACAAACTTCATCCACATATATAAGGTGTAAGTCGGGATGTAGTGTTCCGTCTCCTGTAAAGGGATTTTCAAGCAGTTTCTCTATCATACCCGAAGGAATCTCAAAGCAAACATTTTCAATAGGTGCAGTAGGTTGAGGAGAAACTCTTTGTTCTTCTGATCGGGGTGAAGATACCCCGAACAAGCCCCTCAAAGGATTTTGAGCCATAGTAACAAGTGACAATAAATTTCAGCACACTATATAAATTTTTCCTTACCAAAGGCGCTTCACTCCCCGGCAACGGCGCCAGAAAAGAGTCTTGATGACCCACAAGTGTAGGGGATCTATCATAGTCCTTTCGATAAGTAAGAGTGTCGAACCCAACGAGGAGCAGAAGGAAATGATAGGTAGTTTTCAGTAAGGTATTCTCTGCAAGCACTGAAATTATAGGTAACAGATAGTTTTCTGATAAGGTAATTGATAGCAAGTGACAAACGGTAAAAGTAAATAAGGTGCAGTAAGGTGGTCCAATCCTTTTGATAGCAAAGGACAAGCCTGGACAACCTCTCATATAAAGGAAAGCGCTCCCGAGGACACATGGGAATTATCGTCAAGCTAGTTTTCATCACGATCGTCTCATTCGCGCTCGGTACTTTGATAATTTGGTATGTGGGTGGACCGGTGCTTGGGTGCTACCCTTACTTGGACAAACCTCCCACTTATGATTAACCTCTAATGCAAGCATCCACAACTACAAAAGAAGTATTAAGGTAAACCTAACCATAGCCTGAAACATATGGATCCAAATCAGCCCCTTACGAAGCAACGCATAAACTAGGGTTTAAGCTTATGTCACTCTAGCAACCCATCATCTACTTATTACTTCCCAATGCCTTCCTCTAGTCCCAAATAATGGTGAAGTGTCATGTAGTCGACGTTCACATGACACCACTAGAGGAGAGACAACATGCATCTCATCAAAATATCGAACGAAGACCAAATTCACATGACTACTAATAGCAAGACTTCTCCCATGTCCTCAGTATCGGTGTACTAAAGTAGGAGTACCTTAGTATCCCGACTTGTGCACGGGAAGTAGCAGCGTCCCGTGGCCGGGCTCGCCACGCGCCCGCCAAGGCCCGCTCTGGATCCCTTAGAGCCATTCAAGAACAAAGTATTAAAGTTAAAGAAACAAGGCCCCGACAAGAGGAGCTTGCCGGGAAGGCCGTACCAGGCTCAAGACCACCCCTTTGGCACAAGACCCTGGCAAGAGGAGCTTGTCAGGAAGGCCAAACATGGCATTTTAGAAGACTTGCCGTGGCGCATCGCGCGCCCCGGCAAGGCCCGCAGAGCGACAAGCTTCCAGGCGCGGCAAGGTAGCCATCGCGGCAAGGCGCTTGCCGCGGCAAGCTCCCACTACGTGCCCGCGCTCCAGCTCAATCCGGCCACGCGTCGCCCTGGGGCCCTTCCAGGTGCACGTGGCGGAAGACTGTGCAGCCTGGGGTACACCGTGGCGAGCCGCGATGACGAGGCCACCCTCGTGGCGAACGGAGACGCCCTGACGGACACTTTTTGCACTGTTTGGGGGCGACGGCGACGGGCATTCAATGCCCTTGTCCCCCACCGTCAGGGTTAGGTATAGACCACTGTACACACACTGTTCCAACTACCACCATTTTTACGTTTTTACCCTCGCCTACGTTGCCACCTGTCGGTGACCCCTTTGACCTATAAAAGGAGGCCCATGCGCAACGTAGGGGGGGTTCCGACCGCTGATCACTCTCACGCTCGGTGTAGCCAGTAACCAGCTCTGTAGCTCTTCGTGCTCCCGAGCCAAGAACACAATACAACCAAGGCAGGAGTAGGGTTTTACGCATCCGTGCGGCCTGAACCTGGGTAAACTGCCCGCGTGCTCGCCTCGATCTGCTCTTCGTGCTCCCTCCGCTCCCTTGTCATACCGAAAAGGGGATCCGGTCCCATAGGTGTTCGTGGGCGATCAATTTCCCCGACATCTTTGGCGCGCCAGGTAGGGGGCGTCGAGGTTGTGCGAACCTGATCCGGCGTTCACGCGGGTGCAACCTTCAGCAACTTCATCAACTTCGTTAACTTCATCGACATGCCGCCGAAGAAGAAAGCTTCGGAAGCAGGAGGCCCGTCCGCGTCGATCCCACCACCACCAGAACCAACGGTTGGAGGGGTAGACGCTGGCGGAAGGACGGACGCCGGCGAGGAGACTCACGGCGCCGCCAAATCCAAGGACAAGACGGACGACCGGGCGCACTCCAAGACCTCGGCGTCCGTGCACGCACCGCGCCCCTCTCAGGAGTTGCCGGAACGGCAGCGGCGTGGTCCGCAGGGTACCATCCGCTTGCTGGGCCAAGGACAAGTTGGCGGGTCGCGGGACGCTCAAGGCCAACGTGCTGGCACGAGCAAGGCGCGGTCGCCGGGGCAAGAACCTGCTCCTTCTAACGCTGTTAGAAGTCCGAGCATATCTCGCTCCTCGCACCGCTCGCCACCGCTCCCCTCCACTCCAGCAGAAGCTCTAGCTAGAGCTCAGCTGCTCCTCGACTTCCCTCCAGCGGCAGACAAGGCCGAAGACTGGAGGGCTACCATCCAAAGCCTCATCGCCTTCGCCAACAACGACACGCCGCAGCAGCCGGTAACATCACGGCTGCGGCAAGTCAGCCAGGCGCGGGCTGATGGAGAAAAGACCGCTGGGGGTGCAACTACCGTGCACTCCCCGCTGCGAAGGACGAAATCGCCGACTCGTCGGATCAACATCGACGACGACTCCACGGCATCGTCGGATCCACGAGCTCGCCGCGATCAACGCCAAGTCCTCGACGACAGACGACAAGAAGACGCTCGAACTCGCATCGAGCGTCGAAGAGAAGCGCGACGATAGTCCGACCACCGCGCTGGGACCGCTGTTGACATGCGCACGCCTGGAGAACCGAGTGACTTGCCGTACGCGGCAGGTTGCCCTGCGTTCACCCGTGAGCTGCGGCAAGTCCAGTGGCCCAGCATGAAAAACTTCAAGCCCGACATACCCGAGAAGTACGACGGCAAGACCCATCCCTCAGAGTTCCTCAGCATCTACACCATTGCGGTGCAAGCTGCCGGGGGACGAGACGAAAAGATACTTGCAAACTACTTCCCACTCGTGCTCAAGCCAAATGTCAGATCTTGGCTCATGCACTTGGCGGAAAACTCCATCTCTTCTTGGGCCGACCTGTGCCACCAGTTTGTCGGCGCCTTCACGGGCGGCCACAAGCCCCATGGCCAGGAGAGCGATCTTCATATACTTGCCCAGAAGGAAGGAGAGTCCCTACGAAAGTACATCCAGAGATTCAGCCGCGTCCAGCACAACATCCCGGACGTCCACCCTGTCGCGGTTATTAGCGCGTTCCACCAGAACGTGCGTAACTGCCGCATGAGGGAGGAAATGGCGATGTGCAAGATACGAGACGTCAGCGAGCTCTATGCCCTGGCCGACAAGTGCGCGCGCGCTGAAGAAGGGAGGAGACTCCCCGGAGAGGATGCTGGAGCAGGGGGAACAAACAGTGAGGATGCCGCCCCGGCAAGGAAGAACCGGAGGCGGAACAACAAGAAGAAGAAGAACAAGGAAGTACTGGCCGTCGAGCAGTCCGGCAAGGAGGCTGGCGCCAAGAAAGCTCAGGCTGGTGGCTCCGGCAAGGAAGCCACCACCGTAGCGACCGCCGACAAGCAAGACGGCTCCGACAAACAATACTACAGAGTATGAAGGTTTGCTTGCCGGCCTTAGAATAGCAGCAGAACTTGGGATCAAGAAGCTGATTGTGCGGGGAGATTCGCAATTGGTTGTCCGACAAGTGAACAAGAGCTACCAAAGCCCATTGATGGAAGCTTACGTCGACGAAGTGAGAAAGCTTGAAGAGCACTTTGAAGGCATACAAATGGAGCACATTCCAAGAGCTCAGAATGACGTCGCAGATGGCCTATCAAAGTGTGCTGCACTAAAACTACCTGTGGAACCAGGGATCTTCGTGGTCAAGTTAACTCAACCATCCGTTACACCATCAGTTGGCCAAAGCAAGAAGAGAAAGTTGATCTCCGGCGACTACTTGCCGGCGGATCTTCCTGAAGCCGCCACCAAGGTCCCCAAGATCAACGCCCAAGTTGCTGAGGAACAGTTTGCTCCTGCGGACCCAAGGGTCCGTACAGTTGAAGCAGGCATTCCCGAGAAGTCTTGTCCCGGCAAGCTTGCCGGGGAACGTCTAGCTCCGGCCGAGCCGCAGGTTCTCGCCGTGGAAGCTGATGTTCCCGTAGCAGCAATGATGCCTCTAGTCCTTGTTGTTGAGCCTCAGGCTCCAGCATGGGCACAGCAAATTGTCCGTTTTCTTCAAACTGGAGAACTTCCCGAAGAGCCAGAAGAGGCAGAGAGAATAACCAGGCAGTCAAGTATGTACCAGTTCGTCGACAATGAACTGTACAGAAGGAGACTCAATGGTGTTAGATTGAAGTGCATTTCCCGGGAAGATGGGCAGAAGCTGTTGGCAGAGATACATGGAGGCATATGTGGCCACCACGTTGGCGCAAGAGCACTTGCCGGCAAGGCGTTCCGGCAAGGTTTCTTCTGGCCAGAAGCCCTCCAAGATTAAACTGCACAAGTAACCAAGTGTGAAGCGTGCCAGTTCCATGCCAAGCAAATACATCAGCCAGCTCAAGCTCTCCAGACGATCCCTTTGTCCTGGCCATTTTCGGTATGGGGGCTCGATATCCTCGGCCCCTTTCCCCGCGCAGTCGGGGGCTTTGAGTACTTGTACGTTGCCATCGACAAGTTCACAAAGTGGCCGGAAGTGGAACCAGTGAGAAAGGTGACCGCACAGTCAGCAGTCAAGTTCTTCAGGTCAATTGTTTGCCGTTTTGGAATCCCTAACAGGATCATCACCGACAACGGCACACAATTCACAAGCCGCACCTTCATGCAATACGTCCAAGACCTTGGCGCCAAGGTCTGCTTCGCTTCTGTTGCTCACCCAAGGAGCAATGGTCAAGCGGAGAGGGCAAACGCTGAAGTGCTGCGCGGACTCAAGACAAGAACTTTCGACAGGCTGCACAAATGCGGAAGAAACTGGATTGAAGAGTTGCCGGTGGCTCTTTGGTCAATCAGGACGACACCAAATCGAGCCACCGGACATACACCCTTTGCTCTTGTCTATGGAGCAGAGGCAGTTCTCCCCGCGGAACTCGTATACGGGTCGCCTCAAGTGCTCGCTTATGACGAGCTCGAGCAAGAGCAACTGCGGCAATATGATGCACTGCTCCTCGAGGAGGACCGTCTTCAGGCTGCTATACGAGCTGCTCGATACCAGCAAGCTTTGCGTCGCTACCATAGCCGCAAAGTTAAGGCCAGAAGTCTCGAGGAAGGCGACCTTGTTCTTCGACGTGTTCAGTTCGCCAAGAATTCCAACAAGTTGACGCCAAAGTGGTAAGGCCCTTATCGGGTGAGACAAGTCACAAGGCCTGGCGCTGTCCGCCTTGAGACCAAAGAGGGCTTACCGGTGAGCAACTCCTGGAACATTGAGCACCTTCGCAAGTTTCACTCATAAGGCGCGGTTGCCGTGATCCGCTCCGGCAACCACCTTTTGTACAAGTCTTGCCGCTGCTGCATGTAAACCTTTGTACAAAGCCGGGCGCAGACCCCGTGCATCAGTAAAGCTTTTGTGCCTTGCACAACTTGTCGTTTCATGCATTTTCCTTTTTTACTTGCATGTATTATATGACACCTCGTGCAGCACACACCCCCGGTAAGCAATAACGAGCCACGAGGCTCCATATCTATGTTTCCTCCTTTTCTCTTTTCTCTCAAGCAGAAGAAGGATTCCTCGCGCACAAGTTTGCCGGGGGGGAGGAGACAGTAGTATGGACCAAGTGCCGTTCAAGAAAGCATCGCCTTGCCGGGAAGCAAACCATACACAAAAGCTAAGTTACCAAAGTTCGAGCCTTCAAATTTTTAAATTGTAAAAGTTATCTTCCTTGAACGACCACACTTTGTATGGAAAACCTGTGCGCGGAGGAACTTACCCGTGGCTAGCCGCACCCTTACTTTGTTTCGAGCACGCTCAACGGCTTAAGTGAGCTGCGACAAGTGTCGCGCCCTTACTTCGTTTTCGAGCTCGCTCAACAACCTAAGTGTGCTGCGACTAGCTGCGGCAAGGTTTCTTGCCGGTAGAGGTATTTCCGGCAGGCTGCTGAAGTTCCACACTCAGCGCTCGCGGCAAGGGTCCCTTTGCCGGCGAGTTCCCTAGAAGCGTAGGGTAAACGCATACAAAGTAAAGGAGTCGAACAAAGGGAGTAACACTACATTAACTACCCAAAATAAAGTTATATTACAAGATGACTTGTCGCCGTTCTGATAAACTACTGTCCATGACTTAATTGGCAGCGACAAGGGAAGCGGAAAGAAAACAGCCTAGTCTACGCGGTCGCCGTCGACTCTTCTGATCTTGCCCACCTTGGCCACGATGGGGGCGACAAGAGCCTTCAGCGCTTCCTGGTCGGCGTCGGGCGTCAAGGTCCGGAGGACATTGTCGAGGTTGATCCCGGGGTTGCGATAGACTATCTTCGTCAACACTCTCTCCACAACTCCCGTGCAAAGCATGCGCGCCTCGTTCGCCAGCTGCGTGGGGATCCTCTCCCGGAGCTGCTCGAGGGTCGGCGCCACTCCCTTGAAGAATAAGCTCAGCTTGGCGCTGTGAGGGAGGTTCGCGTCGGGGGAGTACCCGAGGTGCTCTGTCCCTAGCGCCGCCATCTCCCTGTCGATATCAGCGGCGGCGGCGACGAGCTCCTCGGTCCACTGCTCCACCGCCTTCCTGAAGTTATTCTGGGTGAGGGCGGCGCTGTCCAACAGTGCCCTCTCAGCCCGGAGATCTTCCTTCAGCTTCGTCACCCTGTTCCTGGCGCCGTCAAGTGATTCAGTGAGGGTGGACAGCTTCAATTCCAAGTCCGCGATGGAATCCTTGGCGATGGCGAGCACCTTGCCCTTGTCGAAGAGACGGACCTGCAGCTCTGAGTGGCTGTGGGCGTCTTTCTCCCTCTCCAGTGTGAGCGCGGCAACCTTCTCCTCGCTCGTCTTCAAGTTGAGCTCCAACTGTGCCACCCTCGCCTCCAAGTCTCTCTTGGCGGTCTCTACAGCTGCGGCGGCGTCCCTCGCTTCCTGCAGAGCCCCGCCAAGGGACTGCTCGCGCGTGGTAAGGTCGTCCTCATGGCTATCGAGGTCGACCTTCCGCTGCCTCAGCTCTCCTTCCCGTCGAGACAGATCTTCGGCGGCAAGCCGTTGCCGCTCCTCTGCCTCGGCCTTTTCGAGGACGAACGCCTGGTGCGCCTCGGCGAGCTCCTCCCGCTCCTCCGCCAAGGACCGGAGGGCCGCCTGGTTGGCGGCGCGGAGCTCCTCGGCGCGCTTCTCCAAATCGACGCCTGCCTTGGCAGCCAGAGCCTCTCGGGACTCCAGCTTGGCCTGCCTGGCACGGTACAAGGCCAGAAGCCTGCGCAGAAGTTGCTCCTCCTCGGGCTCGTTGCTGCTGCCGGGCGCGTCGACGAACTTCAGCCCCGCGGAGGCGAGGACTTCCCCATCAAAGACCTCCCCCTTCGCGGGCGCCCTTGACGAAGAAGCCCATGGAAGTTGGATGAAAACTCCGTTTCCGGCCTCCAAGTAGGCGCCAGTTCCGGCCGTGGCGGCGGCAGGGTCAGCGGTCGGCGCTGCGTCAAACGCTCCTGCGGCCTCAGGGCCGTCAGTGCGGCCGCCGGTCCCCTCCTCGGCCGCCGCGTCGGCGTCCCTGGTTGCCTCTTCGACGGCAGGCTCCTCGGTGCCGACCGTCTCTTCGGTAGCCACGGCATCGCCAGCGTTGCCGCGCACGGGCTCCTCGGTGGTGGCCTCCGTCTCCATAGGCTCTGGAGCGGACGAGTCTGAAGACAAGAAGAAGAAATAAGAAAATCATCGACAAGCAAATATCCAAAAAGAGAATTTCAAGAGAAGAAAACTACAAGGGTTACCTGCACGGGCCTCTTCTTCGACGAGGTCCCTCGCTGGGGGGTCCTCCCTTGGCGGCGTGGTAGTAGTCCCCGCCGGCGGAGGGCCGCTGGCGCCTTCCCTTGGTGGGGTGCTCACCCTTGGCGGGGTGCTCGCCCTTGGCGGGGTACTCGCCCTTGGCGGAGTACCCGCCCTAGGCGGAGTACCCTCCCTCGCCGGGGAGCTCCTCCTTGGCGGGGAGGTTGAGACGAGCGCCTCGTCGGGAGCAGTCTCGGGGCGCTCCTGAGGCTGCGGCTCTGCTTCTGCACAAATCAACAAGCAAACAAGACGATTAACAAGAATGAGAAGCCCACGCGCGCCCGACAAGCGAAGAAGTAAACAGAAGACTTACGCTGGGGGCTGCTCTGCGGGGCAGCCGGCTGGTCCGGCAAGTTCGTCGTTGGCGCATCCCCCGCTGCTGCGACGGGCTCGTCCTCGAGGTCCACCACCGGGATCTTGGCCCTCTTCGCCACCCTTTGGGCCAGGGTCCTGGAAGACAGACATCAAACTGAATCAGACAAAGAAGATTCAAAACAAAGAGCAACAAACGAAGGAAACAAGAATTGCAAGTACTTACTCTTCCTCCTCCTCCTCGGAACTGAGAACGGAGAAGTCGAAGTCTGCCTCGCGCGGACCGGCGCGAGGAGCTGGAGGAGTAGGCGCCCTCGGCCGCTTACCTGGAGCGGGGTCGATGGTCTGCGAAGACCCCGCTCCGGTCGTCGCCGAGGCTCGAGGAGCGGTGGAGCCCGTGCGGGAAGATCCTCCCCCAGCCGCTGCGGAGGCGCGAGGCGCCCCCTTCATGGCCTTGCTCGTCGTGGTGGCACGCGTCAAGCGACGCTGTGGCTGCTGGCCCGCCGGCTGCTTCGCCATGTCTGTAGCCTTACGGAGACGCTTCTTCGGTTGAGGCGGAGGACTTGGTGGTCGCGGAGAACTCCCCGAGGATGAAGAAGAGTTGTCAAGGCCCAGAGACCCGCCGAGTCTTCTGAAGAGTCGCCTGATTCGGCGCCTTGCTCGGAGGGCTCGCTCGACTCTGTGCCTTGCCCGGCAGCCCCGCTCGTCTCGGCGGGCTGCTCGGCAGGCCTTATCAGTTTGAGGATCTCTTCCTCCTCAGCCCGACTCACCGCGTCCGCTGCATCCGCCTCGTCCAAGGAGTACCCAAACTCGCCCGCGGCCTCGGCTACGGCCGCCTCCTCCATCCTGGTGGCGATATACGCCACCTCCCGGTCGGTGGTGTCGCGGGTGAGACATTTCTTCTCATCGAGCTTGAGCGGCAGCTCCACCAAGTTGTCGAAGAAGGTTTGCGCGGCTTCATCAGAAGGCGCCAGCCAAGTGGCGTCGACCCCGTGGGAGTCGCACAACGGCATCGCCGCGTGAATAGCACTAAGCGACAAATTGTTGCATAGTGGAACTACCCCCCGCGGCGAGGCGAACCACTCCGGGTGCTTGGCGTCGTGCTTGAATAGCTCACGGAGCATCCCTTTGAGCTCCAGGACAGTGAAGTTATAGTTAAGGCCGGGGCGCAGCCTCATACAGTCTGCCGCGTTGCCGAAATCCCAAGCAGGCCTCTTCCTCTCCTGCAAGGGAGCAATGCGCCGGCGAAGGAAATCTGCCCCGACCTCACCTACAGTAAGATTGGCTTGCCGGAGGCGAAGAATCCTAGTGAGGGCTATCTTCAGCTTCTCGTCCTCCAGGGCCAGATCGCTCCAGTCCTTGCCGCGCACTATTGCAGCACGGCGCGGGGAAGTAAACTGCTGGGGTTCATCCTCCATGATCCAGCACCAGTCGGCCCTCCACTCCTCCCACTTGTCGCAGAGCTCTCCAATCAAGTATGCCTCTTTCTTATTGAGCCTAAAGATCCAAGAAATCCCACCAGACAGAGGTAGAACTTGTCCTTCAGCTCCCTCGCGCCAAGCCTCGGCGGGAAGACCACCATTTTCTTCCACATTGCTGCTAGCTTCGCCGCCCGGTCGGTCTTCGCGGTTTTCGCCTTGTCGCTCTTCGAGGCCATGGCGGGGACGCCGAGGGAGGCCGGCGGCGCTGGGGAGGCTGACGGCGGCGGAAGAGGGGCGGAGTGCTGCTCTCTTTCGACCTTCGGGGAGGAGGAAAGCGGCGAGGGTTTCTGGAGGTTGAAGAAGCAATGAAGCGAATGGGGGAAACTGCCCCTGTTTCCTCTGCTTTTAAGGGGGGGCGTTCCGCATTTCTCCCATTAAAGAAATAGGCCACGATCTCTCCCATGACGCCGCAATCGACGCGTGCCGTTAGGGAGGGACGCGGCGGATACGGAGTGGGATACGGCGCGCCGTGGGCCGCGTGTGCCCGTGCATTGTTTTGGGCCTGGCCCAACACTCAGGAACAAAAGTAACTACTCACAAGACATAATAATGTTCATGATCAGAGGGGTATTAATATGCATAATGGATCTGAACATATGATCTTCCACCGAATAAACCAACTAGCATCACCTACAAGGAGTAATCAACACTACTAGCAACCCACAGGTACCAATCTGAGGTTTGGGTACAAAGATTGGATACAAGAGATAAACTAGGGTTTGAGAGGAGATGGTACTGGTGAAGATGTTGATGAAGATAGCCCTCCCTAAGATGGGAGAGTTGTTGGTGATGACAGAGGTGATGATTTCCCCCTCCCGGAGGGAAGTATCCCCGGCAGAACAGCTCTGCCAGAGCCCTAGATTGGTTTCCGCCTCGGTTCCGCCTCGAGACGGCGGAGTCTGGTCCCGAAAGCCTCCTTCTGATTTTTTTTCTAGGTCGAAACACCTCATATAGGAGAAGATGGGCATCGGGGGCCTGCCGGCTGGCCCACGAGGCAGGGGGGCGCGCCCCCACCCTCGTGGATAGCCGGTGGCCCCCCTCGTGGGTCTCTTTCGCCACATATTTTTAATATTTTCTGAAATGATGTTCTTTTGAGTTTCACGGCTTTTGGAGTTGTGCAGAATAGGTTTCCAGAGTTTGCTCCTTTTCCAGCCCAGAATTCCAACTACCGGCATTCTCCCTCTTCATGTAAATCTTGTAAAAATAGAGAGAAAAGTCATAAGTATTGTGACAAAACATGTATGAACAACCCATAATGCAATAAATGTCAACTTATAAGCATGATGCAAAATGGACGTATCAAGAACTAATTTAGATGCACCTAGTTCTTCTAAGAGGAATAAAAAGAAAAATGATAGGACTTTGCATGCTTCTAGTGAACCTGTAGCTGACACGCCTGCGAATCCCAACAATATATCTATTTCTGATGCTGAGACACAATCTGGTAATGAACATGAACCTAGTGATAATATTAATGATGATGTTCATGATGATGCTCAACCTATTAATGATAATGATGTGGATATTGAACCTGTTGTTGATCTTGATAACCCACAATCAAAGAATCAACGTTATGATAAGAGAGACTTTGTTGCTAGGAAGCACGGTAGGGAAAGAGAACCATGGGTACAGAAACCCATGCCTTTTCTTCCGAAACCATCCAAGAAAAAGGATGATGGGGATTTTGAGCGCTTTGCTGAAATGATGAGACCTATCTTTTTGCGTATGCGTTTGACTGATGTGCTTAAAACAAATCCTTATACCAAGTATATGAAGGATATTATTACCAACAAAAGAAAGATACCTGAAGTAGAAATTTCCACCATGCTTGCCAATTACACTTTCAAAGGTGGAATACCTAAGAAACTAGGAGATCCAGGAGTACCTACTATACCTTGCTGCATTAAGAAAAACTATGTTAAAACTGCTTTATGTGATCTTGGAGCCGGTGTTAGTGTTATGCCTCTCTCTTTATATCGTAGACTTGACTTGAGTAAGTTGACACCTACTGAAATATCTTTGCAAATGGCTGATAAATCAACTGTTATACCTGTCGGTATTTGTGAGGATGTGCCTGTTGTAGTTGCAAATGTTACTATTCTAACGGACTTTGTTATACTTGATATTCCCGAGGACGATAGCATGTCTATTATCCTTGGTAGACCCTTTTTGAATATTGCAGGGGCTGTTATTGATTGCAACAAAGGCAATGTCACTTTTCATGTCAATGGTAATGAGCATACGGTACACTTTCCGAGGAAACAACCTCAGGTCCACAGTATCAATTATATTGGAAAAATTTCAACTATCGCTATTGGATGTTTTGAATTTCCTCTTCCTACTATCAAGAAGACATATGACATTCTTATTGTTGGGGACATACATATCCCCATTGAGGTAGCCTAGTGTTATTTTAAAATTCTCCAGTTTCATGTTATTCAGAAAGATTTTATTAACAAGACCTGATCAACCTTGTTAATGGATTCCTTTTGAGGAGCATGAGATAGGTGAATCTAGATAGCACAACCTTCTGTACCCTCTATTTACTTTCTGTTAATTAGGATAAATAAAGCAAAAATAATATTCTCTGTCTGTTTTCAGACTTATCTGTGCAATAAAAAAATACCCCGAAAATAGAAGTTCTCCAAATGCCATGAAAATGAAATATGATTTTTTCTAGATTATTTGAGAAAATATGGCACAGAACACACAGCGAGGGGAGCCAGCACCTGGCCACGAGGGTCCAGGGCGAGCCCCCCTGCCAGGGCGCGCCCCCTACCTCATGGGCCCCATGTGGCCCCCTCCACTTATTCCTGCACCCACACTCTTCTTCTTCCTCCCCAAAAAATCGCCAACCAGCTCAAACCCGAGTTCTAGCTCATCTTGCTGCCATTTTTGATCTCCTTGCTCAAAGCACCATTCATCAATCTGTTTGGGGAGATTGTTCCTTGATATGTGACTCCTCCATTGGTCCAATTAGTTTTTGTTCTGGTGCTCTATTTATTGAAAATTTTATGTTGTTGTGGTGACCTTGTTCTTGAGCTTGCATGTCAAATTTTCTTGGACCCAAGTAGTTCTAATGCATGATATAGTCTCTAGGCATTAGTAGGAGTTGTTGCTATCAATCTTGTTGAGTTTGGTTAACTTTTTTTTGAGTTACTAAAAATTTCAGAAATTTTTAGAATAGGAAAATGATAAAGAGATTGCTGAGGGGCTCCTCCAATAAGAGCTCAGAGGAGAAGAAGAAAGAAGAAAATAAGAAGCCCAAATATAATCTTCCTCGCATGGCGGAAGTTCGGCCGTGTGAATGGCCTTGTAATGTTTTCATGATGTCCGCCGGGATTTACGAAGACTTTTATTGGTTGGCAAATAATGCAGGCCTCACCGACTTCCTCCACGACTAGCGTGAACTATATCACTTACTCACCAATATTTTCACGCAAAGTTTTCATTTTCATGCTAAGAAAACACCACCTACGGTGGAGTTTCGATTATATGATGTGATTAAGGAGATATCACTCTTAGAATTTTGTGAAGTATGTAAGGTACCCTTTGGAGGTAGACTTGATGAACCACATCGTGAAGACGTTGAAGGGTTTATTGACATGATAGCTGTAGGGGAAACTAGACAAGTTTCAGGGGCAAGTGATACGTCTCCAACGTATCTATAATTTTTGATTGTTCCATGCTATTATTTATGAAGTCTTGGATGCTTAATGGGCTTTATCATTCACTTTTATATCATTTTTGGGACTAACCTACTAACCCAAAGGCCCAGTCCAGATTGCTTTTTTTTGCCTATTTCAGGGTTTTGCAGAAAAGGAATATCAAACGGAGTCCAAACGGAATGAAACCTTCGCGAGAGATATTTTTGGAGAAAATCGCGCACGGAAAGCGTCAGGACCAAGTCAGGGGACAACTGGGCTGCCCTCGAGGGTGGGGGGCACGCCCCCTTCCCAGGGCGCGCCCCCCTGCCTCGAGGCTGGCCCACACGGCCCCGGGTGCCCTTCTTCTTCCTATATATACCTACGTACCCCAGAAACTCCATACGCAGAGAGAAAACCCTAATTCCACCGCCGTAGCTTCTGTTCCCATGGAGATCCCATCTTGGAGCCTGTTCCGGGAGGGGGGGTGAAGCCCGAAGACCGACGTCCCAGAAGATTCCAGAAGATTCCAGATGTTCCGGGTTGCCCGTGTGTTTCTTTTGAGCTTATGTTATTTATTTTTGCATTGCATCATGTCATCATGCCTTCATGTCATATTTATTTTTTGCATCTCAACCTAAATAAATCGTGTGGACCTTCGGTCCATTTAAATCGAGGGAAGGTTGCCTTCTCTTTATAACATATAAAAGCCACCTAATATTTATGGAGCTATATTAATAAATATTCCTTTTGTTGGAATTCACCGTAACACACTTGCATAATTTCCCCATGCCTTCTCTTTCGCATTCCTTGCCTCAAACCTTGTCAATTTTTATTTTCCGTCGTATCAGGGTTTTCTAAATTCAAACAGTTCGACATTTATTCAAACTTGTTTGAATTTTCATCTTCCAAAAACCCTCCTTCTGTTTTAATTAAATCCCTGACATTTTGTGTGAGTCCAGAGATTTAACTCCGTGTTTAAATCTCTTCCCTAACCTTTTTCTCTTCTTCCCTTTTCTTCTTCTTTCTTTTCTGTTTTTTTTTTAAATTCAGTTAAAGAGGGAGAGGCCCCAACTCCCTTCTCCTCCCCTCTAGGCCCACTCCGGCCCAGGCCTCTCCTCCCTTCTATCCTCCCTCCAGGCCCGTTTTCCCCACCCCGTAACCCTAGCACGCATCGAATCCCAGCGCTCGCTCTCCTTTCCCCTCGCGCCGCCACCCCATCGTCCTGAGCCCCACACCATCTCCCTTTTCCTCCGATCCCTTCGCCCCTCTGCCCGATCTTCTCCTTCGCCCGAGCCCTCGTGCGCCCTTCCCTCGAGCAGCGCCGGCCAGGAGGCCTCTTCTCCAAGCGCGCCCTCTCGTGGCCTCTCCTCCGTCCTCGCAGCCAGCGCGCCCCCTCCTCTTCTGCGTCATGGCCCGAGCGCCCTCCTCTCCAGCGCTGCGTCCCGGCGCGCCCCGACGCCACGGTCGCCTCGTCGACCGTCCTCCAGCGCGTCCGCACCGGTGCAGCGCCCGCCCGGCCAGGAGCTCCCCTGCTGGCCCCTGCCTCGTTCTCTCAAGGCCGCCGCTGCGCCATGGAGCTCTGCCTCGCCCTCACGCGCCTCCTCTCCATCTCAAGACAGCAGCACCGCGCCCCTCTTCGAGCGCTCCGAACCCTGCTGCTGCCGCCTTTTTTTTGTTGCCTTTGTTTTGCCTACAGGAGACCGCAGATTCGACACCCTGGCCTCATGTTCATGTTGACCGGAAGACCACAAGTACCTCTACGTTTGCACCCGAACATCTACGGAAATGAGTACCACTACGCTCGACGACCCCCGTGTATGACTACCGACGCCCGGAAACACCAAGTACCCCTACCGTCGCCGAGACCGCAAGTACATCTACGAACGGGAACGCCTACTCGACGACACAAGACGACGCGGCGAGTACCTCTCCGATGAACGTGAACAACTACATGGCGATGCGACAAGTACCCCTACGGAACGTGTACCACTACCGTCGCCCCGAACATATCCGACGCCGCAAGTACCACGACACGATATCGGAACGACTACTTCCTCTTCGGAAACGTGAACCACTACTTCCTCTTTGGACACGTGAACGACTCCTTCCTCTACGATCTCGAACCATCCCGAAACGAGTGTTTCGAAGGTATAACCCCGAGACGATGAACCGTGGATGCTTGTTGTGTTATATGAAATGTTTCCCGTGTGTGCTCCGTGTCCGTTTCGTCCCTTTTGTCGTGTTCCTCGGTTGCCTCGTCGCCGACCCGTGGGAACCCGGTGACGGGATCTCCCCACCTTTCATCTCGTTTGACTCGCTCACGCCATCTTTCCTTTTGCACCGGTCTCTCGATGAGTTACCGGAACCGATATGTTGCGTGGCATCATATTCGGATTGTTGCCGTGGCACCCTTTCTTTCCACCACGGTGACAAATACTTCATGTCTTCTTCTTGTTAACCTTTTAATTAAAATTGCATAAACTTGATCATGTCATCCGCATCATTTAACAACATTATAAATGTTAAATTGTTGTTTGCTTATAATTACTAAACATGCTCATGGGGATTTTCCGGATTTGTTGTTGTTATTTCCGGCCTCATTTAAAATGTCTAAATAGTGTAGTTTTATTATGCTTCACCTCTTGCCATGTTAACAAACATTTAACCTTGTCTTGTAAATAACGAGAGTCAACTAAATAATAAAATGTGGTGTTTCGTCAATATGCAACTCGTTGCATATCGAGCTCCACTTAACTTGTAGTGTTGTTTGTGCACTTTGCCATGACATGCATATTTAAACATGACATGCATCCTACTTGAATGTGCATCGTATGCCATGTTTATGCTTGTGTGTTTACCGAGTTGTTTGTTTCTTTCCGGTTTGCTTTTCTTGTTAGCTTCGGTTTCGTTCCGGAGTTGTGAGGATTCGCTCGACTGTGTTGCTCCGTCTACTTCTTGGATCCGTTCTTCTCCCTTGTGGAATCCCAGGCAAGATGATCATACCCTTGGATACCTTTACTACCATTGCCATGCTTAGTTGTCTCGATGCTATCGTTACATGTCGCGCTACCCATTTTTATGTCAGCCCTCTCCTTTTTGCCATGAAACCTCTAACCTTGACACCTTCCTAGCAAAACCACTGTTTGGCTATGTTACCCGCTTGCTCAGCCTCGCTTGCTCAGTTCCTCTTATAGCGTTGTTAGTTGCAGGTGAAGATGAAGTTCGTTCCAGGTGGGAACTTGTTGTTGGATATATCACAATATCTATAATTATTATTAACACACCTATATACCGGCAAGGGTGGAAGGCTAAGCCTTTTGCTTGGTGATTTGTTCCACTCATGCCACCTTAGGCGCCGATAAACCGGCATTATGTTCCTTGATTTTGCGTTCCTTACACGATGGGTGAAATGGGGACCCCTTGACAGTTCGACTTTGAATAAAACTCCTCCAGCAAGGCCCAACATTGGTTTTAATTTGCCTCATAATAACAACTTAATTAATTAATTAAAATTGCATAGGGGGTCGCGTCCCTGAGGATTCTTAATTCTACATAGCAGGGGGGGCCAGTGCTGATGGTGTTGGTCCCAAACTAGAGTCGTGTGCGGGGCCCCCCTTGGCAACTTGGGTATTTCGGCCACTGTACGATGTGCTCATCCGGATCGTGGCCTGAGACGAGATACGCGCGGCTACTATCAGGGTGTCGGCACGCCGGGAGGTCTTGCTGGACTTGTTTTACCATTGTCGAAATGACTTGTGCTACCGGGATGCCGAGCCTGATCGGATTTTCCCTAAGATAAGGGGTGATGATATTATATTTATCACTTCAGCTAATCGTGAGAGCTTGTGATGGGCTAAGTTGGAACACCCCTGCAGGGTTATGATCTTTCGAAAGCCGTGCCCGCGGTTATGTGGCAGATTGGAATTTGTTAATGTCCGGTTGTAGAAAACTTGACAGAGGATCCGAAGTAAAACACACAACTGTGTGAGTAACCGTGACTGTCTCTTTTCACTTTGAGAAGAGAACACAGTGGGGTTATGTTTGACTCGTATGTAGTTAGGATCTTTAGCGATCACCACTTTTGCGACCGTTTGCGTAGATGCTCATCTTATTCTGGTACTCGTAAGTTAGCCACCATATTATGCTTAGCCGCTGCTGCAACCTCACCACCTTACCTCTTCCTACCCATAAAGCTTTGCTAGTCTTGTTACCCATGGTTATGGGATTGCTGAGTCCTCGTGGCTCACAGATACTACAACACCAGATGCAGGTTTAGCCGAGTTTGAAGCAGAAGCTGGTTCAAGTTCTTCACTGGGAGCTCGATGAAGAGAGTGACCGTATGCTTATTTCGTGTTCGACGATCAGTAGTGGTTTCTACTAGGATTCGATCCTGACCTATGGTTTTATGTTGTTTTGGTATCTTTCTTTTGGTTCTTCGCCCGTAGTCGGGTTGTGATGTTTTGAATGATGTTTTTGCTTATGTAATGTATTGTGTGAAGTGGCGAGTGTAAGCCAACTATCTCCTTTTGCAATTTAATCCCTCTTTTACATGAGTCGTGCAAAGATACCAAACTTGAGATCATTCTAGGATGGGCTTATACCTTTAAGTCGTGCCTCGACACGTAGGAGGTATAGTCCCATCCTGGGCATTACAAGTTGGTATTCAGAGCCTTCTCCGACCTAGAAGCCCCCACTGATTGATCGAATCGTTGACGGTTGAGTCTAGGCACACACTTGAAAATGTTTTGAGTCCTATATTATATCGGAGAGTAGGATTTCTTTGCTTCTCATCCCCTTTCTCTCTGGTGAGGACTCCTGACGACTACTCTTGTCTCTTCTACCTTCAAAAACTGCACCAAATTTTTTTTAGGTTCTCGCGAGTATTGTTTGGATTGTTTCGATGTCTTTGTGACGAGAACATTGTTCTCGATGCCTCCTGTCATTAGGGGTTGTGGCAGTGTCCCGGGGAGTTGAGCTCCGAGGTGTTGTCGTCACAAATCCATCGCGGCAGTACTAGAATACTTAAGACGGCCGACATCGAAAATCTCTCCTATGCGGTTAGTGGCAAGATAACCCCGACATCACCCAGTACTGGGGAGGTAGCTCGAGAGTATTGCCATAGCTTGTTATAGTGGATGCTTTTCGAAGGTCCGAGGTAAACAGTTTCCGAGAAAGACTGGTTATGTGTTGAAGGATGGATACACCTGGATGTAGGTTAGAGTTGATTGCGCGGTGCTTCCCGTGTATCCCCAACACCTGATTGCATAACTGGAAACTTTCGGAAATTAATAGGTGGGTTCATCTAGTAGTTCTAGGCATTCTTCCAACGAGTGCATGATATGAAGTTCGGGGTTCTACATTGAGTGAAGTGGTTTTATGGACTTGTTCTGATCGAGAGTTGCATCTTAAAGGGTCCTTGGCTATGCTGATCCGGGGATTGCAAAACCCTTTTGTAACACGTTCCATGAGCTTTCAGCACGAAGATGTCGAACGAAACTTCTATCTTGTATTTGTTCTATCTGTTCCTTGTTCCTTTTTATTTACCTTTTGTTCTCCAAGTGGCTTCTCGACGAGTTGATGTACCTGCGGAATTCATTCGTTCAATTCTCTGTTCGGATGATATTGTGAAGATGATGCTGCGAAATATCTATCCTTTGTTTCGTTTTGATTCTGGTATTCGAGTTGCTTCGATGTCAAATGTTGATCCCATACCTTTCCTAATCGGTGTTCTCATATATCTATGGGAGTGCTAATTCCTCTTGACCATCAAGATGGTCATGTTAATTCTTTTCCAACCGGTGTGCCTTCTCTTCAAGTTATTCCATACAGACGCCGTTGAGAAATCTGACGATTGTCTGTTTCATTCATCCCAAGTTGTCTTTGTTTTCCCCACCCTCCCACCCTTCTTCTTCTCGGAGCAAGAAATTCTCAGATGAAATATCCATTTTATTCATGTGATGTTTCCTCATTCTTTTCCTTCCATGTTCTTATCCGGTGATTTATCGCGAAGATGCTCAAGAGCTTCTAGTTCATCATTCTTTTGTTCTCTAATTCTGCCGGTGGATGTAATTCAAGATTTCGGTGTCGATCTTATCCCTTTTCCTCTTTTCACAATGCTTTATTATTCCGGTGCACCAATTAATCATTCTCCTCTTGCTATTCATATCCGGAGTGCTGAAGATTCATGTTTCCATTCTTATCCCGTTCAACTTTTTTTTGAGGATTGTATCTTATTCAAGCCATTTAATTCAACCGGTGTAATATCTCTTCAGCAATCTTTTCCAACGGTGATTTCTTTAGTGAGCCCTAACCCACAGGTCTTTTCCCAGGATCTTACCTGACTCTTCTTTTCCGGAGTTATACTCAAATTCTTTTCAAAGTGTGACGTAAGAATGATTTCCATCAGTCACATGCCTTCTCCAGGACCGCTTTCAAATTCTTTTTCTTCATTGTTTCAACCTTTTTAATTCTCCAATCCGGAGTGCTCATCAATTCTTCATGGCATTCTCGTCTTCACTCTCAACATTTGAAGACCGGAGAAGTGTTTCTCTTAAACCTTGGCCCGTTCTCTTGATGAGTTGTGGTTCTAGCTTCTTGCCATCCTCATTATTGTTCAGATTGTGAGGAATTCTTTTATACCCTTCCGAAGCATTTCATGAATTCTTTTCCTTGTGTTCCTCCGAAGGCCATCATTTCAGAATATTTCCTCGTTCTCAGTTTTCAACTTCGTTCTCCAAATATTCTTCATTGATGCCTCTTCGTTCGTCTCCATATTCTTACGGTGGTTCTCTAAAGATTACCCTTCCGTTGTTATCGTTTTAATTCATTTGTTCTTTTCATAATCCTACTGATGGTTCGTTGAAGATTTACCCAAGCTTGTGCTAGATCTCTCTTTAATTCTTTGCAACGAGTATAAGTAGTATGCCAAATCCTTTGATTGTCATCAATTTAAATTGGTGAAGGATATGCATCACATAAATCTTATTCTAGTTTCTTCCAAGAGGTTAATTTCTGTTTTCCGGAGCTTGTTCATCATATATATTCTCCATTCTAAGTTGCTCATCTTGTTTTCAGGAGTTCCAAGTTATTTCAATTATCATTTCAAGCTCCATCTAATTCATCGCAGGCCTTGAATCTTATTCTTTTCATCTTTCACTTCTCATGTTTTCATTACCGGAGTTCTCATGGTGGTTCATCATGTTTTAATTCATCCTCGAAGTCTTCATCAAGATTCTTGTTAGAGCTCAAGCATTCTTCATCATGCTTTCCAATTGCAATTCTTTCTACCTTATCTTTCAGATGGTGTTATGTCATTCTTGATAATTTTCCTCCATGTTTCATGATTCACAAGTTGTCAACAATGAGATATTTAAACCCATCATTTTCTTTGATCAGGAGATCTTTTCAACCCTTCAATTTATTTGTTGGAGTAATCTTGGGTTGTATTTCACCTAAAAGCTTTCCCTAAGGATTGTTGCTATTATGGTGCTTATAAATGACCCAAGTTCTTCATTTACCATTCCGGTGAATTAAGTTTTCGTCTCCTGGCTGATCTCAAGCCAATCAATTGTTTCCGTTAGTGGCTGGTTGTCACCTCTTAATTTTGAGATGTTTTCCATAAGCCCACATCAAGCTTATTCGTTTTCGTTGTTGATTTTTTACAACAACTCCATTCAACCCTTCTTCGTAAGGATGCCCTTTCAAATTCAATTTTGAGAGAAGTTGTCATTTTCTTCTCCATTCATTTCTTTCATTGATTATACTCTATTCTTTCATTCCGGAGGCATTGTGATGTTGCTCTCTCCAAACCATCATATCGTTTTATCGAGATCATGTTCTTTCCCTTGCTTATCATTTAACCGGAGTGTTGTGTCCTCCATTCTAATTCTCTCATCTTATCAAGTTTTGCCTCTCTTTCAACTGGAGTGCTGTCTGAATCCTTCTTACCACTTGTGCCATTCTTTTAATTGTTTCGGAGGCAATATGTTGTTGATTTCTTCAAGTATCATCCATCCTCTCAAGTTCTTGTTAATTCCTTCCATTTTCAGTCGGAGTGCTGCCCGAATTCTGTCATTCTTATTCCTTGGCCATACCATTGCAGTTTCATATTCTTTTGGTTCGTAAGCTCTTGTTTAATGTCTTTCAACCTACAAGGTTCTCATAATGTTCCTTGTTCCTCTCTTCTAACGGTGTTTTCATCTTCGTTCATCTCTGTTGTGTTCTTCTTTCATTTTGTTCAACCTCTCAAGGTTCGTGGTTTCACTCGTCTGTCAAAGAAGCAACTTTGTTTTACCTCTTCTTTTTCATTTCTACCCGGTGATATCTCTAGGATCTCGGGTCGAGATCCTCTGTTAGTGTGGGAGAGTTGTGACGCCCGAAGACCGATGTCCCAGAAGATTCCAGAAGATTCCAGACGTTCCGGGTTGCCCGTGTGTTTCTTTTGAGCTTGTGTTATTTATTTTTGCATTGCATCATGTCATCATGCCTTCATGTCATATTTATTTTTTGCATCTCAACCTAAATAAATCGTGTGGACCTTCGGTCCATTTAAATCGAGGGAAGGTTGCCTTCTCTTTATAACATATAAAAGCCTCCTAATATTTATGGAGCTATATTAATAAATATTCCTTTTGTTGGAATTCACCGTAACACACTTGCATAATTTCCCCATGCCTTCTCTTTCGCATTCCTTGCGTCAAACCTTGTCAATTTTTATTTTCCGTCGTATCAGGGTTTTCTAAATTCAAACAGTTCGACATTTATTCAAACTTGTTTGAATTTTCATCTTCCAAAAACCCTCCTTCTATTTTAATTAAATCCCTGACATTTTGTGTGAGTCCAGAGATTTAACTCCGTGTTTAAATCTCTTCCCTAACCTTTTTCTTTTCTTCCCTTTTCTTCTTCTTTCTTTTCTGTTTTTTTTTTAAATTCAGTTAAAGAGGGAGAGGCCCCAACTCCCTTCTCCTCCCCTCTAGGCCCACTCCGGCCCAGGCCTCTCCTCCATTCTATCCTCCCTCCAGGCCCGTTTTCCCCACCCCGTAACCCTAGCACGCATCGAATCCCAGCGCTCGCTCTCCTTTCCCCTCGCGCCGCCACCCCATTGTCCTGAGCCCCGCACCATCTCCCTTTTCCTCCGATCCCTTCGCCCCTCTGCCCGATCTTCTCCTTCGCCCGAGCCCTCGTGCGCCCTTCCCTCGAGCAGCGCCGGCCAGGAGGCCTCTTCTGAAAGCGCGCCCTCCCGTGGCCTCTCCTTCGTCCTCGCAGCCAGCGCACCCCCTCCTCTTCTGCGTCATGGCCCGAGCGCCCTCCTCTCCAGCGCTGCGTCCCGGTGCGCCCCGACGCCACGGTCGCCTCGTCGACCGTCCTCCAGCGCGTCCGCACCGGTGCAGCGCCCGCCCGGCCAGGAGCTCCCCTGCTGGCCCCTGCCTCGTTCTCTCAAGGCCGCCGCTGCGCCATGGAGCTCTGCCTCGCCCTCACGCGCCTCCTCTCCATCTCAAGACAGCAGCATCGCGCCCCTCTTCGAGCACTCCGAACCCTGCTGCTGCCGCCTTTTTTTTGTTGCCTTTGTTTTGCCTACAGGAGACCGCAGATTCGACACCCTGGCCTCATGTTCATGTTTACCGGAAGACCACAAGTACCTCTACGTTTGCACCCGAACATCTACGGAAATGAGTACCACTACGCTCGACGACCCCCGTGTACGACTACCGACGCCCGGAAACACCAAGTACCCCTACCGTCGCCGAGACCGCTAGTACATCTACGAACAGGAACGCCTACTCGACGACACAAGACGACGCGGCGAGTACCTCTCCGATGAACGTGAACAACTACATGGCGATGCGACAAGTACCCCTACGGAACGTGTACCACTACCGTCGCCCCGAAGATGTCCGATGCCGCAAGTACCACGACACGATATCGGAACGACTACTTCCTCTTCGGAAACGTGAACCACTACTTCCTCTTCGGACACGTGAACGACTCCTTCCTCTACGAACTCGAACCGTCCCGAAACGAGTGTTTCGAAGGTATAACCCCGAGACGATGAACCGTGGATGCTTGTTGTGTTGTATGAAATGTTTCCCGTGTGTGCTCCGTGTCCGTTTCGTCCCTTTTGTCGTGTTCCTCGGTTGCCTCGTCGCCGACCCGTGGGAACCCGGTGACGGGATCGCCCCACCTTTCATCTCGTTTGACTCGCTCACGCCATCTTTCCTTTTGCACCGGTCTCTCGATGAGTTATCGGAACCGATATGTTGCGTGGCATCATATTCGGATTGTTGCCGTGGCACCCTTTCTTTCCACCACGGTGAAAAATACTTCATGTCCTCTTCTTGTTAACCTTTTAATTAAAATTGCATAAACTTGATCATGTCATCCGCATCATTTAACAACATTATAAATGTTGAATTGTTGTTTGCTTATAATTACTAAACATGCTCATGGGGATTTTCCGGATTTGTTGTTGTTATTTCCGGCCTCATTTAAAATGTCTAAATAGTGTAGTTTTATTATGCTTCACCTCTTGCCATGTTAACAAACATTTAACCTTGTCTTGTAAATAACGAGTGTCAACTAAATAATAAAATGTGGTGTTTCATCAATATGCAACTCGTTGCATATCGAGCTCCACTTAACTTGTAGTGTTGTTTGTGCACTTTGCCATGACATGCATATTTAAACCTGACATGCATCATACTTGAATGTGCATCGTATGCCATGTTTATGCTTGTGTGTTTACCGAGTTGTTTGTTTCTTTCCGGTTTGCTTCTCTTGTTAGCTTCGGTTTCGTTCCGGAGTTGTGAGGATTCGCTCGACTGTGTTGCTCCGTCTACTTCTTGGATCCGTTCTTCTACCTTGTGGAATCCCAGGCAAGATGATCATACCCTTGGATACCTTTACTACCATTGCCATGCTTTAGTTGTCTCGATGCTATCGTTACATGTCGCGCTACCCATTTTTATGTCAGCCCTCTCCTTTTTGCCATGAAACCTCTAACCTTGACACCTTCCTAGCAAAACCACTGTTTGGCTATGTTACCCGCTTGCTCAGCCTCACTTGCTCAGTTCCTCTTATAGCGTTATTAGTTGCAGGTGAAGATGAAGTTCGTTCCAGGTGGGAACTTGTTGTTGGATATATCACAATATCTATAATTATTATTAACACACCTATATACCGGCAAGGGTGGAAGGCTAAGCCTTTTGCTTGGTGATTTGTTCCACTCATGCCACCTTAGGCGCCGATAAACCGGCATTATGTTCCTTGATTTTGCGTTCCTTACACGATGGGTGAAATGGGGACCCCTTGACAGTTCGACTTTGAATAAAACTCCTCCAGCAAGGCCCAACATTGGTTTTAATTTGCCTCA
Source organism: Secale cereale (assembly GCA_902687465.1). Lineage (NCBI taxonomy): Eukaryota > Viridiplantae > Streptophyta > Magnoliopsida > Poales > Poaceae > Secale > Secale cereale. Next base: position 539,911,701 of record LR738714.1, read on the forward strand.
TAATAACAACTTAATTAATTAATTAAAATTGCATAGGGGGTCGCGTCCCCGAGGATTCTTAATTCTACATAGCAGGGGGGGCCAGTGCTGATGGTGTTGGTCCCAAACTAGAGTCGTGTGCGGGGCCCCCCTTGGCAACTTGGGTATTTCGGCCACTGTACGCTGTGCTCATCCGGTCGTGGCCTGAGACGAGATACGCGCGGCTACTATCAGGGTGTCGGCACGCCGGGAGGTCTTGCTAGACTTGTTTTACCATTGTCGAAATGACTTGTGCTACCGGGATGCCGAGCCTGATCGGATTTTCCCTAAGATAAGGGGTGATGATATTATGTTTATCACTTCAGCTAATCGTGAGAGCTTGTGATGGGCTAAGTTGGAACACCCCTGCAGGGTTATGATCTTTCTGTTGGGGAACATAGTATTTTAAAATTTTCCTACGATCACGCAAGATCTATCTACCAGATGCATAGCAACGAGAGGGAAGAGTGTGTCTACGTACCCTCATAGACCGGAAGCGGAAGCGTCAAGTGACGCGGTTGATGTAGTCGAACTTCTTCGCGATTCAACCGATCAAGCACCGAACGTACGGCACCTCCGCGTTCAGCACACATTCAGCTTGATGACGTCCCACGAGCTCTTGATCCAGTTGAGCTTCACGGGAGAGTTTCGTCAGCACGACGGCGTGGTGACGGATATGATGTATTCACCGGCGTAGGGCTTTGCCTAAGCACCGCGACGGTATGACCGAGGTGTGTTTCTGTGGAGGGGGGCACCGCACACGGCTGGAACAATTCAACTTGTGTGTCTTTGGGTGCCCCCCTGCCCCCGTATATAAAGGAGCAAGGGGGGAGGCCGGCCGGCCCTTGTTTGGTGCGGCTAGGGGTGCAATCCTACTAGGAATAGGATTGCAATCCTATTCCTTGTAGGAATCACCAAAGAAGGAAGAGAGGGAAAGGAAAAGAGGGAGATGTGGCGCCCCCCAATCCTAGTCCAACTAGGAACCCTAGGTGGGGCGCCGGCCAGACCTATGGGCTGCCTCTCTCTTTCCCTTAAGGCCCACTATGGACCATCCCCCTTCGTAGGGGGTTCCGGTAACCCCCTCCGGCAATCCCGTTAAATCCGAAACTTTTCCGGAACACTTCCGGTGTCCGAATATAGTCGTCCAATATATCAATCTTTATGTCTCGGACATTCCGAGACTCCTCGTCATGTCCGTGATCTCATCCGGGACTCCGAACTACCTTCGGTACATCAATACTCATAAACTCATAATACCGATCGTCATCAAACGTTAAGCGTGCGGACCCTACGGGTTCGAGAACTATGTAGACATGACCGAGACTCATCTCCGGTCAATAACCAATAGCGGAACCTGGATGCTCATATTGGCTCCTACATATTCTACGAAGATCTTTATCGGTCAAACCGCATAACAACATACGTTGTTCCTTTTGTCATCGGTATGTTACTTGCCCGAGATTCGATCGTCGGTATCTCTATACCTAGTTCACTCTCGTTTCCGGCAAGTCTCTTTACTCGTTCCGTAACACATCATCTCGTGACTAACTCATTAGTCTTTTGCTTGCAAGGCTTATTATGATGTGTGTTACCGAGAGGGCCCAGAGATACCTCTCCGACACTTCGGAGTGACAAATCCTAATCTTGATCTATGCCAACACCACGAATACTTTCGGAGACACCTGTAGAGCATCTTTATGATCACCCAGTTATGTTGTGACGTTTGATAGCACACAAGGTGTTCCTACGGTATTCGGGAGTTGCATAATCTCATAGTCATAGGAACATGTATAAGTCATGAAGAAAGCAATCGCAGTAAAACTAAACGATCAAAGTGCTATGCTAACGGATGGGTCTAGTCCATCACATCATTCTCCTAATGATGTGATCCCGTTGATCAAATGACAACTCATGTCTATGGTTAGGAAACATAACCATCTTTGATCAATGAGCTAGTCTAGTAGAGGCATACTAGGGACACTCTGTTTTGTCTATGTATTCACACATGTACTAAGTTTCCGGTTAATACAATTCTAGCATGAATAATAAAAATTTATCATGATATAAGGAAATATAAATAACAACTTTATTATTGCCTCTAGGGCATATTTCCTTCAGTCTCCCACTTGCACTAGAGTCAATAATCTAGCTCACATCGCCATGTGATTTAACACCGATAGTTCACATCGTTATGTGAATAACACCCATAGTTCACATCGCCATGTGACCAACACCCAAAGGTTTTACTAGAGTCAATAATCTAGTTCACATCGCTATGTGATTAATACCCAAGAGTAATAAGGTGTGATCATGTTTTGCTTGTGAGAGAAGTTTAGTCAACGGGTCTGTCACATTCAGATCCGTATGTATTTCGCAAATTTCTATGTCTACAATGCTCTGCATAGAGCTACTCTAGCTAATTGCTCCCACTTTCAATATGCATCCAGATTGATACTTAGAGTCATCTGGATTTAGTGTCAAAGCTTGCATCGGCGTAACCCTTTACGACGAACTCTTTATCACCTCCATAATCGAGAAACATTTCCTTAGTCATCCAATTACTAAGGATAATTTTGACCGCTGTACAGTGATCTACTCCTGGATCACTATTGTACCTCCCTGTCAAACTCATGGCAAGGTACACAACGTGTTTTTGTACACAGCATGGCATACTTTATAGAACCTATGGCTGAGGCATAGGGAATGACTTTCATTCTCTCTATATTTTTCTGCCGTGGTCTGGCTTTGAGTCTTACTCAACATCACACCTTACAAGTCAGGCAAGAACTCCTTCTTTGACTGATCCATTTTTAACTACTTCAAAATCTTATCAAGGTATGTACTTATCGAAAGTCTTATCAAGCGTCTTGATCTATCTCTATAGATCTTGATGCCCAATATGTAAGCAGCTTCACCAAGGTCTTTTTTTGAAAAACTCCTTTCAAACACTCCTTTATGCTTTCCAGAAAATTCTACATCATTTCCGATCGACAATATGTCATTCACATATACTCATCAGAAAGGTTGTAGTGCTCCCACTCACTTCGTGTAAATACAGGCTTCACCGCAAGTCTATATAAATCTATATGCTTTGATCAACTTATCAAAGTGAATATTCCAACTCCGAGATGCTTGCACCAGTCCATAGATGGATTGCTGGAGCTTGCACATTTTGTTAGCACCTTTTGGATCGACAAAACCTTCTGGTTGCATCATATACAACTCTTCTTTGAGATATCCATTCAGGAATGCAGTTTTGACATCCATTTGCCAGATTTCATAATCATAAAATGCGGCAATTGCTAACATGATTCGGACAGACTTAAGCATCGCTACAGGTGAGAAAGTCTCATCATAGTCAACTCCTTGAACTTGTCGAAACCCTTTCGCAACAAGTCGAGCTTTGTAAACAGTAACATTACCGTCTGTGTCGGTCTTCCTCTTGAAGATCCATTTATTTTCGATGGCTTGCCGATCATCGGGCAAGTTAACCAAAGTCCATACTTTGTTCTCATACATGGATCCCATCTCAGATTTCATGGCCTCAAGCCATTTTGCGGAATCTGGGCTCATCATCGCTTCCTCATAGTTCGTAGGTCCATCATGGTCCAGTAACATGACTTCCAGAACCGGGTTGCCGTACCACTCTGGTGCGGAACGTACTCTGGTTGATCTACGACGTTCAGCAGAAACTTGATCTGAAGTTTCATGATCATCATCATTAGCTTCCTCACTAATTGGTGTAGGAATCACTGGAACTAGTTTCTGTGATGTTCCACTTTCCAATTCGGGAGAAGGTACAATTACCTTATCAAGTTCTACTTTCCTCCCACTCACTTCTGTCGAGAGAAACTCCTTCTCTAGAAAGGATCCACTCTTAGCAACAAAGACCTTGCCTTCGGATCTGTGATAGAAGGTGTACCCAATAGTTTCTTTTGGGTATCCTATGAAGATTTACTTCTCCGATTTGGGTTCGAGCTTATCATGTTGAAACTTTTTCACATAAGCATCGCAGTCCCAAACTTAAAGAAATGACAGCTTAGGTTTCTCGTCAAACCAAAGTTCATACGGTGTCATCTCCACGGATTTAGATGGTGCCCTATTTAATGTGAATGTAGCTGTCTCTAATGCATAACCCCAAAAGCGATAGTGGTAGATCGGTAAGAGACATCATAGATCGTACCATATCCAATAAAGTACGGTTACGACGTTTGGACACACCATTACGCTGTGGTGTTCCGGGTGGCTTGAGTTGTGAAACTATTCCACATTGTTTCAAATGAATACCAAACTCGTAACTCAAATATTCTCCTCCACGATCAGATCGTAGAAACTTTATTTTCTTGTTACGATGATTCTCTACTTCACTCTGAAATTCTTTGAACTTTTCAAATGTTTCAGACTTGTGTTTCATTAAGTAGATATACCCATATCTGCTCAAATCATTAGTGAAGGTCAGAAAATAACGATACCCGCCGCGAGCTTCAACACTCATTGGCCCACATACATCGGTATGCATGATTTCCAACAAATCTGTTGCTCGCTCCATAGTTCCGGAGAACGGAGTTTTAGTCATCTTGCCCATGAGGCATGGTTCGCAAGCACCAAGTGATTCATAATCAAGTGATTCCAAAAGTCCATCACTATGGAGTTTCTTCATGCGCTTTACACCAATATGACCTAAACGGCAGTGCCACAAATAAGTTGCGCTATCATTATTAACCTTGCATCTTTTGGCTTCAATATTATGAATATGTGTATCACACGATCGAGATCCAACAAACTATTTTCATTGGGTGTATGACCATAGAATGTTTTATTCATGTAAACAGAACAACAATTATTCTCTAACTTACATGAGTAACCGTATTGCAATAAACATGATCAAATCATATTCATGCTAGACACAAACACCAAATAACACTTATTTAGGTTCAACACTAATCCCGAAAGTATAGGGAGTGTGCGATGATGATCGTATCAATCTTGGAACCACTTCCAATACACATCGTCACTTCATCCTTTAACTAGTTTATGTTCATTATGCAACTCCCATTTCGAGTTACTACTCTTTAGCAACTGAACCAGTATCAAATACCGAGGGGTTGCTATGAACACTAGTAAAATACACATCAATAACCTGTATATCAAATATACCTTTGTTCACTTTGCCATCCTTCTTATCCGCCAAATATCTAGGGCAGTTCCACTTCCAGTGACCATTTCCTTTGCAGTAAACTCACTTAGTTTTAGGCTTGAGTTTTAGCTTTGGGTTTCTTCACGGGAGTGACAACTTGCTTGTCATTCTTCTTGAAGTTCCCCTTTTATCCCTTTGCCCTTTACTTGAAACAAGTGGTCTTGTTAACCATCAACACTTGATGCTCTTTCTTGATTTCTACCTTCGCAGCTTTGAGCATAGCGAAGAGCTCGGGAATTGTCTTTTGCATCCCTTGCATGTTATAGTTCATCACGAAGCCTTTATAGCTTGGTGGCAGTGATTGAAGAACTCTATCAATAACACTATCCTCGTCAACTTTGCAACCAAGTTGAGTCATATGATTGTAGTACCCAGACATTCTGAACAAGTGTTCACTGATAGAACTATTCTCCTCCATTTTGCAGCTGTAGAACTTATTGGAAATCTCATATTTCTCAATTCGGGCATTTGCTTGAAATATTAACTTCAACTCCTGGAACATCTCATATGGTCCATGACGTTCAAAACGTCGTTGAAGTCCCGGTTCTAAGCCGTAAAGCATGGCACACTAAACTATCGTGTAGTCATCAGACCGCGACTGCCAGACGTTCAAAGCGTCTACATTAGCGGAAGGGGGCTTGTCACCTAGCGGTGCTTCAAGGACATAATTCTTCTGTGCAGCAATGAGGATAATCCTCAGGTTACGGACCCAGTCCGTGTAATTGCTACCATCATCTTTCAACTTAACTTTCTCTAGGAATGCATTAAAATTCAAAGGAACGGTAGCACGGGCCATTGATCTACAACGATATAGATATGCAAAACTATCAGGACTAAGTTCATGATAAATTAAAGTTCAATTTAATCATATTAATTTAAAGAACTCCCACTTAGATAGACATCCCTCTGGTCATCTAAATGATCACGTGATCCAAATCAACTAAACCATGTCCGATCATCACGTGAGATGGAGTAGTTTCAATGGTGAACATCTTATGTTGATCATATCTACTATATGATTCATGCTCGACCTTTCGGTCTCCAGTGTTCCGAGGCCATATCTGTATATGCTAGGCTCGTCAAGTTTAACCCGAGTATTCTGCGTGTGCAAAACTGGCTTACACCCGTTGTATTTGAACGTAGAGCTTATCACACCCGATCATCACGTGGTGTCTCGGCACGACGAACTTTCGCAACGGTGCATACTCAGGGAGAACACTTATACCTTGAAATTTAGTAAGGGATCATCTTATAATGCTACCGTCGTTCTAAGCAAAATAAGAAGCATAATAAGATAAACATCACATGCAATCAAAATATGTGACATGATATGGCCATCATCATCTTGTGCTTTTGATCTCCATCTCCAAAGCACCGTCATGATCACCTTCGTCACCGGCGCGACACCTTGATCTCCATCGTAGCATCGTTGTCGTCTCGCCAACTATTGCTTCTACGACTATCGCTACCGCTTAGTGATAAAGTAAAGCAATTACATGGCGATTGCATTTCATACAATAAAGCGACAACCATATGGCTCCTGCCAGTTGCCGATAACTATACAAAACATGATCATCTCATACAAAAACCTTATAACTCATCATGTCTTGACCATATCACATCACAACATGCCCTGCAAAAACAAGTTAGACGTCCTCTACTTTGTTGTTGCAAGTTTTACGTGGCTGCTACGGGCTTTAGCAAGAACCGTTCTTACCTACGCATACAAAACCACAACGATGTTTCGTCAAGTATGTGTTGTTTTAACCTTCACAAGGACCGGGCGTAGCCACACTTGATTCAGCTAAAGTGAGAGAGACAGACACCCGCCAGTCACCTTTAAGCAACGAGTGCTCCTAACGGTGAAACCAGTCTCGCGTAAGCGTACGCGTAATGTCGGTCCGGGCCGCTTCATCTCACAATACCGCCGAAGCAAAGTATGACATGCTGGTAAGCAGTATGACTAGTATTGCCCACAACTCATTGTGTTCTACTCGTGCATATCATCTACGCATAGACCTGGCTCATGATGCCACTGTTGGGGAACGTAGTATTTTAAAATTTTCCTACGATCACGCAAGATCTATCTACCAGATGCATAGCAACGAGAGGGAAGAGTGTGTCTACGTACCCTCATAGACCGGAAGCGGAAGCGTCAAGTGACGCGGTTGATGTAGTCGAACTTCTTCGCGATTCAACCGATCAAGCACCGAACGTACGGCACCTCCGCGTTCAGCACACGTTCAGCTTGATGATGTCCCACGAGCTCTTGATCCAGTTGAGCTTCACGGGAGAGTTTCGTCAGCACAACGGCGTGGTGACGGATATGATGTATTCACCGGCGTAGGGCTTCGCATAAGCACCGCGACGGTATGACCGAGGTGTGTTTCTGTGGAGGGGGGCACCGCACAAGGCTGGAACAATTCAACTTGTGTGTCTTTGGGTGCCCCCCTGCCCCCGTATATAAAGGAGCAAGGGGGAGGCCGGCCGGCCCTTGTTTGGTGCGGCTAGGGGTGCAATCCTACTAGGAATAGGATTGCAATCCTATTCCTAGTAGGAATCACCAAAGAAGGAAGAGAGGGAAAGGAAAAGAGGGAGATGTGGCGCCCCCCAATCCTAGTCCAACTAGGAACCCTAGGTGGGGCGCCGGCCAGCCCTATGGGCTGCCTCTCTCTTTCCCTTAAGGCCCACTATGGACCATCCCCCTTCGTAGGGGGTTCCGGTAACACCCTCCGGCAATCCCGTTAAATCCGAAACTTTTGCGGAACACTTCCGGTGTCCGAATATAGTCGTCCAATATATCAATCTTTATGTCTCGGACATTCCGAGACTCCTCGTCATGTCCGTGATCTCATTCGGGACTCCGAACTACCTTCGGTACATCAATACTCATAAACTCATAATACCGATCGTCATCAAACGTTAAGCGTGCGGACCCTACAGGTTCGAGAACTATGTAGACATGACCGAGACTCATCTCCGGTCAATAACCAATAGCGGAACCTGGATGCTCATATTGGCTCCTACATATTCTACGAAGATCTTTATCGGTCAAACCGCATAACAACATACGTTGTTCCTTTTGTCATCGGTATGTTACTTGCCCGAGATTCGATCGTCGGTATCTCTATACCTAGTTCACTCTCGTTACCGGCAAGTCTCTTTACCCGTTCCGTAACACATCATCTCGTGACTAACTCATTAGTCTTTTGCTTGCAAGGCTTATTATGATGTGTGTTACCGAGAGGGCCCATAGATACCTCTCCGACACTTCGGAGTGACAAATCCTAATCTTGATCTATGCCAACACCACGAATACTTTCGGAGACACCTGTAGAGCATCTTTATGATCACCCAGTTACGTTGTGACGTTTGATAGCACACAAGGTGTTCCTACGGTATTCGGGAGTTGCATAATCTCATAGTCATAGGAACATGTATAAGTCATGAAGAAAGCAATAGCAGTAAAACTAAATGATCAAAGTGCTATGCTAACGGATGGGTCTAGTCCATCACATCATTCTCCTAATGATGTGATCCCGTTGATCAAATGACAACTCATGTCTATGGTTAGGAAACATAACCATCTTTGATCAATGAGCTAGTCTAGTAGAGGCATACTAGGGACACTCTGTTTTGTCTATGTATTCACACATATACTAAGTTTCCGGTTAATACAATTCTAGCATGAATAATAAACATTTATCATGATATAATGAAATATAAATAACAACTTTATTATTGCCTCTAGGGCATATTTCCTTCACTTTCGAAAGCCGTGCCCGCGGTTATGTGGCAGATTGGAATTTGTTAATGTCCGGTTGTAGAAAACTTGACAAAGGATCCGAAGTAAAACACACAGCTGTGTGAGTAACCGTGACTGTCTCTTTTCACTTTGAGAAGAGAACACGGTGGGGTTATGTTTGACTCGTATGTAGTTAGGATCTTTAGCGATCACCTCTTTTGTGACCGTTTGCGTAGATGCTCATCTTATTCTGGTACTCGTAAGTTAGCCACCATATTATGCTTAGCCGCTGTTGCAACCTCACCACCTTACCTCTTCCTACCCATAAAGCTTTGCTAGTCTTGTTACCCATGGTTATGGGATTGCTGAGTCCTCGTGGCTCACAGATACTACAACACCAGATGCAGGTTCATCCGAGTTTGAAGCAGAAGCTGGTTCAAGTTCTTCACTGGGAGCTCGATGAAGAGAGTGACCGTATGCTTGTTTCGTGTTCGACGATCGGTAGTGGTTTCTACTAGGATTCGATCCTGACGTGTGGTTTTATGTTGTTTTGGTATCTTTCTTTTGGTTTTTCGCCCGTAGTCGGGTTGTGATGTTTTGAATGATGTTTTCGCTTATGTAATGTATTGTGTGAAGTGGCGAGTGTAAGCCAACTATCTCCTTTTGCAATTTAATCCCTCTTTTACATGAGTCATGCAAAGATACCAAACTTGAGATCATTCTAGGATGGGCTTATACCTTTAAGTCGTGCCTCGACACGTAGGAGGTATAGTCCCATCCTGGGCATTACAGGGGGATCCATCACGGAGACCTTCATCATCATCATCATCGCCCTCACCATGAGTTGTGAGTAGTTTACCACAGACCTTCGGGTCCAAAGCTAGTATCTAGATGGCTTCTTCTCTCTCTCTGGATATCAATACAAAGTTCTCCTCGGTCTTCGAGGAGATCTATTCGATGTAATCTCTTTTTGCGGTGTGTTTGTCGAGATCCGATGAATTGTGGGTTTATGATAAAGGTTATCTATGAAAGATATTTGGTTCTTCTCTGAACTTTTTATGTGTGCTCATAATATCCTTGCAAGTCTCTTCGAATTATTGGTTTGGTTTGGCCTACTAGATCTATAGTTCTTGCAATGGGAGAAGTGCTTGGATTTGGGTTCAATCTTGCGGTGTCCTTTCCCAGTGACAGTAGGGGCAGCAAGGCACGTATTGTATTGTTGCCATCAAGGATAAAAAGATGGGCTTTTCATCATATTGCTTGAGCTTATCCCTCTACATCATGTCATCTTGCTTAAGGCATTACTCTGTTCGTATAAACTCAATACACTAGATGCATGCTGGATAGCGGTCGATGTGTGGAGTAATAGTAGTAGATGCTGGCAGGAGTCGGTCTACTTGTCTCGGGCGTGATGCCTATATACAATGATCATGCCTAGATAGTTTGATAATTATTCGCTTTTCTATCAATTGCTCGACAGTAATTTGTTTACCTGCCATAGAATATCGCTATCATGAGAGAAACCACTAGAGAAAACTATGGCCCAGGTCTATTCTCAACATATCAATCTACATCTACTTTACTTTTCTTGCTTTTATTTGCTGTTTTATTAAACCAAAAATACAAAAAATATAATTATCATCTCTATCAGATCTCACAATCGTAAGTGACCGTAAAGGGATTGACAACCCCTTATCGCGTTGGCTGCGAAGTTCTTATTTGTTTGTGCAGGTGCGAGGGACTGGCGCATGGTCTCCTACTGGATTGATACCTTGGTTCTCAAAAACTGAGGGAAATACTTATGCTATTGTGCTGCATCTCCCTTTCCTCTTCGAGGTAATACAACGCAAGCTCAAGAGGTAGCAAGAAGAATTTCTGGCGCGGTTGCCGGGGAGGCTTACGCAAAAGTCATATACCAAGTACCTATCACAAACCCTTATCCTTCGCATTACATTTATTTGCCTCTCATTTTCCTCTCCCCCACTTCACCCTTGCCATTTTATTTGCCCTTCTTCCGCCGTGTGTTTTTCGTTCGCTTGCTTCTTGTTCGCTTGTGTGAGTTGGATTGCTTGCTTGTCACTATGGCTCAGAACAATACCAAATTGTGTGACTTTTCCAATACCAACAACAATGATTTTATTAGCACTCTGATTGATCCTATTACCGATGCTGAATCTTGTGAGATCAATGCTGCTTTGTTGAATCTTGTCATGAAAGATCAATTCTCCGGCCTTCCTAGTGAAGATGTCGCTACCCATCTAAACAACTTTGTTGATTTGTGTGATATGCAAAAGAAAAGGGATACAGATAACGATATTGTTAAATTGAAGTTATTTCCGTTTTCCCTTAGAGATCGTGCTAAAACTTGGTTCTCCTCTTTGTCTAGAAATAGTATTGACTCGTGGAATAAGTGCAAAGATGCTTTTATCTCTAAGTATTTCCCTCCTGCTAAGATCATCTCTCTTAGAAATGATATTATGAATTTTAAGCAACTAGATCATGAGCATGTTGCACAAGCTTGGGAGAGAATGAAATTGATGATACGTAATTGCCCTACACATGGTTTGAATCTATGGATGATTATTCAGAACTTTTATGCTAGCTTGAATTTTGCTTCTAGAAATCTTTTAGACTCGGCCGCCGGAGGCACTTTCATGGAAACCACCCTAGGAGAAGCTACCAAACTCCTAGATAATATTATGGTTAACTATTCTCAATGGCACACCGAAAGGTCTACTAGTAAAAAAGTGCAAGCTATCGAAGAAATTAGTGTTTTGAGTGGAAAGATGGATGAACTTATGAAATTGTTTGCTACTAAAAGTGCTTCTTTTGATCCTGATGATATGCCTTTGTCCACTTTGATTGAGAATAACAATGAATCTTTGGATGTGAATTTTGTTGGTAGGAATAATTTTGGTAACAATGCTTATAGAGGTAATTTTAATCCTAGGCCTTTTCCTAGTAATTCCTCTAATAATTTGGGTAATTCCTACAACAACTCTTATGGAAAGATGCCTTCTGAATTTGAAACTAGTGTTAAGGAGTTTATGATCTCGCAAAAGAATTTCAATGCTATGCTTGAAGAGAAATTGCTTAAGGTTGATAAATTGGCTAGAAGTGTGGATAGAATTACTCTTGATGTTGATTCTTTGAAACTTAGATCTATCCCACCTAAGCATGATATCAATGAGTCTCTCAAAGCCATGAGAATTTCCATTGATGAATGCAAATAAAGAACCGCTAGAATGCGTGCTAAAAGAGAAGATTATATTAAATCGTGTGCTTCTAGTTATCATGAAAATAAAGATGAAGATCTGAAAGTTATTGACGTGTCTCCTATTAGATCCTTGTTTTCTAGTATTAATCTTGATGAAAATAGGATTGGAGATGATTCTGCTTTAAGGTGTCCCAATGATTCGGAGTTTTTAGATCTTGATGCTAAAATTGCTAAAAGTGGGAGTGAAGAGATTAAAACTTTGCATAGTGATGAACCCACTACTTTCGATTTCAAGGGATTCAATTATGATAATTGCTCTTTGATTGATTGTATTTCCTTGTTGCAATCCGTGCTAAATTCTCCGTATGCTTATAGTCAAAATAAAGCTTTCACTAAACACATAGTTGATGCTTTGATGCAATCTTATGAAGAAAAACTTGAGTTGGAAGTTTCTATACCTATAAAGCTTTATGATTAATGGGAACCTACTATAAATATAAAAATAAAAGATCATGAATGCTATGCTTTGTGTGATTTGGGTGCAAATGTCTCCACTATCCCAAAAACTTTGTGTGATTTGCTAGGGTCCCATGAGCTTGATGATTGTTCTTTAAATTTCCATCTTGCGGATTTCACTATTAAGAAACCTATGGGAAGAATTAATGATGTTCTTATTGTTGCCAATAGGAATTATGTGCCCGTAGATTTCATTGTTCTTGATATATATTGCAATCCTTCATGTCCTATTATTCTTGGTAGACCTTTCCTTAGAACGATTGGTGCAATTATTGATATGAAGGAAGAAATATTATCCAAATTCTGTTAAGGAAGGACATGGAACACTTTCCTAGAAAGAAAATCAAATTACCATATGAATCTAACATGAGAGCCACTTATGTATTGCCTTCCAAAGAAGGCAATACCTAGATTTATCTTGTATCATGCCTAGCTAGGGGCGTAAAACGATAGCGCTTGTTGGGAGGCAACCCAATTTTATGTTTTTTTGCTTTTGTTGCTGTTAGGGAATAAATATTGCATATAGCCTCTGATTAGATATGGTTTCATGTTTTGTTTAGTGTTGGTGCCAAGTAGAACCTTTGGTCAGACTTGTGTGAAGTATATATGATCTTGTTGTAGAAAACAGAATCGTTAGCGCTCGCTAAAGTAGACTTCAGATTTTACTGGAGCGTGCTTTTTAGTTTATTCATTTTTCTGCTCATTGGTCGACAAATTGTGCAAATTTACCAATTTAGTTTGAATTTTTTGGAGTTCCAGAAGTTGGCGAACCCAGAAGATTACTACAGACTGTTCTGGTTTTGACAGATTCTATTTTTCGTGTGTTGTTTGCTTATTCCGATGCATCTATGAGTAATATTGGAGGATATGAACCATAGAGAACTTGGAGTACAGTAGGTTTAACACCAATAAAAACAAAGAATGAATTCATTGTTGTACCTTTGAGTAGTGGTTTGCTTTCTCTTACTAACGGAGCTCACGAGAATTTTTGTCTAAGATTTATGTTGTGAAGTTTTCAAGTTTTGAGTATTGCTTTGATGGACTATGGAACAAGGAGTAGCAAAGGCCTAAGCTTGTGGATGCCCATGTCACGCCAAGTAAATTCAAGATAATCAAAAGCCTAAGCTTGGGGATGCCCCGGGAAGGCATCCCCTCTTTCGTCTTCATCCATCGGTAACTATACTTGGAGCTATATTTTAATTCGCAACATGTTATGTGTTTTGCTTGGAGCGTCTTGTATAATTCGAGTCTTTGCTTGTTAGTTTGCCACAATCATCCTTGCTGGACACACCTATATGAGAGAGTTAAATATGGCTTGGAAATTCTTAGAACACTCTATATGCTTCACTTATATCTTTTGAGTTGAATAGTTTTTGCTCTAGTGCTTCACTTATATCTTTTAGAGCATGGTGGTGGTAATATTTTGTACAAATTGTTGAACTCTCATGCTTCACTTATATCTATTTGAGATTCTATTAAAACAACATGGTAAAGTGTTTAGACTAAAGAAACTAGTCTTCACATGATAAACATCCAATGTCAATGTAGTAAAAAAATTCACATCAAGTGCATTGAATAGAAAGAGATGTTGGATGCTTGATAATTGTTTTGAGACATGAGGATAGTGATATTAGAGTCATGCTAGTGGAGTTATTATGAAATTTAGAAACACTTGTGTTAAGGTTAGTGATTCCCATATCATGCACGTATGGTGAACCGTTGTGTGACTAAGTTAAAGCATGAAGTATTTGTAGAGTGTCAACCTTTGTGTGGAGGTCGGGGGCGCGCGATGGTAAACTCCTACCAACCTCCCCCCTAGGAGCATGCGTTGATTGCTTTGTTTTGATGACTCGTAGATTTTTTCAATAAGTATATGAGTTCTTATGACTAATGTTGACTCCATGGATTATACGCACTCTCACTCTTCCACCATTGCTAGCCTCTCTTGTACCGCGCAACTTTCGTTGGTGCCGTAAACCCACTATATATCCTTCCTCAAAATAGCCACCATATTGTTCCTCAAAACAGCCACCATACCTACCTATCATGGCATTTCCATAGCCATTCCGAGATATATTGTCATGCAGCTTTCCACCGTTCCGTTTATATGACACGCATCATATTGTCATATTGACATGCATGATCATGTAGTTGACATCGTATTTGTGGCAAGGCCACCATGCACAATTTATCATACATGTCACTCTTGTTTCATTGCACATACCGGTACACCGTCGGAGGCATTCACATAGAGTCATACTTTGTTGTTGTAGTATCGACTTGTAATTTCGTGTTGTAATGAAAGTGTGATGATCATCATTATTAGAGCATTGTCCGATGGGAGCAAAGGCTAAATCTATAAAGCCCCTCCGCAAAAAAAGGAAAAAAAGAAAGGTCAAAGAAAAAAATGAAAGGCCCAAAAAAAAGAAAAAAAGGGGAAAGAAAAAGGGACAATTGCTACTATCTTTTTCCACACTTGTGCTTCAAAGTAGCACCATGATCTTCATTGTAGAGAGTCTCATGCTTAGTCACTTTCATATACTAGTGGGAATTTTCGTTATAGAACTTGGCTTGTATATTCCCACGATGGGCTTCCTCAAATGCCCTAGGTCTTCGTGCGCAAGCAAGTTGGATGCACACCCACTAGTTTCTTTTGTTGAGCTTTCATTCATATTTAGCTCTAGTGCATCCATTGCATGGCAATCCCTACTCACATTGATATCTATTGATGGGCATCTCCATAGCCCATTGATACGCCTAGTCGATGTGAGACTATCTCCCTCTTTTTGTCTTCTCCACAACCACCTCTATTCCACCCATAGTGCTATATTCATGGCTCACGCTCATGTATTGTGTGAAAGTTGAAAGGTTTGAAAAGATAGAGAATGAAAACAAATGCTTGGCTGAAATCGGGGTTGTGCATGATATGAATATTTTGTGTGATAATAAGGGAGCATAGCCAACACTATATGATTTTGTAGGGATAACTTTCTTTAGCCATAGTATTTTGAGAAGACATGATTGCTTTGTTAGTATTGCTTGAAGTATTGTTATTTCTTATGTCAATATAGACTTTTGTCTTGAATCTTTCAGATCTGAACATTCATGCCACAATTAAGAGAATTACATTGAAAAACTATATTGGTTAGCATTCCACATCAAAAATTCTTTCTTTACCATTTACCTACTCGAGGACGAGCAGGAATTAAGCTTGGGGATGCTTGATACGTCTCCAACGTATCTATAACTTTTTGTTGTTCCATGCTATTATTTATGAAGTCTTGGATGCTTAATGGGCTTTATCATTCACTTTTATATCATTTTTGGGACTAACCTACTAACCCAAAGGCCCAGTCCAGATTGTTGTTTTTTGCTTATTTTAGGTTTTTGCAGAAAAGGAATATCAAACGGAGTCCAAACGGAATGAAACCTTCACGAGAGATATTTTTGGAGAAAATCACACACGGAAACCGTCAGGACCAAGTCAGGGGACAGCTGGGCCGCCCTCGAGGGTGGGGAGCGCGCCCCCCTTCCCAGAGCGCGCCCCCTGCCTCGGGGCTGGCCCACACGGCCCCCGGTGCCCTCCTTCTTCCTATATATACCTACGTACCCCAGAAACTCCATACACAGAGAGAAAACCCTAATTCCACCGTCGTAGCTTCTATTCCCGTGGAGATCCCATCTTGGAGCCTGTTCCGGGAGGGGGATCCATCATGGAGGACTTCATCATCATCATCATCGCCCTCACCATGAGTTGTGAGTAGTTTACCACAGACCTTCATGTCCATAGCTAGTATCTAGATGGCTTCTTCTCTCTCTCTGGATCTCAATACAAAGTTCTCCTTGGTCTTCGAGGAGATCTATTTGATGTAATCTCTTTTTGCGGTGTGTTTGTCGAGATCCGATGAATTGTGGGTTTATGATCAAGGTTATCTATGAAAGATATTTGGTTCTTCTCTAAACTTTTTATGTGTGCTCATAATATCCTTGCAAGTCTCTTCGAATTATTGGTTTGGTTTGGCCTACTAGATCTATAGTTCTTGCAATGGGAGAAGTGCTTGGCTTTGGGTTCAATCTTGCGGTGTCCTTTCCCAGTGACAGTAGGGGCAGCAAGGCACGTATTGTATTGTTGCCATCGAGGATAAAAAGATGGGGTTTTCATCATATTGCTTGAGTTTATCCCTCTACATCATGTCATCTTGATTAAGGCGTTACTCTGTTCGTATGAACTCAATACACTAGATGCATGCTGGATAGCGGTCGATATGTGGAGTAATAGTAGTAGATGCAGGAAGGAGTGGGTCTA
Source organism: Secale cereale (assembly GCA_902687465.1). Classification (NCBI taxonomy): domain Eukaryota; kingdom Viridiplantae; phylum Streptophyta; class Magnoliopsida; order Poales; family Poaceae; genus Secale; species Secale cereale. The sequence goes on from LR738714.1 coordinate 539,928,700, forward strand.
CTTGTCTCGGACGTGATGCCTATATACAATGATCATGCCTAGATAGTCTCATAATTATTCGCTTTTGTATCAATTGCTCGACACTAATTTGTTTACCCGCCGTAGAATATCGCTATCATGAGAGAAGCCACTAGAGAAAACTATGGCCCCCGGGTCTATTCTCAACATATCAACCTACATCTACTTTACTTTTCTTGCTTTTATTTGCTGTTTTATTAAACCAAAAATACCAAAAATATAATTATCATCTCTATCAGATCTCACTCTCGTAAGTGACCGTAAAGGGATTGACAACCCCTTATCGCATTGGCTGCGAAGTTCTTATTTGTTTGTGCAGGTGCGAGGGACTGGCGCGTGGTCTCCTACTGGATTGATACCTTGGTTCTCAAAGACTGAGGTAAATACTTATGCTACTGTGTTGCATCTCCCTTTCCTCTTCGAGGGAATACAATGCAAGCTCAAGAGGTAGCAGCAAGAATCACTAGTATACACTTCCCTGTTCTGCGCTACTTTGCTTTATTTGCCAGTAGATGTTTAATTGGTCGCCGAAACAGTGGGAATCTTAGTGCCCCTTATATTGTCATTTTACGCCATGCTTTGTTTCAAGACACAACTTTTAGCTTGGGCGCCGTCGTTGCTAAACGACTGAGTATGAACCGCTAAAGGGGCCGTCTTTGGAGGCATCTTTGCTTCTCGCCTTGCTGAACATTTTAGAATACCTATTAGGCATCATGAGAAGGAAGAAAAATTGCTTGCCCCTGTTTATCTAGACTACAAGAGCATGGTAGCTCATGATTTTATTGTTAAAGACAAGGATAGGTTGCTTAATTATAAATTAAGGTTTGATGAAATATATTGTCAATTTGTTACCTTGCCTGCACCATCTTTGTTTGATCTGTCCACAGACATATACCTCATTACATTAGATGCCTTCTACAAGTACCAAGGCCAGGCACAAGCTTCAGAGCCTGAGCCTGAGCCACCACTTGATCCTTACCGTCGGTCTGTTTATGGGTGGGAGCTGGATGAGCTCGCCAACCAGTGGCACCCAGAGGATACATCTTAGTACACTGGAGGGAGTAGCTTCGATCCGTGGACATAGACCAACTTAGGCCAAAAGCATAAGCTTGGGGGATTACATGTTTCTCACCGACTTTACATTCATGTTCACACTTATTCTAGTTGTCGGTGCTCACACTCTTTCACTGTACCATCCATGTTTAGTTTCAATTTATTTTTCTTAGTCTTTTTCTCGTGTGCTTGAAAAACCTTAAGAAAAACAAAAAATATTAGTTGTAGCTTCTATCTAGTTTACTTTTCTTGTAGTAGTAATTAAAAGAAAACCCAAAAAGATTTCCCGTTCTTCTTTTGCTTGTTGGGAGCTTTCCCGTGTAAATAGTTTCTTTTCTTTTCTTTAGGGGTTAAGAGTAGAAGACCATGATTGAAAATGCTTAGTGGCTCTCGTATTCTTTATTGTTGATTTAACCTTGAGCCATATTACTTTGTCTTCTCTCTTGTATTAAATGTTCGTAGATTCCAGCTTAGTCCAATGCACGTGCACTATTATTATTTTCCACACCGTTCGGTCATGCGAGTGAAAGGCAATAAGGATGATATATGATGAACTAATTGAGATGAGAAAAGCTGGTATGAATTCGACCTCTCTTGTTTTTGTAAATATGATAGTTCATCGTTCCTGATTCAGCTTGTTATGAATGAAACATGCTTGCAATGATAATTAGAGATCATAGCTGCTTATGCCATGCTTAATCAGCTGAGAGTCTATAATGCTCTATCTTGCGTGCCAACATGATATTAAAATGGTTGTGATGTGGTATGATGGGGTGGTATCCTCCTTTGAACGATTTAAGTGATCTGACTTGGCACATGTTCACGCATGTAGTTGAAACAAATCAACATAGCCTCCACGATATTTATGTTCATGGTGATTTATATCCTACCCATGTCTGCATTCATTGTTGATTAATTTTAATGCATGTTCATGACCGTTGTTGCTCTCTAGCTGCTCGTTTCCCAGTCTCTTTCTAGCCTTCACATGTACTAAGCGGGAATACTGCTTGTGAATCCACTTCCATAAACCCCAAAGTTATTCCACATGAGTCCATTATACCTTCCTATATGCGGTATTTACCTACCGTTCCAAGTAAATTTGTATGTGCCAAACTCTAAACCTTCAAATGAAATTCTGTTTTGTATGCTCGAATAGCTCATGTATCAACTAGGGTTGTTTATATCTTCCATGCTAGGTGGGTTATTCTCATGATGAGTGGACTCCGCTCATCATTCATGAGAAAATGGCTGGTAATCGGGATGCTCAGTCCCATTGTAATGCCCCGGATGTAATACTTTCCCTTTTTGGCAATATATATCTTTGGTTTCATCAGTTCCATTCTGGGTTCTTCGTCTTTTCGGGTTTTCGTCGTTTTGTCATGTGCGTGTGTGCATTCATCCATGTCATGTTGTCATGTGCATTGCATTGCATTTGTGTTGTCGTTTGCATCCGGTCCCACTCGTTTCTTCCCGTTGTCCGTTTCGAGTTCTGACGCTCTCTCACGTGCCCGAGGGTTCCCCGAGTCCTTCTTTTGTGTTTGGCCGTGTAACGTTTCCGGTTTGGCGTGAGACTTGTCGTGCGTTGTTGTTTTGTTGTGTGTAACCCGCCTGTCAAGTTTTGTCACGTTTGGAGTTCGTTTGATGCTCCAACAGTTATCCTCGTGGGCTAAAAGTACCTCCTATTTGAGGCCCAAGAAACCCCTCCAACAGCCCACCAACGCAACTCCAACCCTTCCCTTCATCTAGGCCGTCCAATTGTGATCTCGTGGCCGAAAACCTCTCCTCATTTGGACAACCCTAGCTCCTTGTGCCTATATAAACGTCCACCCCCTCCAATTTTGCGTCCAAAACCCTAGGGTTTCCACCTCTGCCGCGCCGTGCTTCCACCGTTGCCGAGCCGTGCTTCCACCGTTGCCACTCGGTGCTTCCAACCTCGCCGCACCCGTGCTTCCGACGTCGCCGCGCCGTGCTTCCGACACCGCCGAGCCGTGCTTCCGAGTCCTCCGCCGCATGGGCCCGAGCCCGAGCCGCCTCGTCTTCTTCGACTCCGTCGGGTCGCCGCGCCACCCTCCGCCGCCGGCCGGCCATCTCGCCACCTCGCCGGCCCCAGCGCCCTCGTCACCGCGCCCCTCCGGTCGCCGGCCCCGGCCAGCCAGTCGCCGCAGGGCCGCGCCCTTCCCGCTGGGCCGCGCCTTCCCGCCGGCCGCCTCGCTCGAAGCAGCCGCCGCCGTTGGCCTCGATCGATCGAGGGTGCCAGCCCCTCGATCCAGATCGGGTTCCTCCTCTGCGAACCCTAACGGGCCCGGGTGGATCCGCTTCGCCAACCCGCGCCCGGCAGCCCGGTTGACCGCCCGTTGACCAGAGGTTGCTTCGTTTTCCCTAAGTCCCTAGTTGTTTCCAGTGGCTGATGCAGTTTTGTATTGATGATAACTTTTACTGTGCATATCCGATTTATGTGTATGATATGTCAAAATGATCGTGGTGACATGTACTATGTTTTGTTCCATTGTGCCATGCATGTTTGAGGTCATCTAGATGTCTTAATCTTCATGAGAAGAGTGCTGCTTGTTATAAACTGCTGCTATTAGTTGTTTTCATGCCATGTTTGCAATGTGATAACTTGTTGCATGTTTATCCAAATGAAGCAAATGATATGTCCACATGTTCATCATGAAATGCTCTTCATGTTGGTTGCTTTATCCTGCATGATAGATTTCATCTTGCCATGTTTATCTCCTTTGCAAAAGTGCTTGTGGTTGTTATGTTGTTAAACTTGTTACGAGATGCCTAGTTGAGGAGCTCGTTGCTATTGATGTGGTTGTCCCCTTGCTGCATGCTTATATGTTTTGGACTCCCATCATGTGTACTTTGTTGTGGTGCTTACCACTTGCCATGTTATGCTTTGAGGTGACATAAACTTTCTCACAAACATGACATGATATTACTGTTGTTTTAACACTTGGTGAAATTTCACTAAGTCTGGAATCTGTAATTTCCAGATGCCATGTTTGCTTGTTGTTCTAGGAAAATACATGATAGTTTTGGGGTGACTCTTGATGATTCTCTGTTTTATATGTTGTTGGCTATCCATTCATGCTCTCACATGCTCTTTTGGGTGGCTGTAGCATATTTAACTCTTGCTCCCAAGTTGCTATAAATTACTGCTGTCAGGATTTTGTTGTCATGTTCAAAATGTTCTAGCTTGTTGCTATTGATCCATGCCTCCTATGGAGATGCTCCAATGGAATTGTTTGCTGTAGGATATGTATAATTTATGTCCATGCTTCTTGTCATGATGTTTGAGTGTTGTAGCCTATATATTTCTTGCTCCGAAGTTGCTATGTGGCTGTTAGTTTCAGCTTTTGCATGTTTATTGTTTCGGGTGTATCTTTTAGCCTGTTGCTCCGTTTTGAGCAAGTCCTATATGTAACTTGTGTGTTTTTGCATGTATATTCATAATATCCTCTTGTTGTCATGTTTTGAAGTAATTTGCTTGATGCATATTGTCATGTCCCTTGTGCTGTATCTCTGTGTTTCCTATGTTGACTTTCTGTGCTTCCTAAGTGCATCTGTAGTGCTTCCTTAGTGCATCAGTCATGCATCCTGTGGTTTGCGCATTGCATCTTGTTGATTTCGTGCCTCGTGTGTTTTGTTTGAGTAGAGCCGGAAGCCGAGAATGAGTACGAGCACGAGGTTACTAGCGAGGTTGAGAACGAGGAGCCCCCTTACAATCCCATCGACGACTCTTCAGGCAAGATGACCTGACCCAGATATCATTACTATCTTTGCCTATTGCTAGAAGTCTCGCTCTATAGCTTTTGCCTCGATGCCCATGTTTTCCTGTCAGCCTCCTATTGTAACCATGAATCTGTCTAACCACCCTACCTATGCAAACACTTGATTGGCTAAGTAAGCTTCGCTCAGCCCCTCTTATAGCATTGCTAGTTGCAGGTGAAGATTTAAAGATTCTTGCTTCTTGTTGAAGCTTGTTGGGATATCACACTATATTAATTATTAAATGAAATCATCTATATATTGGTAATGGGTGGAAGGCTAAGCCTTTTGCTTGGTGATTTTTTCCACTCATGCCGCCCTAGGAACCGTATAAACCGGTGTTATGTTCCTTGATTATGCGTTCCTCACACGGTTGGGGTTATGGGACCCCCTTGATAAACCGCTAAGTGCTAAGTCTTTTCCAGCAAGTCCCAACATTGGTACTATTTGCCTAATAACTAAAACTTGCATAGGGCTTTGCAAACCCGAGTTCTTAATTAACAACCCCCGGGCCAATGCTCCACATGAGTGTTGGTCCAAACTGGGCAGACTGTGGGGCCACCATGAGGAAACTCGAGGATTGGTATATACCTGTAGGCTGACCTATCCGGTCGTGGCCTGAGACTAGATACGCGCAGCTACTGTCAGGGTGTCGGCACGCCGGGAGGATTTGCTGGATTAGCCTTACCTTAGTCGGAGTATCTTGAGCACGGGATTCCGAGGATACTCGGGCCTTCCCACCTTGGAGTTGCGACTCCGCGGATTGTGGGCTTGTCATGGGCCAAGTTGGAACACCCCTGGAGGGTTATGAACTTTTGAAAGCCGTGCCCGCGGTTATGTGGCAGATGGGAATTTGTTAATATCCGGTTGTAGAAAACTTGACACCATGTTCAGAATACACCACCAGCGTGAGTACCGTGACGGTCATTTTCCGAAAAGGGTTCGGGAAGTGAACACGGTGGGGTTATGTTTGACTTGCTTAGTTAGGATCACTTCGTGATCATCTTTTCGTCCGAGGCACTTCTCTTCTCGCTCTATTTTACGTAAGTTAGTGCTAGTGCTGCTTCAACCTCTTATTCTTTCTTCAGCCTTGTTCCACACCCAAGGCTTGGATAGTTGTGTTACCCGGGAACGGGATTGCTGAGTCTTCTGTGGCTCACAGACTCTACACCACACCAGATGCAGGTACTCAGGCGATCTATTCAAGTGACGGCACCAAGCTGTACTGGGAGTACGACGAGGACCGTAGCCGTTACTATGTGCACTATCCCGACGGTCAGTAGAGGTTTCTACTAGGGGCGAACCAGACCTGTGGCTTTATGTTATGTTTGGTATCTTTCATTTGAATCTTCACCCGTAGACGGGTTGTGATGTTTATTTGAATGATGTTTGGATATGTAATGAATTGTTTGACATGGCGAGTGTAAGCCAACTATCTTTTCGCTTTCATCCCTATTTTTACATGAGATGTGCAAAGATACCAAACTTGCAATCATTCCAGAATGGGCTTATATCTTTAAGTCGTGCGTCGACACGTAGGAGATATAGTCCCATCGTGGGCATTACAAGTTGGTATCAGAGCCTTCTCCGACCTAGAAGCCCCCACTGTTTGATCGAATCGTTGACGGTTGAGTCTAGGCACACACTTAAAATGTTTTGAGTCCTATATTTATATCGGAGAGTAGGATTTCTTTTGCTCCTCTTCTCTTTTCACTCTGGTGAGGACTCCTGACGATTACTCTTGCCTCTTCTACTCTCAAAATTGCACCAATTTTTTTTAGGAATCTCGCGAGTATTGTTTGGATTGTTTCGAAGTCTTTGTGACGAGAATATTGTTCTCGATGCCTCCTGACATTAGGGGTTGTGGCAGTGTCCTGGGGAGTTGAGCTCCGAGGTATTGTCGTCACAAACATATCGCGGCAGTTCTAGAATACTTAAGACGGCCGACATCGAAAACTCTCCTATGCGGTTAGTGGCAAGATAACCCCGACATCACCCAGTACTGGGGAGGTAGTTCGGGAGTATTGCCATAGCTTGTATAGTAGATGCGTTTCGAAGGTCCGAGGTAGACGGTTTCCGAAAACAACTGGTTATGTGTTAAAGGATGGATACAGCTGGATGTAGGATTAGAGTTGAGTGCGCGATGCTTCCCCTGTATCCCCAACACCTGATTGCATAACTGGAAACTTTCGAAAATTAATAGGTGGGTTCATCTAGTAGCTCGTAGGCATTCTTCCAACGAATGCAGGTTATGGAGTTCGGGGTTCTACATTGAGTGAAGTGGTTTTATGGCCGATGTTCCGATCGGGAGTTGCATCTTAAAGGGTCCTTGGCTATGCTGATCCAGGGATTGCAAAACCCTTTCGTAACACGTTCCATAAGCTTTCAGCACGAATATGTCGAACGAAGCTCCTATCTTGTATCTGTTCTATCTGCACCTTGTTGTTTTTCTTATTTACCTTTTGTCTCCCAAGTGGCTTCTCGTGAAGATTGTTGTTATCATTAAACTGAGAATTTCATTTGTTCCTCTTATTCGAATGATTCTTGTGAAGACTATGTTGCATTTCTAGCCGTTGTTTCAGCTTATATCTTCTTTCAATCAAATGGCTAATGGTGGTCATCTCTTTCAGGATGGCTCCTGAAAAGGTTCCCACCGCTAACCCAGAGGGTGAAGAGGTTCCAGAACGTCCTCCTTCCCCTCCTCCTCCGTCTGAGGCCTGGAGAGCAATTATGCAGACTACTAATCAGAACACCCAGATGCTTATGCAGATGATGCAGCAAATGCAAGCAAATCAAGCAAATCAGGGTGCTCATGGGAACCAAGGCAATTTCTTCAACCAACAGCACCATGCTACGCTCAACCAGTTCTTGGCCAATCAACCAAAGGCTTTCAGTTACTGCGTGGACCCTCTTGATGCTGAAGACTGGATAACTGATATCAAGAAGCATTTTGAGTGCAGTAACGTAAGGCCCGAGGACTATGTGAAGTTTGCAGTCTTCCAACTCAAGGACCAAGCAGCTGATTGGTGGCAGCAGTACAAAGACTCCAGAGCAGGGCATGAAATCTCCTGGGATGACTTCTGCAAGGACTTTCGCTCTCACCACATTCCAACAAGTGTCATCGAGGGTATGCGTGAGCAATTCCGCAACCTGAAGCAAGGCTCTATGTCTGTCTACCAATATAATGTCAAGTTCCAGAACCTTGCCCGCTATGCTAAGCAAGACATCTCAGATGCCAAGAGCAAGATCTATCAATTCTGTGGTGATCTGAAGGATGAACTCCAACTTGCTCTCACCTTGTTCGAGCCTAATGAGTTTGACAAATTCTATAACATGGCACTTAAGCAAGAGGCAGCCCGACTCAAGATGGAAGCTTCCAAAAAGAGGATCAGAGACGCTGTTCACTCCTCCTCATCTTCTCAAGTGGTCGCGAAGCAACAGAAGTTTTGGCTTCCACCTCCTCCAGTGATCCGAGCTCCCTACAACAACAACAACAAGAATGCTCGTGGCCGTGGTTTCTCCCACCCACACAACCAAGGCAATAAGTCCAAGTCGCAGTTCCAAGCTTCCAAGTCAAGTGTTCCTCCTGCTCGTCCACTTTCTGAGGTCACTTGCTACAAGTGTGGCCAGAAGGGTCATTATTCCAACAAGTGCACCAACCCAAGGCGCCTTCCGCCTCCTCCACCTGTCAGCACAGCTATTATCAAGCATAATCCCAAGCATGCAAGGGTGAATCTGATGAATGCAGCTGAAGCGGAAAATTCTTCTGATGTGATAATTGGTAACCTTTCAGTTAACTCTATCCCTGCAAAAGTATTATTTGATTCTGGTGCATCTCTCAGTTTCATTTCAAGACCATTCTTCACCAAGCATAATTTCACTTCGGTATTTCTGGATAAGAAGTTGTCAATTATCTCTCCGGGCAAGCACATGACTTCCAATTTGAGGGCTCCGAATGTATCTATTCGCATGGGTGATTACCGCTTTCTGGCTAATCCGGTTGTTCTCGGCAACTCCGACATTGACCTCATCCTCGGGATGGATTGGCTTTCTCAGCATGATGCTCACATTGATTGTGCAAATAAGGAAGTCAAGATTACTCATCCTAATGAAGACGTGATTATCTTCGCCTCTCGGGATAACACAATCAGGCTTTTCTCTCTCAATGACAAGGGCGAGATTAATGCCATCTCTCAAATTCTGGTGGTTAACAAATACGAAGACGTTTTTCCTGAAGAACTTCCAGGCATGCCTCCACATCGTCAAGTGGAATTCGTCATTGAACTCAAGCCAGGTACTGAGCCAGCATGCCGGCGTCCGTACAAGCTCTCTCCTGAAGAGTTGAAAGAGTTGAAGAAACAGCTTGATCAACAAGAGCGTATGGGTCTGATCAGGCCTAGTACGTCTCCTTGGGGCTGTGGTGTCTTATTTGTCAAGAAGAAGGATGTCACGGAGCGTCTTTGCGTCGATTACCGGCCATTGAACAAGAAGACAATAAAGAACAAGTATCTGCTCCCCAACATCAATGAATTGTTCGAGCAGCTCAAAGGAGCTAAAGTGTTCTCAAAGCTCGATCTCCGAATGGGCTATCACCAAATTCGCATTCGTGAAGAAGATATCCCCAAGACTACCTTCAAAACGAGCTACGGCTCCTATGAGTATACAGTCATGTCTTTTGGTCTCGCTAATGCTCCACCTACCTTCTCGAGAATGACGCACTACATTTTCAACCCCTACACCAACGAGTTTGTGCTTGTGTATCTGGATGATATCTTGGTATTCTCCAAGAATGAAGAGGATCACGAAAAGCACCTCCGTCTGGTTCTCGACAGACTCCGTGAACATAAGTTCTATGCCAAGTTCTCCAAGTGCGAATTTTGGCTCGATAAGGTCTTATATCTGGGCCATATCATCTCCACTGACGGTATTGCTGTGAACCCCGAGAAAGTTGAAGCGATTGTCAACTGGGAACCTCCTCAGAACGTCAAGCAACTCCGAAGCTTTCTTGGCCTTGCTAGCTATTGCAGAAGGTTCATTGAGAACTTGTCCAAGATTGCCAAGCCTCTCTCCAACTTGCTGCAGAAGAATGTCAAGTACAACTGGTCTCCAGATTGTGATGTGGCTTTCAAAACTCTCAAAGAAAATCTCATCTCAGCTCCAGTTCTTACTCCTCCAGATGAGTTCAAGCCCTACGAAGTATTCTATGATGCTTCTCTTCAAGGACTTGGTGGTTTGCTAATGCAGGACAAGAAGATTGTGGCATACACTTCTCGTCAACTGAAGCCAAGTGAGAAGAACTACCCCACACATGATCTCGAACTAGCAGTTGTGGTACACGCTTTGATTACGTGGAGACACCTTCTGTTGGGCAGAAAAGTCGACATCTTCACCGATCACAAGAGCTTGAAGTACATCTTCACACAGCCGAACCTGAACCTCCGCCAGACTCGTTGGGTCGAGATGATCCAAGAGTATGATCCAAGCTTCGAATACACACCTGGCAAGGCGAATGTGATTGCAGATGCTTTGAGCAGAAAGGCATATTGCAACAGTCTCCTTATCAAGCCGTTCCAGCCTGAGCTTTGTGAAGCATTCAGGAAGCTCAACCACCAAGTTGTTCCGCAAGGCTTTCTTGCAAATCTTCAAGTTGCTCCTACCTTGGAAGATCAGATCCGTGAGGCCCAACTCAGTGATGCTATGGTGCAGAAAGTGAAACATGGTATTGCAAAGGGTACTCCCAAATACAAGTGCTTTCGCGTTGATGAGAGAGATACCTTGTTCTTTGAGGACAGACTTGTGGTTCCCAAAGGTGATCTCAGGAAGCTCATAATGGAAGAAGCACATGATTCCCTCCTTTCCATTCATCCTGGTAGTTCCAAGATGTACCAAGACCTCAAGCAATCTTACTGGTGGACTCGCATGAAAAGGGAGATTGCCCAATTCGTGAATGAATGTGATGTCTGCAGAAGAGTGAAGGCAGAGCATCAACGTCCAGCCGGTCTTCTCCAACCTCTTCCTATTCCCGAGTGGAAATTCGACCACATTGAAATGGATTTCGTCACTGGCTTTCCTAAGTCCAAGAGAGGGAGTGATTCTATCTTTGTGGTGATTGACAAGCTTACCAAAGTCGCTCACTTCCTTCCAGTCAAAGAATCCATCAATGCAGCTCAACTGGTAGAACTGTACACTTCCAGAATTGTGTCCTTACATGGCATTCCTCAAGTTATCTCCTCAGATCGTGGAAGTTTGTTCACTTCCAAGTTCTGGGACTCCTTTCAGTCTGCCATGGGCACTAAGATCCGTTTCAGCACTGCATTTCACCCTCAGACTAGTGGTCAAGTCGAGAGAGTGAATCAGATTCTAGAAGACATGCTCAGAGCATGTGTCATATATTTTGGCATGAAATGGGAAGATTGCCTTCCATTTGCCGAGTTCTCTTACAACAACAGCTTCCAAGCAAGTGCCGGCAAAGCTCCGTTTGAAATCATCTATGGCAGAAAGTGTCGTACCCCTCTCAACTGGTCCGAGACTGGTGAACTTCAACTTCTTGGCAATGACTTGATCTCAGAAGCCGAAGAAATGTGCAAAGTCATACATGAGAATCTCAAGGCCGCTCAGTCGCGTCGGAAGAGCTACTATGACGGCAAGCATCGTGATTTGGCCTTCAACATTGGGGATCATGTCTATCTCCGTGTTTCTCCTATGAAAGGCACCCAAAGATTCGGAATCAAAGGAAAGCTTGCTCCTAGATACGTGGGCCCTTTCAAGATCCTTGGCAAATGAGGCGATCTAGCCTATCAACTTGAGCTCCCTTCCAACTACGCTAATGTTCATGATGTGTTTCACGTGTCTCAACTCCGCAAGTGCTTCAAGACACCTGAACGCACCATTCCGTTTGAGGAGATTGATCTTCAACAAGACTTGTCTTACCGAGAGCATCCCGTTGCTATTCTAGAAGAAACCGAGCGCAAGACCCGCAACAAGTCAATCAAGTTCTTGAAAGTCAAGTGGTCACATCATACCGACCGAGAAGCTACGTGGGAACAAGAAGATCACCTTCGTTCCGAGTACCCTTCCTTCTTCCAGTCCTAGATATCGGGACGAGATCTTTTCGTAGTAGGGGAGAGTTTGTAATGCCCCGAATGTAATACTTTCCCTTTTTGGCAATATATATCTTTGGTTTCATCAGTTCCATTCCGGGTTCTTCGTCTTTTTGGGTTTTGTCGTTTTGTCGTGTGTGTGTGTGTGTGTGTGCATTCATCCATGTCATGTTGTCATGTGCATTGCATTGCATTTGTGTTGTCGTTTGCATCCGGTCCCACTCGTTCCTTCCCGTTGTCCCTTTTGAGTTCCGACGCTCTCTCACGTGCCCGAGGCTTCCCCGAGTCCTTCTTTTGTGTTTGGCCGTGTAACGTTTCCGGTTTGGCGTGAGACTTGTCGTGCGTTGTTGTTTTGTTGTGTGTAACCCGCCTGTCAAGTTTTGTCGCGTTTGGAGTTCGTTTGATGCTCCAACAGTTATCCTCGTGGGATAAAAGTACCTCCTCTTTGAGGCCCAAGAAACCCCTCCAACAGCCCACCAACCCAACTCCAACCCTTCCCTTCATCTAGGCCATCCAATTGTGATCTCGTGGCCGAAAACCTCTCCTTATTTGGACAACCCTAGCTCCTTATGCCTATATAAACGTCCACCCCCTCCAATTTTGCGTCCAAAACCCTAGGGTTTCCACCTCTGTCGCGTCGTGCTTCCACCGTTGCCGAGCCGTGCTTCCACCGTTGCCGCTCGGTGCTTCCAACCTCGCCGCACCCGTGCTTCCGACGTTGCCGCGCCGTGCTTCCGACGTCGCCGCGCCGTGCTTCCGACACCGCCGAGCCGTGCTTCCGAGTCCTCCGCCACGTGGGCCCGAGCCCGAGCCGCCTCGTCTTCTTCGACTCCGGCGGGTCGCCGCGCCACCCTCTGCCGCCGGCCGGCCATCTCGCCACCTCGCCGGCCCCAGCGCCCTCGTCACCGCGCCGCCCGGTCCCGCGCCCCTCCGGTCGCCGCCACCTCGCCTCCAGCCAGCCGCCGGCCCCAACCAGCCAGTCGCCGTCGGGCCGCGCCCTTCCCGCCGGGCCGCACCTTCCCGCCAGCCGCCTCGCTCGAAGCAGCCGCCGCCGTCGGCCTCGATCGATCGAGGGTGCCAGCCCCTCGATCCAGATCGGGTTCCTCCTCTGCGAACCTTAACGGGCCCGGGTGGATCCGCTTCGCCAACCCGCGCCCGTTGACCGCCCGGCCGCCCGTTGACCCGCGCCCGGCAGCCCGGTTGACCGCCCGTTGACCAGAGGTTGCTTCGTTTTCCCTAAGTCCCTAGTTGTTTTCAGTGGCTGATGCAGTTTTGTATTGATGATAACTTTTACTGTGCATGTCCGATTTGTGTGTATGATATGTCAAAATGATCGTGGTGACATGTACTATGTTTTGTTCCATTGTGCCATGCATGTTTGAGGTCATCTAGATGTCTTAATCTTCATGAGAAGAGTGCTACTTGTTATAATCTGCTGCTATTAGTTGTTTTCATGCCATGTTTGCAATGTGATAACTTGTTGCATGTGTATCCAAATGAAGCAAATGATATGTCCACATGTTCATCATGAAATGCTCTTCATGTTGGTTGCTTTAGCTTGCATGATAGATTTCATCTTGCCATGTTTATCTCCTTTGCAAAAGTGCTTGTGGCTGTTATGTTGTTAAACTTGTTACGAGATGCCTAGTTGAGGAGCTCGTTGCTATTGATGTGGTTGTCCCCTTGCTGCATGCTTATATGTTTTGGACTCCCCATCATGTGTACTTTGCTGTGGTGCTTACCACTTGCCATGTTATGCTTTGAGGTGACGTAAACTTGCTCACAAACATGCCATGATATTACTGTTGTTTTAACACTTAGTGAAATTTCACTAAGTCTGGAATCTGTAATTTCCAGATGCCATGTTTGCTTGTTGTTCTAGGAAAATCCATGATAGTTTTGGGGTGACTCTTGATGATTCTCTGTTGTATATGTTGTTGGCTATCCATTCATGCTCGCACATGCTCTTTTGGGTGGCTGTAGCATACTTAACTCTTGCTCCCAAGTTGCTATAAATTACTGCTGTCAGGATTTCGTTGTCATGTTCAAAATGTTCTAGCTTGTTGCTATTGATCCATGCCTCCTATGGAGATGCTCCAATGGAATTGTTGGCTGTAGGATATGTCTACTTTATGTCCATGCTTCTTGTCATGATGTTTGAGTGCTGTAGCCTATATATTTCTTGCTCCGAAGTTGCTATGTGGCTGTTAGTTTCAGCTTTTGCATGTTTATTGTTTCGGGTGTATCTTTTAGCCCGTTGCTCCGTTTTGAGCAAGTCCTATATGTAACTTGTGTGTTTTTGCATGTATATTCATAATATCCTCTTGTTGTCATGTTTTGAAGTAATTTGCTTGATGCATATTGTCATGTCCCTTGTGTTGTATCTCTATGTTTCCTATGTTGACTTTCTGTGCTTCCTAAGTGCATCTGTAGTGCTTCCTTAGTGCATCAGTCATGCATCCTGTGGTTTGCGCATTGCATCTTGTTGATTTCGTGCCTCGTGTGTTTTGTTTGAGTAGAGCCGGAAGCCGAGAACGAGTACGAGCACGAGGTTACTACCGAGGTTGAGAACGAGGAGCCCCCTTATGATCCCATCGACGACTCTTCAGGCAAGATGACCTGACCCAGATATCATTACTATCTTTGCCTATTGCTAGAAGTCTCGCTCTATAGCTTTTGCCTCGATGCCCATGTTTTCCTGTCAGCCTCCTATTGTAACCATGAATCTGTCTAACCACCCTACCTATGCAAACACTTGATTGGCTAAGTAAGCTTCGCTCAGCCCCTCTTATAGCATTGCTAGTTGCAGGTGAATATTTGAAGATTCTTGCTTTTGAAGCTTGTTGGGATATCACACTATATTAATTATTAAATGAAATCATCTATATATTGGTAATGGGTGGAAGGCTAAGCCTTTTGCTTGGTGATTTTTTCCACTCATGCCGCCCTAGGAACCGTATAAACTGGTGTTATGTTCCTTGATTATGTGTTCCTCACACGGTTGGGGTTATGGGACCCCCTCGATAAACCGCTAAGTGCTAAGTCTTTTCCAGCAAGTCCCAACATTGGTACTATTTGCCTAATAACTAAAACTTGCATAGGGCTTTGCAAACCCGAGTTTTTAATTAACAACCCCTGGGCCAGTGCTCCACATGAGTGTTGGTCCAAACTGGGCAGACTGCGGGGCCACCACGAGGAAACTCGAGGATTGGTATATACCTATAGGCTGACCTATCCGGTCGTGGCCTGAGACTAGATACGCGCGGCTACTGTCAGGGTGCCGGCACGCCGGGAGGATTTGCTGGATTAGCCTTACCTTAGTCGGAGTATCTTGAGCACGGTATTCCGAGGATACTCGGGCCTTCCCACCTTGGAGTTGCGACTCCGTGGATCGTGGGCTTGTCATGGGCCAAGTTGGAACACCCTTGCAGGGTTATGAACTTTCGAAAGCCGTGCCCGCGGTTATGTGGCAGATGGGAATTTGTTAATATCCGGTTGTAGAAAACTTGACACCATGTTCAGAATAGACCACCAGCGTGAGTACCGTGACGGTCATTTTCCGAAAAGGGTTCGGGAAGTGAACACGGTGGGGTTATGTTTGACTTGCTTAGTTAGGATCACTTCGTGATCATCTTTTCGTCTGAGGCACTTCTCTTCTCGCTCTCTTTTACGTAAGTTAGTGCTAGTGCTGCTGCAACCTCTTATTCTTTCTTCAGCCTTGTTCCACACCCAAGGCTTGGATAGTTTTGTTACCCGGGAACAGGATTGCTGAGTCCTCTGTGGCTCACAGACTCTACACCACACCAGATGCAGGTACTCAGGCGATCTATTCAAGTGACGGCACCGAGCTGTACTGGGAGTACGACGAGGACCGTAGCCGTTACTATGTGCACTATCCCGACGATCAGTAGAGGTTTCTACTAGGGGCGAACCAGACATGTGGCTTTATGTTATGTTTGGTATCTTTCATTTGGATCTTCACCCGTAGACGGGTTGTGATGTTTATTTGAATGATGTTTGGATATGTAATGAATTGTTTGACATGGCGAGTGTAAGCCAACTATCTTTTCGCTTTCATCCCTATTTTTACATGAGATGTGCAAAGATACCAAACTTGCGATCATTCCATAATGGGCTTATATCTTTAAGTCGTGCCTCGACACGTAGGAGATATAGTCCCATCCTGGGCATTACACCCATGCTCAAAATCATAATAATTAAACAAAACTCCCCGAGGGATGTTGCTGGTTTGGACGGTACCCGTTGTTTCGGGCTAGCCGTTGAGTGTGCTTGTTGGTGGTTGGGGGAGTATGAACTTTACCATTCTGTTTGAGAACCGCCTATAATGTGCGTAGCATGGGAGATATCGAGATTCTTCGTTGTTATGTTGACAATGAAAGTATACCGCTCAAAATGTTATTCATCTCTATTTAAAAATCGAGCTCTGGCACCTCTACAAATCCCTGCTTCCCTCCGCGAAGGGCCTATCTATTTAATTTTATGCAGAGTCATCATCCTCTTATCAAAGAGCACCAGTAGGAGAGCACCTCTGTCATTTGCATGTATTACTATTAATTTGCATTAAGTATGATCATGACTGGATCTCTTTTACCATGAATTACAATGTCTAGTCAGTCCTTGATCTTTAAAGGTGCTCTGCATTTATGTTTTGCGGTCTTAGAAAGGGCTAGCGACATACCATCTTGTTATATCATATCATGATTGTTTTGAGAAAGTGTTGTCATCCGAGGTTTATTATTACTAGTACAAATGCCCGTGCGTTGCACCGGGCAAAAAAAATATAGCACTTCCTAGAACAAACATGGTTTAACAATCGTTCCAAACAAAAAATGCTCATACTAATGAACTTAGAATAAATGATCAAGTACCTTATTATGTTCTAAACAGAAGAAAGCTCTTTGGCATGCAATGTTTGGGAGTTTGTATGTGTATATTTTGGTCTTCTGACTGATGAGTAGTATCCGAAGTTCGCTTTGCTTTGCGAGTCATTTCTTTTCTTCTTCTCCCTTAGAGCCATTTATATATTCTTGTTGGAATCTTAATACAACATCAAGAACTACTATTGTTGGTCAGAAGAAAAAAAAGAATAAAATTAAATTTACGATTAAAACCATGTTGGGTTAGTGACCGACCTACTATCAATTGCTTTGGTGATGTTCCTGTAGTTGAGGTGAGAGCCACCAACTCGGCCACAGACCCAGGTTATCTGACCGAACACCTTGCCATTCGTCACACGTGATCACCTATATCTAGTGAAAACACATTAATTGGTATTCATCAAAAATGAACATCAATATTTTACCTACATGCACACTTATGCTTGCATGCATGTTCATTAACTGAAGATGTTAGTATTATACAGCGATATGAAATGCAACCAAAAAGAATTTATTCATGTTTAACATAAATTTTGGTACATAAGTCAGTATGAAACATGAGATTTAATATTACACTCATATGTAGTGAAGTTAGCACCATTTATTCCCCTAGAAAATATGTATTGTGTTGAACCGAAGATTCAACTCACTTATAGGACATTCGTTTTCATGTCATTTCGAAAGAATAACAAATTGACCGAATTGATACTGCACATACAAAATAAATCAACTCAAGAAAAACATGCAAGCATTTTTTTATGTTAAAAATGTGTAAGATAGAGATACCTGCCATTGCACCCTTGCACTTGCACGTACCTCATAGTCACCTCTTTCAAGTGAACATTATCTCGCATCTGAGAAGAAGAATCAAGACGTTGTTGGAGTTAATGAAACATGTTTAGTGTGCATGGTAAAAAAGGGAAGCAAGCTGTCGTCCACATGTTAGAAGCCAAGTAAGTTACTTACCAGAACTGGACTTTCTATGCAACACTGATGGGCTTCTCGCCCCTCGTTGGTTACCCCAAGTGGAAGGTGTGAGATGTAGTGTTGCGGAAGTTTTTCCCTTGGCAAGATACCAAGGATCGAATCCCCTGAGACTCCTAGGTTCAACAAGAAGGTGTCAACTGCTAACGGCGCCAGATATTAGCAATCAACGTGGACCTGCACACAGATACAAATAACTTCGCTCCCAACGAATATAGAGAGGTTGTCAATCCCTCCGGCCTTGTAGTTCACAAAGGTTTAAATGCAAATGATAGTAGTGATAGATAATGTTTGCAATAGTAAATAATAGCGAAAAGTAAATAGCGGATGTGATCAATGATGGTAATATGGACCGGAGTCTCATGATGTTCACTAGTGATGTCTCTCTCCCAAAAGACGATAAAACAGCTATGTGAGGTAAACGAATTACAGCTGGGCAATTGACAGGACCATGTGCGCAAACCAATGGTGACTACATTGCAAGAAAGGTTGAGGTTCAAAGCATGGGCGGTATGCCAAAGTAAGTAGACCGAAATCCATCAATATCTACTACTAATCATCCACCTTGAGATATCTATCCAGAACATCTCGCTGGTATTAAGTTGCGAGTCCCACCCATAGTGTAAACTCAATGCAACAGACAACTGCATTAAAAGAACTTTGCGTAAAGTAAACAATCCTTGTACCCGCGGGCACAAGCACCGTTGTTTTCCCCCTTGTGGCAACAGCACATCCCCTAGACTCATGTTTCTGTCACTCAAGCTAGTCATCGAGGGGCATGAACCCACAATCGAGCATAACGTTCCCTCTTGGAGTCACTACCTATTACTTGGCCAAAGCAATAAATAACAACGGAGAACATGCAAGAATTACTTATGAACATAAATATAAAAGAGGTAGATCAAATATATTACTCAATCACAATCTGAACATAATCTCATAATCCATCGGATCCCAGCAAACTCAACATAGCAACAGCATAAGGATTACATATGTGCCTCGAGCATGTAGGGCAGCTCACGAGGACTAATTAGTGAAGCACAAGAACGGGAGGAGAACATCACATAGCTACTGGTCATGGACTCATGGTCCAAAGGAGACTACTCACAACTCATCCGGAAGGCGTCCATGGTGGTGGAGAGGCTCCCGGTGGTGATCCTCCCCTCCGGCAGGGTGCCGGGAAGAGTTCTCCTGGTGCTCCCGATCTTGGAAGCGGCGGCGGCAGCAGAACAGAGATGAGATCGCGAAAAAGAGTTCCCTTCTCGAGGGATTTGGGAAACGCTCTAAATATATGCCAAAGGGGGGCACCAGACGGGGCTCGGGGGGCCCAGGCGCCCCCCCCCCCCCCCCCCCCCCC
>LR738714.1:539947893-539961511 GCA_902687465.1 Secale cereale
CCCCCCCCGGCACGGCGCAGGGGGGGCGCACCGCCAGGGCGCCTGGAGCCCTGGTGCCCCCCCCTCGGCTGTCCTTCGGACGCACGGTAGGTTATGGAACGCTGATTTTTTATATAATTTTTCTGGATTTTTCCTGGCAGTTCTCGTAATGTGAAAACCTGAAATACAAAAACAGCCGAAAACAGAAACTGGCACTGGGGTGCACTGAGTTAATAGGTTAGTCCAAATATGATCAAAAGTGTATGGAAGTGTATGAATATCATAGCAATATCACCCAAAAGAGGCATGGAGCAAGCAGAAATTATAGATACGTTTTGGACGTATCAACATCCCCAAGCTTAATTCCTGCTCGTCCTCGAGTAGGTAAATGATAACAAGAATAATTTCTGTGGTGACATGCTATTAACCATATAGGACTTTTTCATAGTCATATGACAAAAGCTTACTGAGATAATGATTCTATAGTAATTAAGTTGCCTCATGAGAAAATCACAAAGGACTGGAAGTTTTACAATAGGATACTGAAACATCAAATAGATTTGCAATGAACATGATGTGCAAATATGATAAAGTGATATCTAGCTTGCCCCCTTTAGTGAAGCAAAACATAAATGCAGGGGCACCTTCAAGGTTTAAGTGATGACTAGATACAATGATTTCAGGATAAACGATATCACAATCATGCAAAAGACAATGCTACTTTGGGACAATGCACATTACACTAAGAATGACAATCATGCTCTCAGTAGTTGGTGCTTTTAAAAGAAGGTGGAGACTCAACATAAAAGTAAAAGAATGGTTATGTGCTAGAGCTTTTTATTTTGAAAACATAGAAGCAATTTTGTCAACGGTAGTAGTAATTCATATGTGTTATGCATAAGACATCCTATAAGTTGCAAGCCTCATGCATCGAATACCAATAGTGCTCGCACCTTGTCCTAATTAGCTCGGATTTCCATGAGTTATCATTGCATTACATATGTTTCAACCAAGTGTCACAAATGGGTACCTCTATGCCACCTGTACAAAGGTCCAAGGAGATAGATCGCATTTGATTTCTCGTTTTTGATAGATCTCAACTTGAGGACATCCATACCGGGACAACATAGAAAATAGATAATGGACTCCTCTTTAATGCTTACGCATATTCTCATAAGAGATTGAGGATTAATGTCCAAGCTAAAACTTCCACCATGATACATGGCTTTGGTTGGCGGCCTAATGTTCTTCTCTAACAATATGCATACTCATTCAACTCAATGGCAAATCACCCTTACTTCGGACAAGACGAACATGCATAGCAACTCACATGATATTCAACAAAAGTGTAATAGTTGATGGCGTCCCCAGAAACATGGTTGCCGCTCAGCAGGCAACTTATAAGAAATAAGATACATAGGCAACATATTTTTTACCACAATAGTTTTTAAGCTACTTTCCCATGAGCTATGTATTGCAAAAATTGAAGGTTTTAAAGGTAGCACATGTAAATTTACTTGGAGTGGCGGTGAAATACCACATATAAGTAGGTATGGTGGACTCATATGGCATAACTGGTTTAAAAGGATGTGGATGCACAAGCAGTCAGTCCGCTTAGTACAGGTGGAGGTTAGCAAAAGACTGGGAGCGACCAACTAAGAGAGCAATGACGGTCATAATCATGCAGAGCGACAAAGCAATATTGAATCAGGCATGGAAGTTATATCGCTACTCAAAAATAAAAGATCATCAAGGCTTGACAGACTTTCTTTACAGTCTTAAATATGCGTGAGCATACGCCAAGTCAATCAAAATAAATTCTCAAAGGAAGATATTACTAAACCATACCACATCATTGGCAAACAAATCATGTTGGTACTCCAATAACACATTGGGAATCCCCCAGCTATTTGAGACTAACCATAAGAAAACATGAACTACTAAGCGCCATCATGCACGTAGCATCTTTATCATAGACATATTAACCAATGCAACGGAAGCAAACTCTCTTAATTAGATAAGCATGATAATTAAAGAGAGTTCAAGCAACCAACTAAACAAAAGCTCTTTGAAAAGATAAGCATGAATACTAAGAGTTGAGCATGATAGTAGCTATTAAAAGACAAAGAACACACACAGCAAAGATAGAAATGAAAATTCTATGTTATGTTCTAGGTAGAAGTGGAGCGTGTTTCTCTCCCCCATAAAGAAAGCTGAGTTCCGACTCGTTATGGAAAACTAAAAAGGAAACTAAAAGCAAGACGCTCCAAACATAGCACATAACACATGAAGTGATTAAAATATAGTGGAACGAAAGACGAACTGATAATGTTGATGGAGAAGGGGATGCACGGGGGCATCCCCAAGCTTAGACACTTGAGTCTCCTTGAATATTTCTTGGGGGTGCACGGGGCATCCCCAAGCTTGAGCGCTTGACACTCCTGAATCTTTTTATCATCTTCCCTCGCACACTTGAAAACTCCCTTCATACATAACTCATCATAATCTGATTAGTGAGGTTAGTACCCATAATAAAATAATTATACCTTGCTGGAAATAAGGATATTCTTGAAGTTCTACTGTTTCTCAAGATTGCCAAAAGGTTTTTGCAAAGAAAAAGCAAGCTCTTGATTTGCAAAATGAAAGAAAGGCAAAACAGGACAGAATCTGTGAAAAACAGAACAGCAGGTAGTAATCGATTTGTTCAGGGCACTTCTGCAACTCAAATAAAAAAACTCAGAACAGACGCACGAAAGACAATTATATAGAGAACGCTGACGAAAAAATTCAGACCAAAAAGATGATCTGGTGATTTTATACGAATTTTTCTATCCAATGACAGAATCTGTTTCCTGGACAGCACCTCACAACTTTTGAACTTTCTAGCAATCAGAGGCTATACTTGGCACAAAATTGAAAAGCAAAGATACAATGATGATGCTACTGTAGTAAACAACATCAAGACACAGCAAAAGGAAAATAAAAATTTTATTCATGTGGGCTGCCTCCCAAAAGCGCTTTCTTTTATGCCATAATGCATAGAGATCAAGTTGTATCAATTGAACCATCATCAAGATCATCAAAAAGCTCCTCAATAATACAACTAGTCTTAAGAGGACTCTCAAATAAAGGCCTCATAGAGATACTTCTAGGTAGAAGACCAAAAGGATAAAAGTCAAGGGAAGATTCATTTATAAATTCATCACAGAGAGGTGTTTCTTCCAAAGTCTTTACAGTTTCAACCCCTTAGGCAATAGATGGATTACTTTTAGAACGGGGAGCCTTTGGAACGTGAACGAACTTAGGCTCCCTCTTTGCCGGAGTTTCTACCTTTTTGGTTTTGATCGAGGAGAAGGTGGTTCCTAGGGTATCAAATATTTCCTCAATCTTGTCTATCCTAGAAGAGTCCAAGTCATGGGATTTGACGGTCTCCAAAATTTTGAAAATTTTATGCATGGAGCTATCAAGCCTATTCAAATTCCCTTGGACCTTACGATCCAACTCATTCATCTTATTAATGCTTGGCATCTCTAGCTCTATCTTTTCAAGTTTTTTCATAATGTGAGCTAGGGTGATGTCCTCTCGAATGCTAACAACAAGGAGATTCCCAACAAGATTTTCAATAATACTAAGGGACTCCCAAACTGGGGCCTCTAGGAAATTCCCATTGATAGCAGTATCTAGAATAAACCTATTCCAAGAAGTAATTCCAACATAAAAATTTCTAAGTAAGATAGTAGTAGGTTGCTTCTTGGTGGCTCTTTTTTGTGAATCATTAATTCTATACCAAGCATCTTTCAAACTTCCCCCGCCTCTTTGTTTAAAGGTGAGAACTTCTGCCTCATCAAAGACAAAAGGACCCGACATAATGACAACTAAAGAATGAGATAACTATTTTTGTGATTTTCGATATAAAGGTACTAAAGCAAAAACTGAAAGGTAAACTAACAAGGCTAAAAAGCAAAGGTAAAAGATAGCATGCAACTCCCCTATCCTGAAGAGTGGAGTCCCCGGAAACGGCGCCAGAAAAACTCCTTGATGGGCTTCTCGCCCCTCGTTGGTTACCCCAAGTGGAAGGTGTGAAATGTAGTGTTGCGGAAGTTTTCCCTTGGCAAGATACCAAGGATCGAATCCCCAGAGACTCCTAGGTTCAACAAGAAGGTGTCAACTGCTAACGGCGCCAGATATTAGCAATCAACGTGGACCTGCACACAGATACAAATAATTTCGCTCCCAACGAGTACAGAGAGGTTGTCAATCCCTCCGGCCTTGTAGTTCACAAAGGATTAAACGCAAATGATAGTAGTGATAGATAATGTTTGCAATAGTAAATAATAGTGAAAAGTAAATAGCGGATGTGATCAATGATGGTAATATGGACCGGAGTCTCATGATGTTCACTAGTGATGTCTCTCTCCCAAAAGACGATAAAACAGCTATGTGAGGTAAACGAATTACAGCTGGGCAATTGACAGGACCATGTGCGCAAACCAATGTTGACTACATTGCAAGAAAGGTTGAGGTTCAAAGCATGGGCGGTACGCCAAAGTAAGTAGACCGAAATCCATCAATATCTACTACTAATCATCCACCTTGAGATATCTATCCAGAACATCTCGCTGGTATTAAGTTGCGAGTCCCACCCATAGTGTAAACTCAATGCAACAGACAACTGCATTAAAAGAACTTTGCGTAAAGTAAACAATCCTTGCACCCGCGGGCACAAGCACCGTTGTTTTCCCCCTTGTGGCAACAGCACATCCCCTAGACTCATGTTTCTGTCACTCAAGCTAGTCATCGAGGGGCATGAACCCACAATCGAGCATAACGTTCCCTCTTGGAGTCACTACCTATTACTTGGCCAAAGCAATAAATAACAACGGAGAACATGCAAGAATTACTTATGAACATAAATATAAAAGAGGTAGATCAAATATATTACTCAATCATAATCTGAACATAATCTCATAATCCATCGGATCCCAGCAAACTCAACATAGCAACAACATAAGGATTACATATGTGCCTCGATCATGTAGGGTAGCTCACGAGGACTAATTAGTGAAGCACAAGAACGGGAGGAGAACATCACATAGCTACTGGTCATGGACTCATGGTCCAAAGGAGACTACTCACAACTCATCCGGGAGGCGTCCATGGTGGTGGAGAGGCTCCCGGTGGTGATCCTCCCCTCCGGCAGGGTGCCGGGAAGAGTTCTCCTGGTGCTCCCGATCTTGGAAGCGGCGGCGGCGGCGGAACAGAGATGAGATCGCGAAAAAGAGTTCCCTTCTCGAGGGTTTCGGGAAACGCTCTAAATATATGCCAAAGGGGGGCACCAGACGGGGCTCGGGGGGCCCAGGCGCCCCCCCGGCGCGGCCCAGGGGGGGCGCGCCGCCAGGGCGCCTGGAGCCCTGGTGCCCCCCTCCCGGCTGTCCTTCGGACGCACGGTAGGTTCTGGAACGCTGATTTTTTATATAATTTTTCTGGATTTTTCCTAGCAGTTCTCGTAATGTGAAAACCTGAAATACAAAAACAGCCGAAAACAGAAACTGGCACTGGGGTGCACTGAGTTAATAGGTTAGTCCAAATATGATCAAAAGTGTATGGAAGTCTATGAATATCATAGCAATATCACCCAAAAGAGGCATGGAGCAAGCAGAAATTATAGATACGTTTTGGACGTATCAAACACTCCTGTCTACATTTTGCCAGAATAATTAACACAGTATATTTGAAAATCATTCAGACTATCTGGAAGTTAAAACTGAAGATAATAGACCGATCTAGCTAATGGCTGGCTAATTGGCACAATAAGACGACATATAAGCCCTTCATGGGCAATATGCTCACAAGAGAACCATGCACCTGCACGTAATAGCTTGTAATTACGATCTCAGAATAATGTCCTTAACCGCTGCACATAGCTGAAGCTAAACCAAAGGCATGCCGCTATCCACATGCCGAACAAAACCAGACAGTCAAGCACAACACCACGTCCACGGGGATCACGGCCATGGTGTGGCGCCGCAACCACGTGCGCCTCCAGGACAACTGTCTTGCCCTCCTCCATAGCCCGCTTTCCTCGGGCAGTCCAGATGTGCTTTCTCATCTTTCTCGTCCACGGACGCAATACTCGCTCCACGCATGAACCATCGCCTAGGAGCACCAGTGCGTTTGCAGCGGCAGAGGAGCTCGACATCAGCGCAGCGTCCGTGCGAACCGCGAACTGCGGCACGACGCGGGACACGGCTTCATCGCGGAGACCCCTCCTGGGTGTGGCAATGCACGCATCATAGACGCACTCACGTATAAATGGATCGGACGACCTCACAGACGCATGCATCACAGATGCACTCCCGACGCGTGGTTGAGGTAAAGCACCGCCAACGCACGAGCTGCCGTTGTCGCACTCGTGCTCCGCCGCCGCCAACGACGCGGCCCCATCGTTTGTAAGTTGACGACGTGGTTTGGATCGAAGACAAATTAACTGATGGATTTCCTTATTCTTCGATTTGTAATAGAAATCTTCTCTGAGTTGTAGATGAATTAGGATTGGATTTTTCTTCTTTAGGAAAAAAGGATGAAGCGAGGGGAAGAGACAGAGGAGGCAGCACAGGAAGGGCCCAATGTAGGAACATGACCCAGCCGCCAAGTTGGGCTCGTTAGCCCAAAATAAGCCCAATGAACTAATCGTTTTACTTGACCGATGGCACAAATCTGGACGGACGAATATGCTATTAGTACCACCTCATTTATATTACGATTTTGTCCATACAAATTGTAAAAGCATATTATGACATGTGAAGAAAGCGCATTGTGATGGTGAACCCGACAAAGTCAATCTGTGCTTTATTATTAGGGAAAGATTGCTCGCTAGTTGATTATGCCATTGATGTGAGTAGTCTTGAGACCTCAAAGTTATTGTGAATGTGCTTAGTTCATGATGTTGTTGAAAACCTGAATGCTGGCTTACATATTTACAACAACAAGAGCAAACAGAGTTTGTCAAAGTTTTTCTTTATCACTTTCAGTTTATCAACTGAATTGCTTGAGGACAAGCAAAAGTTTAAGCTTGGGGGAGTTGATACGTCTCCAACGTATCAACTTTTCCAAACCCTTTTGACCTTGTTTTGGACTCTAACTTGCATGATTTCAATGGAACTAACCCGGGTTGACGCTATTTTCAGCAGAATTGCCATGGTGTTGTTTTTGTGCAGAAATAAAAAGTTCTCGGAATGACCTGAAAATCCACGGAGAATTATTTCGGAAAATATAAAAAATACCTGCAAGAAGATCTAGACCAGGGGGGCCCACACCCTGTCCACGAGGGTGGGGGCGCCCCCCCTAGGGCGCGCCCCCTGCCTCGTGGGCCCCCTGGTGCTCCACGGACGTATCCCCAGATCCTATATGTTCACTTTCGGGAAGAAAAAAATCAGGGAGAAAGAATTATCGCGTTTTACGAGACGGAGCCGCCGCCAAGCCCTAATCTCTCTCGGGAGGGCTTATCTGGAGTCCGTTCGGGGCTCCGGAGAGTGGAGATCGTCGCCATCGTCATCATCAACCTTCTTCCATCACCAATTCCATGATGCTCACCGCCGTGCGTGAGTAATTCCATCGTAGACTTGCTGGACGGTGATGGGTTGGATGGGATCTATCATGTAATCGGGTTAGTTTTGTTAGGGTTTGATCCCTAGTATCCACTGTGTTCTGAGATTGATGTTGCTATGACTTTGCTATGCTTAATGCTTGTCACTAGGGCCCAAGTGCCATGATTTCAGATCTGAACCTATTATATTTTCATGAATATATGTGTGTTCTTGATCCTATCTTGCAAGTCTATAGTCACCTACTATGTGTTATGATCCGGCAACCCCGAAGTGACAATAATCGGGACCACTCCCGGTGATGACCATAGTTTGAGGAGTTCATGTATTCACTATGTGTTAATGCTTTCGTCCGGTACTCTATTAAAAGGATGCCTTAATATCCCTTAGTTTCCAATAGGACCCCGCTGCCACGGGAGGGTAGGACAAAAGATGTCATGCAAGTTCTTTTCCATAAGCATGTACGACTATATTCGGAATACATGCCTACATTGCATTGATGAACTGGAGCTAGTTCTGTGTCACCCTAGGTTATAACTTCTACATGATGAATTGCATCCGACATAATTTCCCATCACCGATCCAATGCATACAAGCTTTTCACATATTGCTTGTTGCTTATTTACTTTTCTGTTGCTACTATTACAAAAACTACAAAAAACATTATCTTTACTTTTATTGCTGCTACCGCCACTATCATATTACTTTGCTACTAAAACTACCTTGCTACATATACTAAGTTTTCAGGTGTGGTTGAATTGACAACTCAGCTGCTAATAATTAAGAGTATCCTTTGGCTCCCCTTGTGTCGAATCAATAAATTTGGGTTGAATATTTTTCCCTCGAAAACTGTTGCGATCCCCTACACTTGTGGGTTATCAGGGGAGATCAAATTTCTCTTGGTGGAAGTGTAGATCGGGGCCTCTCAACCAATCCCTAGAAAATCAACAAGTTTGATTGACTAGGGAGAGAGATCGAGCGAAAATGAGCTTTTGGAGCAACAATGGAGTTAGGGTAGGAAGAGGTAGTCTTCTTGGGAAAGAAGACCCCCCTTTATATAGCGGGGGAAAAGATCCAACCGTTATGATGTGTTCAGCCCGCATCGCACGGTACTACCGCTCAAGAGACCGGTACTTCCACTTGGCCCAGCGGTACTACCACTGGGGTCGCAGTACAGATTACTATGCGAACACAGGGAAGAGCTCATAGGGAAAACCATGAGCAGTAGTAGGAGCGGTGGTAGGTGCGATACTATCGCTTATAAGCGGTACTATCGCTGCTACTGTCACTGCTACTACTGCTACTCAATTGGGATTAGTTGGGGTCAGCGGTAGTATGTCAGAGGAACCACCGTTGAACCCGACACGAGAAAACTCGAGTCCCAAATCGAGGCGGTAGTACGAGCGGCACTGGGAGCGGTACTACCGCTGCCAGCCGTGGTACTACCCCCTGGCTCCATCCCAAGCCACTTCCAACACACCGGAGGACACTCCAGAGAAGCAAGAAAGAACGGAAGGTGTAAAGGAGATGTGTATATCTTGATTCCACCCATACCTTTCCGATACAGACCCCCTCTTGCTAGTATGGTATTCCCTACGGCTCAAGTCCACTGAAAATGAAACGAAGGAAAATACACCGTCTTCTATTTAGAAATCCGAGGGGAAAGAATCATCTTGTGACATATGAAGGAGAATCTGAAATGCCCAATGCACACGATTAGTCCACAAAAGCATTATCATCAATCACCAAAACCACTGAGAGAGAAATATGCCCTAAGACAAGTGGACCAGATTAGGTGAAGCATCTGCAGCGAGTAGTCATAACCTAGGTATGGTCACAATATAAAAAATCGGTGGGTAGAGGAGCTCAGTGGTGGTGAAAGCAACCCATGTAGGGTTAGTTTGGATGGCGGATTCCTCTACATACCACATTAGGACATACTAACTAGCGCTTACTTCAAAAGGGGCGCAGATCGTACCGACCATAGAACTTGAATGGGATGACTGAACCGACTACCCATGCTAGGTAGCTGCCTCTGCATGGGTGAGAATGTGGCTGTAGTGGGATAGGTACAGTCACCCTAGGGCGGGATCGCCCCGGTTAGAGGTCTAGACCCGCGGGCCTTTAGTAAGGCAAGGTGGAAAAGAAGCCACGTCGCTTTGTCGCTAGTAGATTTTATATGAAAGTTGCTTTTTTTTAAAAAGGGCTAAGGAACAATATTTTACCTACCAATTTTTGGGCTGAATGCTCGGTGGCTGTAGTCGTAGCCGATAAAGTTTTCCTCTTTAAAAACTCATGCATCCCCTTTTTCCGGCGACTTGTGGAGTACACATTTTATAGTGCTCAGCTACTCTTATGTTGTTTTTCAAAACCGGTAAAGTTATGCGTAGCCGATAAAGTTATGCAAACTCTGAGGAGTTAGAGAATTATACTTATGACGAGCCTGGTCATTTTAGTGACTTTCATTTTGTCTTGTACCTATCCCCAAGTTCTAGTGCCTTTTTTCTTGTTTTCTTTTTTCTTTTCTATTTTCGGTTTTCCCTAGTTAGTCGAGAATGTTAGGGTTTTTTATAAACTAGATCAACTCTCTTCTTCTTAAGGAAATGCAAGAACTCCCTACCCCTCTCGAGGTGTTGTCGATTTTTATTTTTATTTTGCTGAAATGAAGTATGATTATGATGAAGCCGACGATCAAGGCTATGAGGAGTAGATGTCCGGTCTAGAAGGCTCTGGTGGCGTTCTATCATCATGGCCGCTTAGACTTACTCGACACTGCAGGGTTTTGAGGATGCGGTTAGGGAAGCTTGGGTGTGCGACGATAGAATCACTGATCCTTTCAAACGACTGGATGCCCTATTCCATAACACGGCCGTGGCTCTGCAAGTGTGGGGTCAGAGGAAGATTGGCAACATTAAGCTAAAATTGGCGATTGCTAACTGGGTCATTCTGTGGTTCGAGCAAGCACAAGAGGATAGGCCTTTAGCTTGTGACGAGCTCTGGCTGCGTCGCTCCTTGAAGTTGGTTGTCCTGGGTCTTGCCTCTCTGGAACGTACCATATCTAGGCAAAGATCTAGGATTCGCTGGATCAGCGAGGGGGATGCTAACACAAGACTGTTCAAGGTGGTGGCTAATGGGAGGCGTACCAAAAACTATATCGCGCATATCAAACATGGGGATGAGATCATCACTTAGCAAAACAAAAAGGAGGAAATATTCACTCAGGAATATAGGGCCTTGCTCGGTAAGCATCAGTCTCGGGAGTTCACCTTGGACCTCGATTACCTTGGGATGGAACAAGTGGATCTTCAGGAGCTTGAGGCTATCTTTACCGAGGATGAAATTTGGAACGTGGTTAAGGACTTCCCCTCGGATCGTGCGCCGGGGCCAGATGGCTTCATAGGGATCTTTTATCAGAAGGCGTGGTCGATTATTAAGCATGATATCATGGCGACAATCCTGAAGCTTTATGTTGGTGACGAGAGAGGGTTTGTTAAGCTCAACAGGGCGCTGATCACCCTCATCTCCAAGCGGGCAGACGCTGAGGCAGTAGGTGACTACCGACCTATCAGTTTAACTCACAGTTTCGCCAAGCTCTTCGCAAAAGCCCTAGCCTGTCGAGCAAGGAAAAGAATGCCTGAGATTGTTGCCACGAATCAGTCTGCGTTCATTGCCGGAAGATGTTTGCACGATAACTTCATGTTGGTAAAATAGATAGCTAGGAAGCTGCATGCTCGGAAGACCCCGGGAGTGTTCCTCAAACTTGATCTCACTAAAGCTTTTGATTCTCTGGCTTGGCCCTTCTTGTTCCATGTTCTGTGCAAGAAGGGGTTTGGGAAAAAATGGATGAGATGGATTGCGATCCTTCTTCAGACGGCAAACACCAAGGTCGTTGTGAACGGATGCCCAGGATTGAGTTTCACACATGCTTGTGGCTTGCGTCAAGGAGACCCGGTGTCCCCCCTTCTGTTCGTCATAGCCATGGAAGCTCTTTCTTCCTTGTTCAAGAAGGGGGCGGAGGTTGGGGCCGTTACCTCATTTCCTGGAATCTCCGCGACTCAAAGGCTTTCCATCTACGCGGATGATGTCGCTTTGTTCATAAGGCCCACCCCTCAAGATCTAAGTTTCATTAGGATGGCACTGGACTGCTTTGGCACGGCCTCTGGACTCGTTGTTAACTATAACAAGTCGTTGGCAATCGCAATTCGAGGGACTGAGGAAGATCAACATCGTGTGAGGGACACTTTGCAGTGTGCTTTGGGTAGCTTTCCTTGCAAGTATTTGGGCATCCCGATGGCAATCAAACAGCTCACGCGGGTAGACTGGCAGCCCTTAATTGATCAGGCGAGGAAGTTCATACCAGCGTGGCAAAGAGGGCTCATCCAAAGGCCAGGACGACTGGTGCTTGTTAAGTCGGTGGTTGCAGCGAGACCAATACATCAGCTCATGGTTCTCAATGCTCCATATTGGGTATTTGAGGAGATTGATACATGGATGAGATCCTTCTTTTGGGATGGGAAGGACAAAGTTAATGGAGGGCAGTGCCTCGTCGCTTGGAACACGATTTGTCGTCCAACGTGCTATGGTGGACTTGGCATAAAAAACCTCAAGTTGTAGGCCCTTGCACTCAGAGTAAGAAGGGAGTGGTTGAGGAGAACTGACCCGGAACGGCCGTGGCAGGACATCCCGTATATGATTGACGCTGATGCCCGAGAGGTGTTCAATAGTCTGGTGCACATTACGGTTGGCATTGGCGAACGAGTCCTCTTTTGGAAGGATAGATGGATTAATGGGGCAGCTGTGGCTGACATAACACCGGCCATTTTGTCTTTGGTCCCGACTAGAGTGCAGAACATGAGAACTGTGTGTCAAGCTTTGAATTTGGATCATTGGGAGCAAGACATATTCGACGAGCCTCCGTTCATGGCCCTAATCCAGCCCATGCATCTTCGTGCGGCCATTGCTGGAGTGCAGAAGGATCAGCTCGAGCCGAACGTGTTTTCTTGGCCGTGTGATAGCTCTGGTACATACACAGCCAGATCGTTCTACCAAAGGCTATGCCTCGGCCTCATCAGATCACCCACATATGAATGCATCTGGAGGAGTGGGGCCATTCTCAAATGCAAAATATTCGTTTGGCTGGCAGCTCAATATAGGCTGTGGACTTCGGATAGAAGGGCGAGGCATGGATTGCAGGATAATACAACTGCTTGCTTCCTATGCCTCCAGGAAGAGGATACCGTCGACCACATTCAAGTGCAATGTAGCTACGCCAAGGAAGTCTGGCACCTTTGCTTTGCAAAGGTGGGCATCAACGCACCCTACTCGGATCTAAATGACACCTTCACCACCTGATGGCTCAAGGCGAGGAAGAGCGTTACTGCTAGACATAGGAGAGGGTTTGACACGATGATTATAGCCATAGCTTGGTCTATATAAAAACAGCGCAATGCGAGGGTGTTTGGTCACATCGGGCAACACAGGACACCTCACCTACTGGTGGATCAAATTATGGGGGAGCTTAAGGAATGGAAGATGACGGGAGTTGGTAGATTACAACCTTTCGTGAGAGAGTAGCCTAGTTAGTCTTAGTGTGGTGTGGGTGTTGCCAGCCGGATGTTCGCATCTTCGGCTAGCCTCTTGTAATTATGTTGCTCCCTTCTATAAAAATATGATACACCATTGGCGTACTCTTGAAAAAAAATAAAATAAAAGCTTGCCTACTCATTGCGGCAGTTTCGTCTTATTTATAATGATTTCCGTTCCCCTTAACTAAACTGTTCTCCTTCACTGATCATGTGCAACTCTGAAGTGACGATTTCCGTTAACAGGGCGTCACAATACCGCCCAAAATTTAGGCGTTGACAATGCTGCACCGAACACTTAGAACACTCTGCCAATCCTGAACGCAGTTTACAATTCAGCTTGCACTCAGAAGTTGCAGCTTCGTTCTCAAAAAAAAGAAAAAAAAAGATGTTGCAGCTTCGGTTAGCACACTTTAGCACCCTCTGTCAGTCCGTAACCGCGGGGGGGGGGGG
>LR738714.1:539961730-539972509 GCA_902687465.1 Secale cereale
GCAGAACAGTCCATTGGCGCCGCTGCGCTGGAGAAGACGGACCCGTGACGACGGCCTGCAGTCGCAAGGTTCGTTCGCAACCACCCCATCTACTACCAAAAAATTCCTTTAAGCACACAAAATCGAACTCTAATCTAGACTAGCGCAGTAATCTGCGGGGATTAGAGAAGCCCAAACGCAATAGAGACGCAGCACCGGCAGTTATCCCGTAGTATTAATATCACCCGCACTTTTCCTTCCCTTCGTTTCCGCACCTCCGCCTCCTGCCCCCTCCTCCTCCTCCTCCTACCCCTCGCCGCGTCCCGGAGGAGCGCCGCCGCGGGTGCTTGGTGTCCTTAGCCCCGCCTCGGCCCGTGCCTGCCGCGCCCACGCCTCGCGCGGAGCCAGCGCCGTCCGTTGGCGCCGCGGCGGAGGTTCAGGGCGGTGGCGGGCTCGGATCCGAGCGCGGGGGATCCGGCAGAAGGCTCCGGAGGGGAATGTGGGTCCCGGCTTGAGGCTGCCGTGGGACGGGAGGCCACGGTGAGTGATTTCCGGGCCGTGAATTGCGAATCGGGACTGGCTGGGGCGGGTGCGCTCCTGCGGTGCGGGTGGTTGGATTTGTTTCAGGGGCGGGCGTTCAAAAAATTCCGGTTCGTTTCTCTAGGTGAAATTCGTGGAACTCATCGATCGTTAGCTGTAATCGCCTTGGCGCGCTTGCTCTGCTCTGGCGCTTTTGACGTTGGCGATTTTCTGGTTTGGTTTGAGGCTGCGGAGACCACTTCTGACTTCTATCGTGTTGAGCGATGCACGTAGCTAGCCGTTGGATTGTGTTTAATTGAAGGTGTAGTTGTCACGAGGGGCTAATTCCGTAGTTCCGACGACCAATCGTCTGGATTCCTTCTTCTCATAGTTGGAGTTCTTGGTGATAAATTTTGGTTGTTACAACTGTTTGATTAAACTGCGCTCCCCTGCTGGTCATTGTAGGCGATAATTCCACGATTCTATGCGCGAGCGCGTGATTTCAGGTGCGTTTTACCTGCTTGTCGCGTAATATTCATCCACGCACTGGGTTGATTTCATACTAGATCGTTAATTTCCGAGAATTCTCCTTTTGTTGTGGCAGAACCGTAGAGCTGAATTTAAAATGGTATAGAAAATTTATGTTCGTGCTCATGTTTTGATGTGTTTGCAAATTCTAACTGTTCCATAGTTTTGACAAGTTTTTTTGGGTGGGAAATAGAGTTGACCACCTGAGCTTGCTATGTTTGCGCTTGTTTCTGTTGTGAGTTTCTGCTCCACTGCGTGGTAGGAACTAATGGCCATACGATGTGAATTTGCGGGCTACGGTGCTTAATTTGGCATCTCTAAATGAACAGATTCAGAAGTGATCTACGTAGGAATTTGACCTGTGCGATTTGGTCTTAACTTTTTCGTGTGGTGTTTTGTGATTGAGATGGCACATAACTGTTGGATTCCTGGGATCAACAGGAGGGTTTGACTTATTTGCACCCTACTACATGTGGTGTGTGTGTGAACAATCCAGTGAGATTGTGCCTTAGGGCATATAGAATGATCTGGAAAAGTAGCACACAATTGACACGCGCATGTTTAAATTTCTGCACGTAGCCTCTACTTTTCGATGTAATATTCCTTTTGCATGAGTTCACTGGAGAAGAACCTTTAAATCCTGTTCACTTTGCTTTAGTTAGGCAGTTATTATTTAGTAATGTGAAGTATGCATACAGTGTTCTAGTAGGATAAGTAGTCATATATTTTTGTGTGTACAGGTCGAGTGGAGGCGCATTTTATTGAGCTGGGAATATAAATCATCGGTGCCGTCAACCAGTAATCTCAGGATTTGTGGGGTCAAGGAGTTAATGTCTTCTGGATAATGGCAGTGAATGAGGAAGCTGCTCTGAAACCTGTATCATGTGGGGCAAGGTTACGTAGGAGTCGTGATGCATCACTAAGAGAGGAAGTGTCCATGAGGGACCCATTCTTGAAGCACAGGGTGAAGAAGTTTGATCTATCTAGCCTAGATTGGATTGATCAGATTCCAGAATGCCCCGTGTTTTCTCCATCGGTGGAGGAGTTTGAGGATCCATTTGTTTATCTCAGTAAAATTGCCCCTGTTGCTGCAAAATATGGTAAAAGACTAAGTTCTTCTCTATGTTGCTCTGTGATTATTTTCTTCTACTAGTTAGTGTGCACGTGCAACGCACGTCTCAATCGCAAAACAAGTGAGATTTTATTGTAGATTACAAATAAATGTTGCAAAAATATATAAATCAAATCAATTACACAATGTTTGATGTCGCTCAAATTCTATTCTCAAAAGTGAGACACCATAGTAGTTAGGTTGCTGCATATAGTAATCGCAGGAAAAATACTCTTATTTAAATAAAATCAGCAATTATTATTTAATAATGTAGTAATATAGGCATGTACTGCAGTCTTATCTTCGAGTGTAGCCAGGAAAAAGAAGTATAAACTGCCTTAAAGTGCAGTTGCTTTGTTCAAGATCCTTACCTCTTGAATCTTGTTTTATTCCAAGAAAGCCAATTCTACCTCTGCATAACAAAATATATATTAGGACTAATTTTGGTTATGTGGACTACCAAAATTATACTCCCTCTGTTCCTAAATATTTGTCTTTCTAGACATCTCAAATGGTTACAACACACCGATGTATGTAGACATATTTTAGAGTGTAGATTCATTCATTTTGCTTTGTATGTAGTCAGTTGTTGAAATCTCTAGAAAGACAAATATTTAGGAACGGAGGGAGTATATTAGTACTAATTCAGATCAGCATTATATAGCTTGTTATTATGGATAATAGAAAATAGAAGATGATATGTGACTACAGCGACTTATATATGTGCAGAAATAGAAGATTATGTAAAAGGGCTAAAAGATACTTAAAATCCAATAATCATCACGATACAAAGCATTTATCTGGTTTCTAAAAATGGCTAAAAGAAATCCGATGATACAAAGTATTTTTCCGGTTTCAGATAAAAGGGCTAAAAGAAATCTAATAATCATCACGTACAAAGTATTTATCCGGTTTCATATATGTTTACGCGTTGGGAACCTGATTAACTTACAAAGCTATATATCATATTCTGTACGTACATAAGCTAAATGGGAATGAACAAAAATAAAGATGGACAAAAAATAATTCTAGAGCATTTGTCAAGTGTAACCTAAACATTATCTTTCTTAGGCAGGTCAGCTTCTAAATCACAAAAACAAGATGAAACCTCAAATAAGACTTCAAGCAATGATGTAGGGAACGATGCCTGAAACGTGCCAGTGTTTCAGACCCATATTTCCCCCAAGAATTTTTCACAATACAATAATTACTGCCACCCTCAGACCCATATAGCACAATTAGAATTGAGTGATCAAGAGACGTTGGGCATGGACCATCGAAGGAAATAATGGAAGTCAACAAGTACAAGGTGTGGTAAAATTATACTCCCTCCGTCCCAAAATAAGTGACGCAAAAGTGACTCAACTTTGCACTTAGTGCAAAGTTGAGTCACTTTTGCGTCACTTATTTTGGGACGGAGGGAGTATTAAATAATTTAGTGAGAACACAATTGCATTCAAACCTGGGAGTATAGCTGAAATGCTCTTGCGCTGCCACATATTATTACGATAATAGGTTGCTGACAGGCCTTCCTTATAGCCATCAATTGTTACCACATGATTTTTCAGCTGCAAAACAAGCAGACAAATTGCATGAATATGACACATTGACACATCATGTTCTAAACATGCTCAAGGTAGTTTTCTACAAGAC
This sequence comes from Secale cereale, assembly GCA_902687465.1. NCBI lineage: Eukaryota > Viridiplantae > Streptophyta > Magnoliopsida > Poales > Poaceae > Secale > Secale cereale. The sequence continues at coordinate 539,965,521 of LR738714.1, forward strand.
GGAACTACTGCTGTGGTTTAGTAATAATGAATGAGGTAACACCAACTGATAAAACTAAAAAAATACTTCAAGTGTATCTTGTATCAAGGCCCTTCAGTAAAAGGAAACAATACAAGTCCAAAGGAGTTATCTTCGTGGAAATAGAGGCTTGCATCTCTACTTCTTAGGTATCACTCTTGATCTAGTTTTGTTATATCACAAGTGACAGCAAACACATCATCCCTTCAAAGAAAATAAATTATGTTTGTAATCTGAACTTAATAGTGTGAAAGTAAACAGGACATGTTCTTACCCTGTATTGTTGCGGGAACAGGAGCATCAGAGTGCTGAGCCCACTTATGTGAACACGACACCATATCAGAATTCTGAAGCGCGTGTTCAAAGCAAAAGCAGTTCCAATTACTGAAACGAATAAGCAACCACCGAAGCTAGTTAGATAAAATTACAACTTTAACTGACAGTTTCCCTAGCACAAACTAATATTTCAAATTATATTTGCTTTATAGTATCACAACATCTGCAACATCATGAAACGACTAAATTACTGAATCCAGGTAGCTCGGTAATTTAAATTAAAATGTAACATATGTTGCAGAAGGTCAAGTGTACACATTTTATTACCTTTAGGAATGTCGCATGCAAATTCTATACACATCAGTACATTAGCGCACATGCAAGAACTATATTGTAGGAAGAAAAGGTGGGCCTAATTCATAACCCTGAAATTAGCTGCATGACATGGTGATATATTTTCTTTCTTTTTTCAAAACAAATCAAGAACTATGAAGCACATGTGCCATACCTCAAGAATAACAATCTGATCAACATCTATGTTGTCAATAAGAAAGGTCCCCGGTCCATTTGAGAGATTGTTCAGCCTGGCGCCAATCATAAATTGCTGCTGCAACAAGCATTGCCTTGGGGCCACTCATCCTCTCCCAAGGATAACCCTCTCAAGCGAGTGAGCTGCAAACACAATATACAACTCCTGTGAAGGGTGAGAGCAGCGTCCATGAATGACGCATTCTCCGTGGAGGTTGGATGTGTGAGAGCCGGCCGGCTGCGTACAGTAGGTGGGAATCAGAATTCGGTGCGTCGTGCAGGTTCTCGGCAGCTGCCAGATCTGACGATACCGCCCGCTGCTCAGCGCCGTCCTCTGCTGTGCACTTTGGCGGCGCCCTCTGGGGCACCAGCCGTTGGCGCAGCACGCTCGCCCTCGTGACGACGGCCATGGCTTCGTTGAAGTCGCTCTCGGCCATGGCCCGGACTGCAGGAGCAACCCCGTCCGGGTGCAGTTTTGCCTTGGCATCTCTAACCGCAGTGACCGCAGCTCTCATCGGCGGTGGAGGCCACCCATGTCAGGCGCATGGCGGCGTTAGTGAAGAGCGACACGACCCGGACCTTATCTCCCGCCGCGACACATGGCGCGGCGACGCTCCCTCGCCGCAGCGCTTGGCCAGGCGCACGACAGCGACAACTGATGCAGCCCCTCCCTCCGGCAGCACACGGCGCGGACGTGTTTGACAGCAATTTCTTCCGGGATGACACCGTAGAAGCGGCCAAAGCTGCGAGGTCGGTGACAATGGTGGGGATGCGGCAGGGGGCGCCATGGTCCCAGGAGAGATCGAGGGGCGCCGACGGTGGCGACGTGTGAGCTCAGCACAGCGAGAGGGGCGGCGGCGCTCGGAGAACAAGTGGGGCGACGACTCGTGAGAAGAGGCGGGGTTCACGGGCGGCGCGCGGCGGCCGCTGCGGAGCTGGCGGAGGGAGGATGTGCGATGCAGAGCCGAAGTGATGGAGAGATTAGCGGAGGGATGGATTAGTGGACGCGGTTGGCAGAGTTTTCGTCCTCCCCACAAATTGCTAAATGTACTTTTGGTCAGGATTAATTATCATTTTAGTGGTTAGATCTAAATAAGAGGATTTAATCCTGAGGCTCTAATTGCTTTGTGTTGACGTGTGTACGTTTAGACGGGTGCACTTAAGAAAGATAATGTTTGCTTGTTTAATAGTAGTATAGATTAAGGTCAATGGCATGACAAATATTATACAGACAAAGAATTAATGATTGCCAAATGTGATCTCATGAAATTTAATAAAGATTAATTTGCACAGGGTTGCTAATAGTCCCTGCTATTTCAAAGTCGTACTAAGAGGCAAATGTTCAAGATTTGGGACCCACCAAATATGGTTTTAAGCTTTTAGACCTAAGTGATGCCACTGCACGCGTTTAGGAGCCCATGGTGCAATTTTCTCTAATATAAAACTAAGCAGTTGAAGTGGCTCTTTTGGTGTATTCTCTTCACATTCTTCTTTATTCTCTTCTTGTAATATTACATCCAAACCATGCTGCACTCCAAAGCTTGTGTATGTTTATGATGGCTGCACATGTGAAATATATAATGATTATTTCTGAGTTTTGTGCACTTGCATGAAATAGTTGACCACACACAAAAACAGGCTTTTAGACCTAGGTGATTTCACTGTACAAGTTTAGGAGCTTCTGGTGCAATTTTCTCTAATATAAAAACAAAGCCATTGAAGTGGCTCTTTTGGCGTATTCTCTTCACTTTTTATTCTTGTACTATTACATCCAAATCATGCTGCACCTCCAATTTAGCTTGTGTATGTTCATGATGACTGTACATCTGAAATATATCATGATTATTTCTGAGTTTTGTGCACTTGCATGAAATAGTTGACCATACACAGAAAACAAGCGTTGCCTTAGCAAACCTTTTGGCACTAGTGAATGTCTCGAACCAAATTGTTTGGCATTTGTGCCTTTTCTCCAAATTGCTGAGAAAATGTGCACTGTGCCAGGTATATGCAAGATTGTTTCACCTATATGTGCTTCTGTACCTGTTGGCACTGTACTTATGAAGGAACATGGTGGGCTGAAGTTTACTACCAGAGTGCAGCCTCTCCGTCTTGCTGAATGGTCAAGGGATGACAAGTTTGCTTTCTTCATGAGCGGAAGGTCTGTTAATCTATTGATCTGCTCCAGAGCTGTGTTTGACATGTACATTGCATAATTTTTGAGTCTATCAACAGAAAGTACACATTTCGAGATTTTGAGAAGATAGCGAATAAAGGATTTGTTCGAAGATACTCTAGTGCTGCCTGTCTTCCAGCAAGGTATATGGAAGAAGAATTTTGGCATGAAATGGCATTTGGGAAGATGGAATCTGTTGAGTATGCATGCGATATTGATGGTAGTGCATTCTCTTCTTCTCCTAAAGACCAGCTTGGGAGAAGCAAATGGAACTTGAAGGTACTTCTTTTGTGTACCATATTTAGAAATATTTATGTACCAACCTCACTAGGTAACACTTTCTTTGGCATTACTTTATTTTGTGATTAAGTTACGCAATGGCTGCAATATATGCTTGCTTTGCATCCCCTTTTGCTGCGTGAGTTGAGTGTAGTCTGGGGTTACACAATTATCACTCTTGCAGTTATATATTTTCTCAAGTTTACTTATCCTGATACATTAATATTTCAATCATTAGATGATGTTATCTGTTGCATGTGCTACATTGATTTATGGTATGTTAAAAATATATTATTTGTGCTTTGATCCAGAAACTTTCTCGGCTGTCCAAATCAATCCTCCGTCTTCTCAGAACACCAATTCCAGTGAGTATGTTGAATCAATGAATTCACATCCTTCGTTGTTGAGTACTAACTGTTTATTTTCGTGGATTTCCAGGGAGTAACTGACCCAATGCTGTACATAGGAATGCTTTTTAGTATGTTTGCTTGGCACGTGGAAGACCATTATTTGTACAGGTGCATGATTTGTAGTTTTTGTCATGTTTCCACTTCCTACACTTCCCAATATGGTGCAGACTGAACCTTCTGTTTATTCTAATCTGATTTAACACTTCACAGCATTAACTACCATCACTGTGGTGCTTCCAAAACATGGTATGGGATCCCAGGAAAAGCTGCTGCAGGTTTTGAGAAAGTGGTACGTGAGCATGTATATGATCATGAAATTTTATCAGGTGAAGGGGAAACCGCAGCATTTGATATCCTTTTGGGGAAGACTACAATGTTCCCTCCAAATATTCTGCTACATCATCACGTTCCAGTTTATAGAGCTATACAGAAACCGGGAGAGTTTGTGATCACGTTTCCTCGAGCGTATCATTCAGGTTTCAGCCATGGTGAGATTTTCTTGCAACTTTGTGCTGTCAGTAATCTTCCAGCATCCTCTAACACCTATCTCATTGGATAATTTATGAACGCTGAGAAATGTTTACAACAAATGTCAGGTTTTAACTGTGGCGAGGCAGTGAATTTCGCTGTTGGTGAATGGTTTCCTCTTGGAGCAATTGCTAGCCAACGATATGCACTTCTAAAGAGGATACCATTACTGCCTTATGAGGAACTTCTTTGTAAAGAGGCAGCACTTCTTGATCATGAATTTTCTACATCTAGTTATGAAGATATGACAACATCAACTGGAGATACACACATTCAGCATTGTATGAAAGTCCCTTTTGTGCAGTTGATGCGGCTCCAGCATTGTGTCCGTTGGTCACTTATGAAATTGGGTGCTCGCACACACTATAAAGCAGATATTGATGCCACAGTTCTCTGTGGCATATGCAAACGTGACTGCTATGTAGCTCATGTTATGTGTAACTGCAGAGTTGATGCAATTTGCCTTTGTCATGGTAAGAACTTTTTAACATTAAGCACAGATACCAACTTTTCTTGAGGCATTTTTTTACTTGTTTGCCTTGTTTTGAAGAGGAAGAGATCAGGAAGTGCCCTTGCAGCCATGATCGTGCTGTATTTGTGAGGAAAGACATCGTTGAGTTGGAGACATTGTCAAAAAAGTTCGAGGAGGAAAATGGAATAGTCGATGCAGTCAGAAAGCAAATGTCTCGTGGCTCTAGCACGCATTCTTACTTCAACCGCATTAATCGTAATGCTGAATACTTCCCATACTGCAAGATTCACATAGATGCATCACCTGAAGTTCATAGTATTTCAGAGACACGTGTTCTTGGATATGATCTGAACAAGCCATATCCTGATGCATCAACAATAACATTTTGTTTTGGACCCCATGAGTATTCTACACAAAGTGACGTAAGGCTCAGTCCTGTGTTTATTTATGTTGCTGTACTGTATTGAGGCAACTAAAATATGTTGATATTACTTTATATTTGTAGGAGTGCACAAGTACTAATAGAAGGATCTTCTCTAGCTCTTGTCCTGAGAATGCATTTACTCCTCAAACTACAATCATTAATCGATACCCTTCGTCTGCACCTGATCAAACATGCTCTTCTGAAAAATTGGCTGCAGAAGATGCTGATGATTCTGACTGTGAGGTATTTAGGGTGAAGAGAAGGTCTGGCATAACTCCTGAGAGAAGGCATACAGAAGATGCAACCATAACAACTTTCACTGGGAATCAGGTACAGATATTTCTTTGACGCTGCTCATGTATATTGCTTCCCTCTGTATTTATATATTGATGTCACTAGTATGTTTGCACTATAACTTCGGTTACACTAGAAACTAATGGTGAGAGGTTAATCTCAGAGGAGTTGTCAATGTCTAAAATGTGTAGACTGGTGTTAGTATTTTGGAGTTAATTTGCAGTGTACCTGGAGAACTTGTGATAGCCTTGCTGGAATCCTCAGTTCATCACTGTTCTATATATTGTTAACTATTCCCATATAATTAACATTTTACACCAATTGTTTATTCTATTTCACATTCACAGGATAGTAACGTAACCTGCTGTGCGATTTGGGTAATAAAAAATATGACCTTATTTCCATAAACGGGCCTTAGTGCTTAGCTTCAATCCAGCATGTACTAAAATGTTTACTGAACGTCAAAGAGTAAACTATTAGTTGCATTCCATAACTTATAACCATTGCATAAATCTTAAGGGACATGATAATAAGGGTATTTGTTCATGATTTTTAACTAGACCTAGTTAGTGAACAGCACGTTCATTTCATGGATTGAGTGCACCAATGAACAATCTTTCTTTCCCAGAGTATCCAATATTTACCTTCACATTGACTGCTTTGTCTTTACTAAGGGCATCTTCCTGTTACGAACTCCAGGTATTAAAACGGTTGAAGAAAATCCATGCAGATGACAGACAACAGCAAAAGTTAGTGGAAGTATCCTGTGGCACAATTGATCCTGTCCATACCCATCATTCTACACGTTGTCTTGACTTTATTTCTGGAAAGGGAGATGACTCAGTACATCCAACCAAATTGAAGATGTTACATCAACTAGATGCAAATATTATGGAGGATGAATTTGCTTCCAACCAAAAACATAATGGCTGCAACTACCTATCTCCATCTGTAGAGCTTGGGCCAAAGCGCCTGAAAATCCTTGGCCCATTGTTTCCCAGCAGGAATCATGAGCTGGAAATCTCTTATAGATTCCAGGAGGACAGTGACTTGGCTAGTCACCATGCTCAATGAAGTATAACAAGACAATTGGTGCTAACACCACATATGTTAACAAACATCAGTCTTAACTTCTGGAAGCTGACAACTCCTTCCAGCCAAGGTTTCCAGTTTGTTGGTAGGTCAGTCGGTAATGGATGGTTCCGAAGCAATTCTTTCCACAGGCCTCAAATAGAGGCACTGTTTTGGCTGGATTCTTGATTTTATTGCCAGGTTATCTTTGTGATAGGGGACCTGAAAAGAGTAGGCAGACAATTTCTGATGTTTTGTAGTTGTACATCTTCATTTGTCTCCTTTTTTCTAGGCTTTCCACTGTAAAGAGGTTAGTCTATAACTTTTACAGTTTGTTTCATTCTTTTTCCACATACACACATGTACCTAGAATGCTTAAATAGATGCAAATATGAAATTAATGTATATCTGCTGATGAGCCATTGTCTTCACACTTTATGTGATCTCTGGTCATCAAAATTCTTATTCTTATGTCATTATTGTTTCCAGTATACTTGTCCCCAGACGTGTTTATAA
>LR738714.1:539972519-540002863 GCA_902687465.1 Secale cereale
TCAGTTTATGTTCATGGCACAAACTGCTGGAGTGCCTCCATGGGGAACCAGCTGCTTCGTTCCAACCCATCCAGTCCTGTGTAGTCTCGCTATAGGGTCCATGGCCATACCATGCAATGCAGACAATGGACACTGGTTTGGTTTGTACCATGGTGAGTAAATTGTTGTTGGATGGCCCTCTGCCTCTGCCTTGCCACGAATGGCTCTCAAAATCCTCAACAGGATGTGACCACACTCTGTGCGGGGACAAAACATTAAAGGCCACAGAGTTCAAGGCCTCCATGTCTAATAATGTCATGACCTACATGCTCACCGATCTTGCATTTCGAGCAGTAGTGACATAGCAGTAATAGAATCAGGCCATCAGCCGGTAGCGTGTTAAGTATGAAATCTAGGAGACGGGACATCATTGTTTACGGAGGCTGTGACTTGCGAGCAGGGAGCAGGGTAACTCTTGGTCAAGTATGCTAGCTTTATTCTGAAGGTTTTGCGGATCCAGTAATTAAAATTTGAGCCTGCTACTATGAATATTGCCGAACTATCCTTTAAATAGTGCACTTCACATGGTCCGATCTAGGCTTGCAAAGTCAAGTGAGATCAAAACCTTGTGTTTGAACCGATCTGGGGCCTCTTTGGTTCAGAGATTTCCAGAGGATACTATTTCTTACATGCTCGGGATCTTTTTCTTCTATATAAACTTATTTGATTTGTATGGTTGAAAGCTAAAGGAGAATTTCCCTATATGATCTACTCCAACATGCAATCCACAGAAAATTTTCCATCAAGCTAAATGTCATAGAACCTTTCCTATATGTAGAATTTCACATACCATGCCATCTACTTCCTTCGTTCCCAAATATTTGTCTTTTTAGACATTTCAAATGGACTACAACATACGGATGTATGTAGACATATTTTAGAGTATAGATTCACTCATTTTGCTCGGTATATTGTCACTTGTTGAAATCTCTACAAAGACAAATATTTAGGAACGAAGGGAGTAGTAATTCCTACATTTTTTACCCTATCAAAGCCTTCTGAAATCTCGCCAACCAAAGAGGCCACTAGTTTACTGCATGCAGTCTTGCTGTGACATCCCAATTGGCCTGTCATACATACATACACATATAAAACACAATGATCATATTCTTCTCCTGTGTTAGCTCCTTCTGAATGCAGCGCTTAGTCATCCAATATCCTCCTTAAACAAAACCGCTATTGGTCTAAGTGAACAGGGCTTGTTAGTATAATCATTATACAATCATATTCCTTGTCGGCATCATGCTATTTTATTCCACCCGCCAGATCAAATCAGGTCTGTTCCCTAGTGGCTTCCTTCCATTGTCAGTTTTATTATCAATTGCTGAATTCAGTGACATGTTTAGGCTACGTACCCTCCCAGGCATTAGTTTTTGCTCGGGCCCTTTGACTCACCGGTCATTTCCCCATGTCCACATCATTAATTTAGAAATCACCCATTGTCTGTACACGGAATCTGGTGTTCCCATTATCAAATCCCCAATACTGGCGTAGATGCCCTAGGTATGCGTGTGCGCCACAGTGAGCACGAGATAACAACATGCAGTCTACTGCTGTACGCCAGTACTGTACTGCTGTACTGATGGAGTAGCGTACTGTATTAACATGGGCGGATAGATAGATATAGGGTTTCCTTGAAAAGAAAAGGAAGAGGGACTGGGCGAGTAATATGATGGTCAACCTGTGGGCAAGGTGCAAATTTTGACTGTCGGTAGTTGGACCAGGTCACGGAAACGGCGGGGGCCATATGAGATAGGCGGGCCCAGCCGGCCACGAGCCATGCACAGTGAACAGTGTGTGTATGGCTGGTTGTGTGGTGGCCGTTCGCAATCTGTGTAGTAGTAGTAGTACTATGCAGGTCACCCGCTCCTTGGGCATTATGTGCGCACCCACTTAACACATTTACAACTGCGTCCGAGGGGCTGGTCGCCGTCCTGTCCCCATCCATGCACATGGCGTGATGCTGGGGATTGTTCCTGTGGATTTCTTTTTCTCTCTTCTGCTCCGGTGTGCGACCAAGAGCGCAACTGCTCACGCTTCAGCGAGGCAATGTAGTAGTGCAAATAATGCGTGCAGAGGCAGCAGAACCATGTCTCCATGCCATATAGGCTGACCTTTCTTTGAGCATTTCACGGGCAAGCGGCAGCCAGTTGCTGCTTGCTGGTGAGCTGCTTTCGCTGTCCAGGCGGCTTAGCGCCCAGAAACAGATGGGCATGTTGGTTCCGGGCGATATGGCCGCGAGGCCAGATCGCCTCTCGACGAAAGCAACAATTCCCCTGTAGGATCGAGATCAGAGGACCCATGCGTGCATGCTTGTTCCTCTCCGTGCATGCATATCGAGCACATACGACGAGCAACGTCACAGCGTCATGGCAGAAACGAATGGACGGATAAATACGCACCGCCCCGCCCCGCCTTATTTCCTCCGGTGTCTGGCGATCTCATTAGCAGGTGCGCAATGTTCATCGATTTTGCCACATGAATGATGGGTCCGGGTTAGCTGTAGCTGTACGATAGCTAGTAGTGGTAGTAAGCATCACTGCACGCTGCAGTGCTGTAAGTGCGATCGCTCGGTCGCGCGCGTGCGTGCATTCAAACGGCCTGGCCCCGATTCGGTCGAGCTTAAGTACGTGTGTCTATCGATGGATCGCAGAAAGTACCTGTCACCTTACTGTGCGAGATCTACGGACCGTCCATGCCATGCATCAAGCCGCGCTGGAATGTTCACTGTGCCTCGATCGCATGCACTTTATTAACTTATAATCGGCGGTGGCGGTACTTGGATGGATGGATCGTCGGGGGTCGAGTTTTTAACAAGCCCTGCCGGAAGCTGCGCGCTGCATCTGCATGCGCCCGGTAAACGATCCATGCGATGCGTACGGCGGACCCAATTTACGCACCGTCCTTCCTTGCATGGGCATGTGCGCGGGCGTGCGTGCCCCGGAGACCGACAGTGAGGTGCTTTCTCCGCGCGGCGTATTAAACGTAGGTACGTCCTCGACGGGAGTGGATGAGAAAATCTCCGGACGGATCGATGAGCAGGCGCACCCGTCAAACATGCTGCTAACCTACGGAAAATCCCCTCTGACGCGCGTATTTGCTTCCGCCTGCGGCGTCCGCGTGTGCCTACGAAGATTCCAAGCTGAACGGGACGCGGTACTCGCCATGATCTCATAAGTTTGGAACAGGAGTAGCTTCTAGTCGCCTACTGCTTGCTTGCTGCTTTGGGGGGCTGGAGTCTAAAATCCTCTCCGCGTACAGGGCTTAATTGTTTGGAAGCATTAGAACCATGGGATCTACTCTGCGCCACCGCATATAGTGCTCTTCCTTGGATTGATATTTTTCCTCATGGACTTCATGGTTTGGAAAATTTGGGCCCCTCGTAAACTTAAATTCTTTGCATGATGGGTTGTACATGATCGAATTTGGACTGCTGACCGGTTTGAGAGGTGTGGCTGGCAGATTGTGGATTCACCTTCTTTGCGAAAGGGAGGAAGAAACGGATGCTCGTCTCTTCTACAAATGCCCCTACACTCTTATGCTTTGGAGGCCGGTCATTCAAAATATTAGTCTTGTGCACTTAAACACCTCCAATTGGCACTTAGAGGGACGCGTCAAGGATTGGTGAGATAAAAGAACCGACATGCAAAACCCTAATAGGCAAGCTATGACCTTTCCCACCATGCATATCTCCTGGAATGACAGAAACACTTGTCTTCGGCTGCCAATTCTCCTAAAAAATGGTTATCGGTGAGGCTAACTTTTGGCAGTATCGCGGGTGCTAAGGGCATCTCCAATTACAACTCGCAAATTTCCTCCCAGATTCGGATGCGGGAGACTGTCATCCAACGCTACCTGCACACATTTCAACCCGCATTTGTACTAACCGGATGAAATTCATGCAAACTGGCCGATATTCATCAAATTTTGGATAGAAAATAACACAAATCATCCATACATAGCAGGCAACTTAAGTCTAGTACAACAATGTCTCAAATTCGACTAGATTAATCGAATCTCAACAAGTTATTATCAACGGACCAGGCCCTCCCACACATACTCCCCCTTCATCTTCATCCAATAGTGTGTGTACGTAAATGGCCGTCCCTCGGTCCTGTAGTACACCACGACAACGCGTGCGGGCTACATAATGTGTAGACCAACATTGAGTGAAAAAAATCAATCAACAAGCTGAGCAAGAGGAAGCAAAACATACGATCTCGTCCTCTGCCGCGTGCAATGGGCACCTTGCCTCCAGCTGACGAACCACGTCACAAAACTTGGTGATGCTGGTCTGCATTGCGTACCAACGATACGATAATGACCTCATGTTGCGTACATGTCGTAGGGCGCAATTGCTTTCATGCATGAAACCATTCATGCGCTTGCTGCCATAAGGCCCCTCTCTGCTCCTGCCTACGAAATCAGCGGATACGGCCAACCACACATCGCACAACAACTCATCCTCCATGGTTGAGTAGCTCGTCATCCTTTGTACTCTAAAAAATGACATAACGTTCGAAAATAAGCTCAATGGCATTTGATCGAACACTTGCCGAGCGTGGTGTCTGCCATGGAGGTCGTCGGCAGGGGGGCGGAGTGTACCTAGGTTCAAACGGCTGTAGGGTGGACTTCGTCATTGTAGAGGCGAGCGGGGGCGTCGGTGATGGTTGCAGACGTCCGCCAATGCCTTTGTGGCGGCCGGAGGCGTACATCAACGACGACGGAGGTGGAGCGTGCGAATGCAAAACAAGGTAAAAAGGGTGGAGTGGAAGGAAATGGGACCGGGAGGGGGATTGGGTAGGTCAGTGGTGTCGGAATTCTATGTATCTGCTGTCCGGACTCCCGCAAAGCTCCCCCCACTTTTTCTTCAATTTTGCAGGAGAAAGTGCGTCCGGACCGCCCGGCGGACCGATACAGACCCACGTTGAATGACTTTCGCGGTCTAGACCACGTGGACCGGACGGATGCGGACGGTTGAGGGTCAGCGTTGGAGATGCCCTTGAAAGAATTGTGGAAGCTTCTCAATCTCCATAAAGGGAGACCCGCGGTGTATATATTGATCTGTAGAGGGTCGGTACAATGTGCGGTAGCCCTTGGCTAACCATCGAGAGAATTACATGGGAGGTTACGTGAGACAGAGAGACAGAGAGATCTCCTAACAACTCTAACCTCCTAACTTATATTCTACATACATGACTCTCTACATATATCTTGACAACACAGTGCCGCATATTACATGTCCAACACTCCCCCTTAATCTGAACTTCACAAGTTTAGATTACGCTTGAACTCTTCAAACGGTTTTGTAGACAATGCTTTTGTGAAGCCATCTGCAACTTGATCTTTGGAAGGAACAAACCGAATCTCCAACTCTTTGCTGGCCACCCTCCCTCTAACAAAATGGCAATCAATCTTGATGTGCTTAGTTCTGGCATGGAAAACAGGATTAGCAGAAAGATATGTGGCACCAAGATTATCACACCAAAGGCATGGAGTTTGTGTGTGATATATTCCAAGCTCCTTGAGAACAGACTTAACCCATATAATCTCTGCCGTTGCATTTGCGAGTGCCTTATATTCAGCTTCAGTATTTGATCGAGACACAATTGCTTGTTTCTTTGCACACCATGAAATTAAATTGGGTCCAAAATAGACTGCAAAGCCTCTTGTGGACCTTCTATCATCCAAACAACATGCCCAATCAGAATCAGAGAATGCACTGACTAGAGTAGATGAAGACTTGCTGAAAGTTAGACCAACACTAAGAGTGTTTTTCACATATCTCAGAATACATTTAGCAGCAGTCGAATGGGCAGAAGTAGGTGCTTGAAGATATTGACATACTTTATTTACCGCAAAGGAAATATCAGGCCTGGTGAGGGTCAAGTACTGGAGTGCTCCTACTAAACTTCTATACTTAGTGCCATCCTCTTGACTTAAGGGTACACCTTATGCAAGAGTCAATTTTTTAGAACTGGATAGTGGTGTTGGAGACGGCTTACAACTCTGCATCCCAGCCTTACTCAAAAGAGCAGTTGCATATTTTTCTTGAGAGAGATGTAGACCACCTTCTCTGTTTCTCTTTACCTCAATACCAAGGAAAAATGAAGATATCCTAGATCCTTAAGAGCAAACTATGTGTGCAAATCCTTCAAAAGAGTTGTGACGGCCTCATTGGATGAGCTAGTGACAATGATGTCATCCACATAAATAAGTACAAACACAGTTGTATGTGATTTATTATAAATGAACAAGGATGTATCAAACTTTGAGGGAATAAAACCAAGCATTTGCAACTTGGAGCTCAAATGAGAATACCATACCCTTGGAGCTTGTTTCTGCCCATAAAGAGACTTATCAAGCATGCATATATGAGAGGGGTGACGTTTGTCCTCAAACCCAGGGGGTTGCTGCATATATACTTCCTCTTCCAGAACACCATGAAGAAACACATTCTGCACATCTAGTTGTCCGAGACTCCATCCTCTAGATACAACAATTGACAAAACAAGACGAATAGTAACAGCTTTAACAACATGGATAAAAGTATCCTCATAATCCAGTCCATACCTCTGCTTGAATCCCTTTGCAACATGTGTGGCTTTGTAGCGATCTATGGTACCATTTGACCTTCTCTTGATTCTGAACACCCATTTGCAACCAATCACATTTTTACCTGGGTGTGACGAAACAAGATGCCATGTATGATTTTTCTGAAGAGACTGGAATTATTCATCCATTGCCTTCTTCCACTTGGGGCCAGCTAGAGCATCACTAACAGTGCATGGTTCTCCTATGGATGTAGCAGAAACTAAACCATATTTAGTTTTATAGTTGACTGATTGAATAACACCGGCTTGAAGATGTGTACGAGGAGGCATTGGCACATGCATAGAGGATCCATCATCAGACTCCAATCCCGAGCCGCCAGAGCCCCCAGATTCGCCAAAGGGTGCCAGATCTTCTATGACAGAGGTGGTTGGTGAAGCACATGGCGTAGCCACAGAAGATCCACGAGTGGAGAGCAGACCCCGCTCGGATCCCATGCCGAACCACCTGGCATGGCGACGGTGTTGTGTGTGCGTCAGACGTAGACGTACGGGGCCGGACTGTATCGCTCGGTCGATTCGTCCCCCGCGCCTGATTGGTGCACAATACCTACAACACCAGAGTCGGCTAAAGGATGAGTCGTGGTGAGCGCTGATAGGCCCGGGTCGGGCGATGGTGGAGGCCCCCGATCAGCCCGGCGGGAAGCTGATCCCGAGGCAGATCTGATCCAGTCTGGCCTGGTCAGAGGCACCGATCTCGAGGGAAATCTCCCCTGGTCGCCAGCAGCCACAACAGAGCCACCAAAGGCACTGTTTGGACATAGAGTTTTGCCATGTGTGTCATTTTCATCGCTAGTTCTTCTTGGAACATCAAACTCACAAATAACAGGAGGAATATTAGTCATATCTTGGTCAGCACAGTTATCATCACCCACACGTGGAACACCGGCAAGATGTGAGGGAAGTAGTAGGATTTCTTTCCTAAGAAGAGCACCGACATTTGTGTGTAGTTTTTCAAAAGGGAATTGAGTTTCATCGAAGACGACATCACGAGAAATGTACACACGGCCGGTGGAGACATAAAGGCATTTTATACCTTTGTGTTGCACACTATATCCAAGGAAGACACATTGTTTGGAGCGAAACCTGAGTTTGTGAGTGTTATAAGGACGAAGGTTGGGCCGGCAAGCACAACCAAAAACTCGAAGAGTGGTGTAATCTGGCATGACATGGAGAAGACGTTCAGTGGGAGTTTCATTGGATATAGTACGACTAGGCCACATGTTTATAAGATGAACTGCCATCAATAAGGCTTCATCCGAAAATTTAAGTGGCATGGAAGCAGCAGCTAGGATGGATAAACCTACTTCCACAATGTGTCTATGTTTGCGTTCGGTGGAACCATTCTGTTGGTGTGCATGGGGGCATGATACGTGGTGAGAGATATGTATCTTTTGAAAAAAAGAGTTCAGTTTCTCATACTCACCACCCCAGTCTGACTACATGTCAATGATTTTGCTATCAAACTTGCGCTCAACAAGGGCTTGGAAATTATGAAATACTTGGAACATGTCAGAACGTTTCTTAAGAAGGTAGATCCATGTGTATTTGCTAAAGTCATTGTCGGAGTATTGGGAACGACACCTATGGGATCACAAGAATCCCTACTACGGTTGCGGGGCGCGGGGTTGAGAGAAGAGCGGATCAAACAGATAGCACACGGTTTGTTTATCCAGGTTCGGGCCGCGAGGATGCGTAAAACCCTACTCCTGCTTTGGTGGATTGTATATCTGTGTTCTTCAGCTAGCTATGGGGCGTGAGGAGCTCCAAAAAGCCGAATCCTCCTCCTGGTCGCCTCGGGCCTCCTTTTATAGAAAAAGGGCTTGCCACAGTGGCACACAGGAGGTGGAAAGGGTACAGTGATGCGAGTTTATCCCTCGCATTACATGACAAGGCGCATTTAATGCATCCTGCTTAGATGTCCTTGCTTTATCGGGGACGAGGGAGATGCCTGTCTTGTCCGCCGCCGCTCCTTCTTGTGTCGACACACGCCCTGGCCAGCGATGCCTGAGATGCCATGTAGGCAGGCAGGCAGTTGAGGTGCCGCAATGGTGGGTCTTCACGAAGATCTGCATGCCGCCACGCAGGTGCCTGCCCAGCTGGTTGGGTCGGCAGCTGCATAAGGCGGTGGAAGTTTAGTTGGTGTGGGCCTCATGGTGGCCCTGCGGGTGTCCTCGGCAAGGGCCTTGCCGGGGCCTCGGCAAGGGCCTTGCCGGGGCCCCGGCAAGGGTCTTGCCGCGGCGCCTGCTGCCATCCCCGGCAAGATGCTTGCCGGAGGTCTTGTGGTCTTCCTTGGCCGGGATCCCGCCAAGGGTCGCCGTCTTCTTAGTGTGTATCTGACCTTGAATGTCTTCACAAAGATCTGCATGCCACTACGGCGATGTCTTCCGAATCCTTGCCCCATGGGGGCAGTGGACTCAAGGGTGATTCACTCCGTAGGTGTGGGGCGAGTTGCCGCGGCAAGGGTCTTGCCGGGGCTGCTAAAGCCGGCCCCGGCAAGGATCATGCCGGGGCTGCTAAAACTGGCTCCTGGCAAGGATCTTGCCGGGGGATCCTGCTTCGTCCCTTTGCTCTTTGTGGTCTTGGCTTTGGGCTTCAGTCTTACCCTGGCTTACCTCCCTGGCCTTGCTTGGTGCGGCGGTGCCCGTGGCTCAGACTGCCCGTGCACAGTCATAGGGGTACAAAAAGTGTACCCCCCTTTTTGTACACCGACAGGAGCCCCCGGGCCTGGGCCACACATAAGCGCGATGCGTTGTTGGGCTAGGCCCAGAACGGTGCGCGGGCAGGCGGGACGGTTTTTTCTGCGGTAAGATTTTCCGCGCGCTGCGCCTCCCACGATCCGCGCGCGTGGCGCGGTGCGGAGGGGTGTGCGTGACGTGGGTGGCATGCGTGGGGCGGTTCCCGCAGGCAAGCGTCACATCATAGTAAAGAGGCGGCTTCGCGCCTTCCCCATAAACGGGGGGAGGCGTGGAGGCGCGGCCCATTTACTGAATGGGGCCGAGGCGCGGTCCTCAAGGCGTCCACTCCCCACGATCACGGGGTGGGGAGAGGTCGCCTCACCCGTCCCCTCGGTTCTGCACGTCCGCCACGTGTCTGCCATGCGCTTGGGGTGGCAAACGATGGAGGCGGGAAACCGGGCCGTCGCTGGTTGGGGCGGCGGATCGGCCCTGGCTCCCTGCGCCTTCCGTGTCTTGATTGGCCGAGCGGGGCGGTCGAGCCCCAGCCTCGTTCCTTTATAAAGAGCGGGAGGGGAGGGACGGCGCCCCGCATTCTTCCATCTTCTTCCTCCTTCAGCTTCTGCTCCTCTCTTCCATTCGTCATGGAGAGAGGAAATCCTGTCCCTTCAACGGTGGCGGCGAGGGTCGCCGCTCGACAACACGCCCCTCCTTCTCCTGCGCCTGTGGTGGCAGAGCTGGCCGCGAGGGGAAGGGGGAGGGGGCGAGGCCGTGGGCCCTCGGGGAAGAGGAGGACGGGGTGGCCCGCCGGCCTCGCCCCCGCCAGCAGCTCCTCCTCCAACAGAGGGCCATGTTGGGGATGACCCTTGCGAGTTCTTCGTCAGGTTGCGCCGGCCGCCGCGCCGTCGCCTTTGTCTCCCGACTCCATTCGAGCGGGAGATGGAGCTGGATCCGCCGAAGTCATTGCGGCTGCACATGAGGGGCTACGGGATCAGTGGCACGCGGTTCCGCGTCGACTTCCCTGCTCCTCATGTGATGTATCTTCGTCGGGGATGGAGTACGTTTGCTCGTATCCACAGCTTGATGGATGGGCTCACTCTCCATTTTATGTTGATGGAGGGTGGCCTTCTTTCCGTCAGGGTCTTCGGGCACTTCGGGACTCGTGCAAGGTGCTGCGTGGAGAGCTCTTCTGATGACGAAGATTCCTCCTTGAGCGAGAGTGACGAGGAGGACAGCGGCAGCGACGACGAGGGCGGTAGGCCGCAGGATGACGGGTCCGACTAGGTGTCGGGCGCCGCTCCTTGTGGCACCGGCGACC
The DNA here is from genome assembly GCA_902687465.1 of Secale cereale. Classification (NCBI taxonomy): domain Eukaryota; kingdom Viridiplantae; phylum Streptophyta; class Magnoliopsida; order Poales; family Poaceae; genus Secale; species Secale cereale. The sequence continues at coordinate 539,983,163 of LR738714.1, forward strand.
CCATCATCCGTGTCGCCGGCTCCTTGAACTTCTCGGGGCCATCCCCTTGGCGGCTGGCGTTGGGAGGCTGCGGAAGAGGAAGGGGGCGGGCGGCAAGGTCGTCATGTCGGAGTACGCGGGCACCGACGCCTTCGACGCATACTAACGTCCTGCCGCATCGTCTTCAAGCTCTGCTTCCGGTGCCGCCATCACCATCCATCCTTTGGGCGGCCACCAAGATGTTCTCTTGGTGTCTTCTGCCACTCGTAGCTTGCCTAGGCGCTCCTTTTGTCCTTCTCGCCTCCTTGACCTGCCTCCTGAGGAGAGGGACAAGAAAGGCATTACGGGCATCTTATCTCTTTTTAGTTTGTAAGCCTTCGGGCATCTGTTAAATTTGAAACTTGTAATCCCCTTGTTCATGTTTTTTTCATTCCCTATGGACTGTACCTGAGTAGAATGTTTTTAATGCAAAAGGGATGTTTGCCGGGTCATTTGTTTGTGGGTGAAACCCACGACAAGGAATAAATCCTTGATATCTCTAAGATAAACATTTTCTCGCCCGACAACAGGCCTTGCCGTCTCCCCACTTCGCTCGACCTTTCTCACACCTTTGGCGGAGGCAGGGATGAAGTGGGTTTAGGCTCCTCGTTTTACCCCTTCGCTGCCGCGACTACGACCCAACTTGGTCCCAGGAATGAGCCCCAGGGCCTAGAGTTAGGGGAGCATGGTAGTTTTAAGGAAAAAACGAGGTTTCACATACCTCAGTCCATAATGGAATGCATGATAAGGGATGAAGAACTTATCTGAAGCTGCAGCCCCCGGCAACCCTGGTTTGCCGTGGGTGAATCTTTGCTCTTGCAGCCCCCGGCAATACTGGCTTGTCGGGGCCCAGATGCTGGTCTGTTCCTTTTTTCCTCCCCAAGTGGTTTCGGCAAGGATACCTGCGTGTCCTGTGAACCAAAGAATATAAAAGGAAGACAAGGAGATGCAAACTCGACCTCTAAGCTAGGGGTTAGCCGCCGCTAAGCACTATCAACCCTAACCAAGGATGAGACTCGACCTACCATGCATGCTATAACTTAGGGCGCCAGCGCTTCACTTATTTATGCTCAGGGTCTGCGCCTGGCTTTGTACAAAGGGTTACATGCCTTGCCGGCAAGGCTTGTACAAAAGGTGGCTTGCCGGGGGGCCCGGCAAGCCACGCCTTATGGGTAAAACTTGCGAAGATGCTCAATGTTCCAGGAATTGCTCACCGGAATGGCATTTTCGGTCTCCAGGCGGACTGCGCCAGGCCTGGTGACTCGTATTACCCAATAAGGGCCTTCCCACTTCGGCATCAACTTGTTGGTATTCTTGGCCGATTGAACGCGCCGAAGAACAAGGTCGCCTTCCCCAAAGCTTCGGGCACGGACCTTGCGGCTATGGTAGCGTCGCAAGGCTTGCTGGTAGCATGCTGCTCTCACAGCCGCCCGAAGACGATCTTCCTCAGGGAGCGTTGTGTCGTCTTACCGCAATTACTCTTGCTCAAGCTCATCATAAGCGAGCACTCGAGGTGACCCGTATATGAGTTCAGTGGGGTGAACTGCTTCTGTCCCGTATACTAGGGCAAAGGGTGTCTGGCCGGTGGCTCGATTTGGCGTCGTTCTGATCGACCAAAGAACCATCGACAACTCATCAATCCAGCGCCTTCCACTCTTGTGCAGCCTGTAAAAGGTCTTTGTCCTTAAGCCTCGCAGTACTTCAACGTTTTCCCTCTCAGCTTGACCATTGCTTCGTGGGTGAGCAACGAAAGCGAAACCGACTTTGCTGCCGAGGTCTTGGGTATATTGCATGAAGGTGCGGCTTGTGAACTGTGTGCCGTTGTCGGTGATGACCTTGTTGGGTACACCAAAACGGCACACTAGTCCCTTGAAGAAATTGATGGCTGACTGAGCTGTGACCTTCCTCACTGCCTCCACCTCTGGCCACTTTGTGAACTTGTCGATTGCGACGTACAAGTACTCAAAGCCCCTGACAGCGCGGGGGAAAGGGCCCAGTATGTCGAGCCCCCAGACCGAGAAGGGCCAGGAGAGAGGAATGGTTTGAAGGGCTTGAGCTGGTTGATGAAGTTTCTTTGAATGGAACTGACACGCTTCACACCTGGTGACCAGTGTCGTCGCATCCTGGAGGGCAGTGGGCCAGAAGAAGCCTTGCCGAAATGCCTTGCCGGCAAGGGCTCTTGACCCTATGTGGGATCCACATATGCCTCCATGTATCTCTGCCAACAGCCCCAGTCCTTCCTCTCGAGGGATACACTTCAATTTCACACCGTTCGGTCTCTTTCTGTACAGGACGTCATCGACGAACTGGTACATAGCAGATCGACGGGCTACTTTTTCCGCTTCTTCTTGCTCCTCAGGAAGTTCTCCAGTTTGGAGGAATCGGACGGTATGCTGTGCCCACGCTGGAGCCTGGGGCTCGACGGCGAGGACTAAAGGCATTTCCTTCGCTATAGGAGCGGCTGTCTCGACGGCAAGAGCTTGACGCTCCACCGGAGCTAGCCGTCCCAAGGCGGGCTCAGTGTCCTCGGCAACATCCTTGCCGGCGGCTCCGGGGAGCTCGGCGAGAAAGTACTTGCCGGGCCCTGATTTCCTCCTCTTGTTTTGCTCTGTTGATGGATCAACGGATGGCTGAGAAAGCTGAAGCACAAAGGTACCTGGTTCCACAGGTAACTTGAGGGCAGCGCGCTTTGACAGGTAATCGGCGATGTCGTTCTCTGCTCGGGGAACGTGCTCCGCCTATATACCATCGAAACGCTCTTCCAGCTTTCTTACTTCATCGACGTAGGCCTTCATCAACGGGCTCTGGTAATCTTTGTTGACTTGTTTGACGACAAGATGCGAGTCCCCCCTGATAATGAGTTTCTTGATTCCGAGGTCTACCGCGATCCTAAGACCAGCAAGCAGCCCCTCATACTCAGCAGTATTGTTCGTTGATACCTCCCTGGGGAAGTGCATCTGGACCACGTACTTGAGGTGCTCTCCAGTGGGCGCGACCAGCAGTATGCCAGCCCCGGCGCCCTGTAAGGAGAAAGCTCTATCAAAGTACATGATCCGGTCGCAACTCGCCTCTTTGCCGGGGAGAGCAGTTTCCTGGACTTCTTCATCAGGCGTCACGGTCCATTCTGCAATGAACTCCGCCAGGACTCGGTTTTGAATCGTCGAGGTACTTTCAAACTTGAGGCCAAAGCTAGACAGCTCCAGTGCCCACTCTACAATTCTTCCCGTTGCATCTGGATTGTGTAATATCCGTTGCAGAGGGAGGCGAGTGACGACAGTGATCTCGTGCGCCTGGAAGTAGTGAAGCAGCTTCCTCGAGGCCATAAGAAGGCCGAAGAGCAATTTCTGCACACCGGAGTACCTTGATCTAGCCCCCTGCAAGAGGGAGCTAACAAAGTAGACCGGGTGCTGCATCATTTTCTTCCTTGGCTGCACTTCAACCGGCTGTGTCGTCTCTGCGCCAATGGCATCAGGCTCTGTCGCCGCTATCACCTCGTCATCAATTTCTCTCTGTGCCACTAGCGCGGCACTGACCACCTGGTTCGTTGCCGCCAGGTATAGCGGCAACGGTTCTTGTGGCCTAGGCGCAACTAGTACTGGCGTGGAGGAAAGATACCTCTTCAAGTCTTGCAATGCTGCTTCGGCTTCTGGCGTCCACTCCATTGGGCCCACCTTTTTCAAAATCTTGAAAAAGGGAAGGGCGCGCTCGGCAGACTTGGAAATGAATCTGCTCATGGCGGCAACGCAGCCAGCAAGCCGACGCACATCCTTGACCCGTTTGGGTGCATCAATCTGTTCTATAGCTTTGATCTTGTCCGGATTGGCCTCTGTCCCACACTGTGACACAAAGAACCCAAGAAGCTTGCCGGACGGGACGCCGAAGACGCACTTCTCAGGGTTCAGCTTGAGATTCATCTTGCGTAGGTTTGCAAATGTTTCTTGTAAATCCAGTATAAGGGTTGCCCTGTTCTTGGTTTTGACCACTATATCATCCATATAGGCCTCCATATTTATATGGAGCTGGGGGTTCAAAACCAATCTGGACTGCCCTTGCAAACATTGAGCCAGCACTCTTCAACCCGAAAGGCATTCGTACGAAACAATACGTACCACATGGGGTGATGAATGATGTCTTCTCTTCGTCTTCTCTTGTCATGAAGATCTGATGGTAGCCGGAGTAGGCATCAAGGAATGACAGCAGGTCACACCCAGCCGTGGAGTCAACAATCTGGTCGATGCGCAGCAACGGGAAGGGGTCTTTAGGACAAGCCTTATTGATATCTGTGTAATCAATACACAGACTCCACTTCCCATTTGCCTTGCGCACCACCACTGGATTGGCCAACCATGTTGGATGGAGCACTCCTCTTACCAAACCCGCCGCTTCCAGTTTCCGGATCTCCTCTGTGATGAACTCTTGTCGTTCCAAAGCTTGCTTCCTGACCTTCTGCTTGACGGGCCGCGCATGAGGACTGACATCAAGGTGGTGCTCAATCACCTCCCTAGGAACGCTGGGGATGTCGGATGCTTGCCATGCAAACACATCGACATTTGCCCACAGGAAGGTGACGAGCGCGTCTTCCTATTTGTCGTCAAGGGTGGAGCTTATGGTGAAAGCCCCTCCTGTGTCGTCCTCCTTGGCCGAAACCCTCTTGGTTCCCGGCGGTGTGGCCCTGGACTTCTTGTTTCTGCCGGCGGAGCTCTCTGGCACGTCGTCGACGGGAGCGCGACACTCCGAAGAGGTGCGCTTGCCGGAGTGGGTGTCCGAGGTCTCACCGGTCTTCTTCTTGCCGGTGGAGCTCTCTGGCACGTCCTCGATGGGAGCACGACACTCCAAAGAGGTGCGCTTGCCGGAGTGGGTGTCCGAGGTCTCACCGGTCTTCTTCTTCTTCTCCCCCCCGGGGCTCCAGTGGCAGGAGCAAGTGCCCTAGTGGCGGCGGCTGCTGCAACTACTTGTTGGTATAGTTGGTCAGCGCAAATCAGCGCATCTTTCTTATCGGAGGGGATGGTGATGATCGTCACAGGCCGTGGCATCTTTAGGGTGTTGTAGGCGTAGTGTGACGCTGCCATGAACTTGGCCAGCGCTGGGCGGCCAAGGATCCCGTTGTAAGGCAAGGGGATCTTGGCAACATCGAACACGATCCTTTCTGTCCTGTAGTTCAGATCACTTCCAAAAGTCATGGGCAGCGTGACCTTCCCCTTTGGTTGACTTCTTCCTGGGTTGACCCCCTGAATAGTGCCTGTCTCTTCGAGGTCCCCGTCAGGAATCTGCAGCTTCTCGATCACGGTAGGCGAGATTAAGTTCAGACCGGCCCCGCCATCGACTAGCATCTTTGTCACCTTGAGGTTGCGTATTGTCGGTGAAACCAACAATGGCAAGCACCCGACCGCAGTAGTGCGACCAGGGTGATCCTCAGCGTAAAAAATGATAGGCGTGCTGGACCATTTCAGCGGCTTTTGGGCACCAGGCGACGGCTCCGCCGCTGTAATCTCACGTGCCCACTGTTTAAGCTGGCGGTGAGAAGTATGCAGCGAGGCGCCACCATCGACGCACATGGCCTCCGTGGCTTTCTGAAACTCTTGGTCGCCGGACTCGTCGTCCTCTTCGTGATCGTTGTCTTCTGGCTTTCTGTCACGGCCCCGGGCGGGCCTCTTCTGCTGTTTATCCTTGCCGCGACGGCCTGCTTGGCCGTCATGCTTCTTGTCGGACCCCCCAGCACCGTCCTGGCCCTTCTCCTTGTCCCGCCTCTCATATTCAGCCCTCTGCTTCTTAGCAAGGAGCTCAACCTGTCGGCAGTTCTGGAGATCATGGCCTTTGGTGCGATGGATCTTGCAGTATTGCTTGTCGGAGTTTCCTGGCTTCTCGGCAGCCGCCAAGGCCCGGCAGGCGACACACCCGGCAATTTCCTTGCCGGGGTCATCTGCCTTGGTTTTCTTGGAGGAGCCGGCGTCATCAGATCCCTCGACGGCAAGCACGGCTTTACCCTTGCGCTTCCTACTGCGGCGCCGACCTTTCTTCGTCGGGGCGGCAGTATCCTCATCTGAGCAGTCGGTTTCCATGCCGGCATCTTCGCCGGGGTACTTCCTTCCCTCTTCAGCCTGGCACATCTGTCAGCAAGGACATAGAGTTCTGCCACGTATTTCACCTTGGTCATTGCCAGCTCTTCGCGCATCTTGCGGTTACGCACGTTCTTATCGTCGCGGGCTCCGGCAGCTTGCATCGCGATGGTGTAGATGCTGAGGAACTCCGACGGGTGGGTCTTGCCATTTTACTTCTCGCCAACATCAGGCTTGAAGGTGCGGTGAGTGGGCCACTCGAACTGCCACAGCTCACGGGTAAAAGCCGGACAGCCTACCTCGTAAGGTAGACCTCCAGGGCTCTCCGATGCTGGGCAGTTCTCAGCAGGACCTGCTGTAATGCCCAGGATGGGACTATACCTCCTACGTGTCGAGGCACGACTTAAAGGTATAAGCCCATTCTGGAATGATCTCAAGTTTGGTATCTTTGCACGACTCATGTAAAAATAGGGATGAAATTGCAAAAGGATAGTTGGCTTACACTCGCCACGTCACACAAAACATTACATAAGCATAACATCATCCAAATAACATCACAACCCGACTACGGGTGAAGATCCAAAAGAAAGATACCAAATACATAAAGCCACAGGTCCGAATCGCCCCTAGTAGAAGCCACTACTGATCGTCGAAACACGTCACAAGCATACGGCCACGCTCTTCGTCGAACTCCCAGAAGTACTTGAACCAGCTCCTGCATCATTCTCGGCTGAACCTGCATCTGGTGTTGTAGTATCTGTGAGCCACGAGGACTCAGCAATCCCATAACCATGGGTATCAAGACTAGCAAAGCTTTATGGGTATGGAGAAGGGTAGTGGTGAGGTTGCAGCAGCGGCTAAGCATCATATGGTGGCTAGCTTACGAGTACAAGAATAAGATGAGCATCTACGCAAACGGTCGCAAACTAGTAGTGATCGCTAAAGATCCTGAACTACCTACGAGTCAAACATAACCCCACCGTGTTCTCTTCTCAAAGTGAAACGAGACTGTCACGGTTACTCACACAGTTGTGTGTTTTACTTCGGATCCTCTGTCAAGTTTTCTACAACCGGACATTAACAAATTCCAATCTGCCACATAACCGCGGGCACGGCTTTCGAAAGATCATAACCCTGCAGGGGTGTCCCAACTTAGCCCATCACAAGCTCTCACGGTTAGCTGAAGTGATAAATATAATATCATCACTCCTTATCTTAGGGAAATCCGATCAGGCTCAGCATCCCGGTGCACAAGACATTTCGACAATGGTAAAACAAGTCCAGCAAGACCTCCCGGTGTGCCGACACCCTGATAGTAGCCGCGCGTATCTCATCTCAGGCCACGTCCGGATAGGTGATCCTACGGGTTATACCAGATACCTCGGGTTTCCCCGTGGCGGCCCCGCAGTCTCCCCGTTTGGGACCAACACCATCAGCACTAGCCCCCCTGCTATGTAGAAAGAATCCCTGGGGATGCGACCCCCTATGAAATTTTAATTAATTAATTAAGTTGTTATTATGAGGAAAATTAAAACCAATGTTGGGCCTTGCTGGAGGAGTTTTATTCAAAGACGAACTGTCAAGGGGTCCCCATATACCCATCGTGTAAGGAATGCAAAATCAAGGAACATAATGCCGGTTTATCGGCGCCTAAGGTGGCATGAGTGGAACAAAACACCGAGCAAAAGGCCAAGCCTTCCACCCATGCCCAGTATATAGGTGTGTTAATAATAGTAATAGATATTGTGATATTCCAACAACAAGTTCCCTCCTGGAACGATCTTCATCTTCACCTGCAACTAACAACGCAATAAGAGGGGCTGAGCAAGCGGGTAACATAGCCAAACAGTGGTTTTGCTAGGAAGGTGTCAAAGGTTAGAGGTTTCACGGCAACAAGGAAAGGCTGACATAAAAGATGGGTAGCGCGACATGTAACGATTGCATCGAGACTACTAAGCATGGCAATGGTAGTAAAGGTATCCAAGGGTATGATCATCTTGCCTGGGATTCCACAAGGAACAAGAACGGATCCATGAAGGACACGAAGAAGAAGTCTTGAAGACAAACCACGAGAAGACGAACGAATCCTCACGATCGCAACAGAACAAGCACTAACGAGAAGAAGCAAGCAATACGGTAAACACACAAGCATAAACATGGCATACGATGCACATCCAAGTATGATGCATGACAGTTCTATATAGGATGCACCACAAGTCTACAAATGATGCACAGGAAGTCTATACAGGAAGAAAAACATGGCAAGGTAGGAAGCACAGTAAAACAACACAAGTCTATATGATGCAATACATGGCAAGTTATGATGCATGTCAAGTCTATACAGGAAGCAATACATGGCAATGTAGGAAGCACAGAAAAACAACGCAAGTCTATATGATGCAATACATGGCAAGATATGATGCATGACAACTCTATACAGGAAGCAATACATGGCAAGGTAGGAAGCATAGAAAAATGACACAAGCCTATATGATGCTATACATGGCAAGGTATGATGCATGACAAAACTACACTATCTAGTCATTTTAAAAGAGGCCGGAAATAACAACAACAATTTCAGGAAAATCCCCATATGCATGTTTAGCAATTTTAAGCAAACAACAATTCACACATTTTGATGTTGTTAACATGATGCGGATGACATGATCAAGTTTTATGCAATTTTTAGTAAAAGTTAACATGAAGAGATATGAAGTATTTGTCGCCGTGGTGGAACGAAAGGGGCCACGGCGGCGAATCCGAAAATGATGCCACGCAACATATCGGTTCCGGTAACTCGTTGAGAGACCGGTGCAAAAGATGAAGGGAGGCGTGAGCGAGTCGAACAAGATGAAAGGTGGGGTGATCCCGTCACCGGGTTCCCACGGGTCGGCGACGAGGCAACCGAGGAGCATGACAAAAGATGAATCGGGCACGGTGCACACAAGGGAAACATCTCATACAACACATGCATTCCACGGGTCATTGTCTCGGGGTTATACCTTCGGAACGTTCGTTTCGGGGCGGATTGAGATCGTCGAGGGAGTAGTGGTAGTAGTCGTGCATGTTTCGTTTTGGAGAGGGAGGTAGTCGTTCCGTTCGTAGAGGTACTTGACGAATCTATCGTTTCCGGGGCGACGGTAGTCGTACACGTTGGCGTTTTCGTTCACGGTTCTTCGGCGACGGTAGTGGTACTTGACGTGTTCCGGACCGAAGGGGGTACTTGGCGCATCCACGGGACTCCGTGGTCGACGGTAGAGGATGTAGTCGTTCTCATTTCGTAGATGTTCATGTTTCCGGACGTAGTTGAACTTGGCGCAAAGGTCGTCATTGAACTTGCCGAAAACCAACCGGAGGTAGCCGTACATTTGAAGAGGAACTTGGCGTTTCTCCTTGTAGTCAAACTTGATGCTTCGAGGGACTTGGATTGTCCAAAATCTGCGGGCGGCGAAGCAACAGCAACGGGCATGCGCGTTGCACGAAGGCAGCGGAGGTCGGCAGCATGTCCAAGTCGCGGTGGACCTCAGCCGGATCTGGGCCGGGGACGCAGGGAGGCGGGGTGGCGCAGATGGTCGCTGGCGTGGAGGAAGGTCGATGGGGCGGCGCTCGCCGGAGTCGGGGCCGAAGGGGACGGGTCGAGGGGCTTCTCCCATGGTGAAGGAGCTGGCGAGGCGAAGCGGGGGCGTGGGCGGCGGTCGTCGCCGGTGGCCTGGTGAGGCGACGACGCGGAGGTGAAGGACGCGGGACCCCTAGGGCATCGGAGGAGGAGCAGGAGACAGAGGGTCCCACTGGCGCTCGGCGACCCTGGCAACGCGGCGAGACGACGGAGCAGAAAGGCGCGGAGGATGGGGCGCGTCGGGGAAGGAGAACGGCCGGGGCTGACGCACTGGAGCGGCTGCTCCTGTCCAGCCTAGGCGCTGGCTGCAGCTAGCGACGGGAGGAGGAGAGGGTCGCGAGGGAGCTGGGCGAGAGATGGGGATCGCTGCGCTGGCTCGAGGAAGGGAGAGGGGATCGGGCGCGAGCGAGGGAACGAGGGGTGGCGGCGGTGTGGGAACTAGAGGGAGAGGACGGTCGAGGGGAAGAGGGAAACGAGCCAACTAGGGTTAAGAAGCTGGGGGCGGCTGGGCCTGGCCTGGAGGCTGATGGGCCAGTCCGGCGGCGATAGGAAAACGGCCAGGGCCTGGCTGCGGCTGGGCCCAGAGGCGCGGGAGGGATGGCCTTAAATCCTCACTCCTCTCTCTTAACTAAAAAAAACAGAAAAGAGAAAGAAAAGAAAGTGAGGTCTAAGAAGGAATTGCACAAGAGGTTATTTTTCCCAGACTCGCAAAAATGAGCGTAATCCAAGAAAAATAGAAGTGGCAAGATTGAATGATGAAAATTCAAAGTCATTTGAATTTTATTCAAATGGGTTTGAACTAGGGCTTGGTTTTTGAAGTGTCCAAAAATGTTGAGGTTTTTGGAGGAACCTCGATAAACGGGAAAAGAATTATAGACAAGGTTTGGAGGCAAGGAATTGGGAAAGAAAAGGCATGGGGAAGATATGCAAGTGTGTGTTGGTGAATTTCCACACAATTGGAATAATTTAATATAGCTCCCTAATAATATTGAGAGGATATATATATGTTATAAAGAGAAGTCATCCTTCCCTCGATTTAAATGAACCGAAGGTCCACACGATTTATTTAGTTGAGATGCAAAGATTAATGACATGATGGCATGATGATATGATGCAATGCGAAAATAAATAACACAAGCACAAATGAAACACATGAGAGCACCCGGAACATCTGGAATCTTCTGGGACGTCGGTCTTCGGGCGTCACAACTCTCCCACACTAACAGAGGATCTCGACCCGAGATCCTGGAGATGGCACCGGATAAAAACGGAAGAGGAAGAGGTAAAACAAAGTTTCTTCTTTGACAAACGAGTGAAACCACGAACTTGAGAGGTTGACCAAATTGAAAGAAGAATACAATGGAGATGAACGAAGATGAAAACACTCCGGTAAATGAGGAACAAGGAACACCACGAGAACCTTGCAGGTTTAAAGACATGAAACAAGAGCTCACGGATGACGGAATAATTTCAAAACTACTCCGGTTAACCAAGATTGGGAAGGAATAAGAACGAAAAAAAATTGGACAGCACTCCGACTGAAAATGGAAGGAATTAACATGAGCTTGAGAAGATTGGAATGAAACTTGATGAAATCAACAACACATTGCCTCCGATACAATTGAAAGAATGGTACAAGGGGTAAGAAGGATTCAGACAGCACTCTGGTTAAAAGAGAGTTAATACTTGATCAGATGAGAGAACTTGAATGGAGGACACCACACTCTCGTTAAATGGGCAAGCAAGGAAGAATATGATCTTCACAAAACAAGATGATGGGACGAAGAGAGCAATATTACAATGCCTCCGGAATGAAAGAATAGATGCTAGATCGTTGGAAAGAAAGAACGAAGAAGAAAATCACAACTTCTCCCACGAATGAATATGAAAAACATCCTTACGAAGAAGGGTTGAACGGAGTTGTTGAAAATAATAAACAACAAAAGAATAATCTTGTTGTGGCCTTAAGGAAAACATCTCAAAATTAAGAGGTGACAACCAGCCACTAATGGAAAACAATTGATTGGATTGACATCAACGACAAGATCAAAACTTGTTTCTGCAGGAGGATAAATGAAGAAACTAGGTCATTTGTAAGCACCATAAATAGCAACAATCTTTAGGGAAAGCTTTAGGTGAAATACAACCCAAGATAACTCCAACGAAGAAATTGACGGGATTAAATATGTCATTTCTGATAACTTGTGAATCATGGAACATGAAGGAATTTGTCAAGAATGACATAACACCATATGAAAAGATAAGGTAGAAAGGATTGCAATTGGAAAGCATGATGAAAATGCTTGAGGTCCAACAAGAATCTTGAAGAACACTTCGAGGATGAATTAAATCATAATGAACCACCATGAAAACTCCGGTAATGAAAGCATGAGAAGTGAAAGATGAAAAGAATAAGATTCAAGGCCTGCGATGAATTAGATGGAGCTTTGAAATGATATAATTGAAATAACTTGGAGCTCCGGAAAACAAGATGAAGAACTTAGAACCGAGAATATGATATGGTGAACAAGCTCCGGAAAAAGAGATTAATCACTTCGGGGAAATAAGAATAAGATTTACTGTATGCTTATCCTTGATCAAAATAAATTGATGACAAGCAACGGATTTGGCCTACTACTTATTCTTCTTGAAAAGGATTGGAGAGAGATATAGCCAAACTTGAGAATAATCTTGAACGACTCACCGGTAGGATTATGAAAAGAACAAATGGATTGATACGATAACAACGGAAGAGTAATCTTGAACGAACCACCGTAAAAATATTGAGACGAACGAAGAGGCATCAATGAAGAATATTTGGAGGACGAAGTTGAAAACTGAGAACAAAGAAATATTCTGAAATGATGGCCTTCGGAGGATCACAATGGGAAGAATTCATGAAGAATCTTGAGAGAACGGGCCAAGATTTAAGAGAAACACTTCTCCGGTCTTCAAATGTTGAGAATGAAGACGAGAAATGCCATGAAGAATTTCGAGATACTCCGGACGAATGACAAGAGGAAGGTGGAGCTAAAGATGGAAATAATTGAAAACAAGCTTGGAGAAGGCATGTGACTGATGGAAATCATTCTTACATCACACTTTGAAAAGAATTTGAGTATAACTCCAGAAAAATAGAAGAGTCAGGTAAGATCCTGGGAAAAGACCTGTGGGTTAGGGCCCACTCAAAGAAATCACCGTTGAAAAAGATTGCTTAAGAGATATAGCACCAGTTGAATTAAATGGCTTGAATAAGATAGCAATCCTCAAAATAGCTCGAACGGATTAAGAATGGAAACGCGAATCTTTTGAGACATCTTGAACACTCCGGATATGAACATAGAGAGAGTTGAATAAAATAAGAGAGCTTTGGATAAGAAATTTCAACATGGGAAAACATGTGAAACAAAAGGAATAGATATGATCATGACTGAAGCTTGAATTTATCCACCGTAGAAGAAACGAGAACGGAGAATGATGAACTGAATCTTCCTGAGCATCTTCACGAGACATCACCGGATAAGAACATTGAAGGAAAAGAATGAGGAAAACATCACAAGAATGAAACAAAAACAACTTGGGATGAATGAAACAGACAAATCGTCGGATTTGTCAACGACGTCCGTATGGAATAACTTGAAGAGAAGGCACACCGGTTGAAAAGGATTAACATGAAAATCTTGACGATCAAGAAGGATTAGCACTCCCATAGAAATATGAGAACACCACTTAGGAAAGCTATGGGATCAACACTTGACATCGAAGCAACTCGAATACCCGAATCAAAACAAAAACAAAGGATATATATGTTACAACATAATCTTCACAATATCATCTGAACAGAGAATTGAACGAATGAATTCCGCAGGTACATCAACTTGTCGAGAAGCCACTTGGGAGAAGAAAAGGTAAATAAAAAGCAAAAAGGAGCAGATAGAACAAATACAAGATAGAAGCTTCGTTCCACATATTTGTGCTGAAAGCTCATGGAACGTGTTACAAAAGGGTTTTGCAATCCCCGGATCAGCATAGCCAAGGACCCTTTAAGATGCAACTCTCGATCGGAACAACGCCCATAAAACCCCTTCACTAAATGTTGAACCCCGAACTTCATATCATGCACTCGTTGAAAGAATGCCTACGAGCTACTAGATGAACCCACCTATTAATTTCCGAAAGTTTCCAGTTATGCAATCAGGTGTTGGGGATACAGGGGAAGCATCGCGCACTCAACTCTAATCCTACATCCAACTGTATCCATCCTTCAACACATAACCAGTTATTTCCGGAAACCGTTTACCTCGAACCTTCGAAACGCATCTACTATACAAGCTATGGCAATACTCCCGAACTACCTCCCCAGTACTGGGTGATGTCGGGGTTATCTTGCCACTAACCGCATAGGAGAGTTTTCGATGTCGGCCGTCTTAAGTATTCCAAAACTGCTGCGATATATTTGTGACGACAACACCTCAGAGCTCAACTCCCCGGGACACTGCCACAACCCCTAAATGACAGGAGGCATCGAGAACAATGTTCTCATCACAAAGACATCGAAACAATCCAAACAATACTCGCGTGATCCTAAAAGAAAATTGGTGAATTATTGAGAGTAGAAGAGGCAAGAGTAATCGTCAGGAGTCCTCACCAGAGTGATAAAGGGATGAGGAGTAAAAAGAAATCCTACTCTCCGATATATATATACATATATATATATATACATATATATACATATATATATATACATATATATATACATACATATATATATATATGTATATATATATATGTATATATATATATATGTATATATATATAGGACTCAAAACATTTTCAAGTGTGTGCCTAGACTCAACCGTCAACGATTCGATCAACTAGTGGGGGCTCCTAGGTCGGAGAAGGCTCTGAATACCAACTTGTAATGCCCAGGATGGGACTATACCTCCTACGTGTCGAGGCACGACTTAAAGGTATAAGCCCATTCTGGAATGATGTCAAGTTTGGTATCTTTGCACAACTCATGTAAAAATAGGGATGAAATTGCAAAAGGATAGTTGGCTTACACTCGCCACGTCACACAAAACATTACATAAGCATAACATCATCCAAATAACATCACAACCCGACTACGGGTGAATATCCAAAAGAAAGATACCAAATACATAAAGCCACGGGTCCGAATCGCCCCTAGTAGAAGCCACTACTGATCGTCGAAACACGTCACAAGCATACGACCACGCTCTTCATCGAACTCCCAGAAGTACTTGAACCAGCTCCTGCATCATTCTCGGCTGAACCTGCATCTGGTGTTGTAGTATCTGTGAGCCACGAGGACTTAGCAATCCCATAACCATGGGTATCAAGACTAGCAAAGCTTTATGGGTATGGAGAAGGGTAGTGGTGAGGTTGCAGCAGCGCCTAAGCATCATATGGTGGCTAGCTTACGAGTACAAGAATAAGATGAGCATCTACGCAAACGGTCGCAAACTAGTAGTGATCGCTAAAGATCCTGAACTACCTACAAGTCAAACATAACCCCACCGTGTTCTCTTCTCGAAGTGAAAAGAGACAGTCACGGTTACTCACACAGTTGTGTGTTTTACTTCGGATCCTCTGTCAATTTTTCTACAACCGGACATTAACAAATTCCAATCTGCCACATAACCGCGGGCACGGCTTTCGAAAGATCATAACCCTACAAGGGTGTCCCAACTTAGCCCATCACAAGCTCTCACGATTAGCTGAAGTGATAAATATAATATCATCACTCCTTATCTTAGGGAAATTCGATCAGGCTCGGCATCCCGGTGCACAAGACATTTCGACAATGGTAAAACAAGTCCAGCAAGACCTCCCGGCGTGCCGACACCCTGATAGTAGCCGCGCGTATCTCGTCTCAGGCCACGTCCGGATAGGTGATCCTACGGGTTATACCAGATACCTCGGGTTTCCCCGTGGCGGCCCCGCAGTCTCCCCGTTTGGGACCAACACCATCAGCACTGGCCCCCCTGCTATGTAGAAAGAATCCCCGGGGACGCGACCCCCTATGCAATTTTAATTAATTAATTAAGTTGTTATTATGAGGCAAATTAAAACCAATGTTGGGCCTTGCTGGAGGAGTTTTATTCAAAGACGAACTGTCAAGGGGTCCCCATATACCCATCGTGTATGGAACGCAAAATCAAGGAACATAATGCCGGTTTATCGGCGCCTAAGGTTGCATGAGTGGAACAAAACACCGAGCAAAAGGCCAAGCCTTCCACCCATGCCCAGTATATAGGTGTGTTAATAATAGTAATAGATATTGTGATATTCCAACAACAAGTTCCCTCCTGGAACGATCTTCATCTTCACCTGCAACTAACAACGCTATAAGAGGGGCTGAGCAAGCGGGGTAACATAGCCAAACAGTGGTTTTGCTAGGAAGGTGTCAAAGGTTAGAGGTTTCACGGCAACAAGGAGAGGCTGACATAAAAGATGGATAGCGCGACATGTAACGATAGCATCGAGACTACTGAGCATGGCAATGGTAGTAAAGGTATCCAAGGGTATGATCATCTTGCCTGGGATTCCACAAGGAAGAAGAACGGATCCATGAAGGACACGAAGAAGAAGTCTTGAAGACAAACCACGAGAAGACGAACGAATCCTCACGATCGCAACGGAACAAGCACTAACGAGAAGAAGCAAGCAATATGGTAAACACACAAGCATAAACATGGCATACGATGCACATCCAAGTATGATGCATGACAGTTCTATATAGGATGCACCACAAGTCTACAAATGATGCACAGGAAGTCTATACAGGAAGCAAAACATGGCAAGGTAGGAAGCACAGTAAAACAACACAAGTCTATATGATGCAATACATGGCAAGGTATGATGCATGACAAGTCTATACAGGAAGCAATACATGGCAATGTAGGAAGCACAGAAAAACAACGCAAGTCTATATGATGCAATACATGGCAAGATATGATGCATGACAACTCTATACAGGAAGCAATACATGGCAAGGTAGGAAGCATAGAAAAATGACACAAGCCTATATGATGCTATACATGGCAAGGTATGATGCATGACAAAACTACACTATCTAGTCATTTTAAAAGAGGCCGGAAATAACAACAACAATTTCAGGAAAATCCCCATATGCATGTTTAGCAATTTTAAGCAAACAACAATTCACACATTTTAATGTTGTTAACATGATGCGGATGACATGATCAAGTTTTATGCAATTTTTAGTAAAAGTTAACATGAAGAGATATGAAGTATTTGTCGCCGTGGTGGAAAGAAAGGGGCCACGGCGGCGAATCCGAAAATGATGCCACGCAACATATCGGTTCCGGTAACTCGTTGAGAGACCGGTGCAAAAGATGAAGGGAGGCGTGAGCGAGTCGAACAAGATGAAAGGTGGGGTGATCCCGTCACCGGGTTCCCACGGGTCGGCGACGAGGCAACCGAGGAGCATGACAAAAGATGAATCGGGCACAGTGCACACAAGGGAAATATCTCATACAACACATGCATTCCACGGGTCATCGTCTCGGGGTTATACCTTCGGAACGTTCGTTTTGGGGCGGATCGAGATCGTCGAGGGAGTAGTGGTAGTAGTCGTGCATGTTTCGTTTTGGAGAGGGAGGTAGTCGTTCCGTTCGTAGAGGTACTTGACGAATCTATCGTTTCCGGGGCGACGGTAGTCGTACACGTTGGCGTTTTCGTTCACGGTTCTTCGGCGACGGTAGTGGTACTTGACGTGTTCCGGACCGAAGGGGGTACTTGGCGCATCCACGGGACTCCGGGGTCGACGGTAGAGGATGTAGTCGTTCTCATTTCGTAGATGTTCATGTTTCCGGACGTAGTTGAACTTGGCGCAAAGGTCGTCATTGAACTTGCCGAAAACCAACCGGAGGTAGCCGTACATTTGAAGAGGAACTTGGCGTTTCTCCTTGTAGTCAAACTTGATGCTTCGAGGGACTTGGAGTGTCCAAAATCTGCGGGCGGCGAAGCAACAGCAACGTGCATGCGCGTTGCACGAAGGCAGCGGAGGTCGGCAGCATGTCCAAGTCGCGGTGGACCTCAGCCGGATCTCGCCGGATCTGGGCCGGGGACGCAGGGAGGCGGGGTGGCGCAGATGGTCGCTGGCGCGGAGGAAGGTCGATGGGGCGGCGCTCGCCGGAGTCGGGGCCGAAGGGGACGGGTCGAGGGGCTCCTCCCATGGTGAAGGAGCTGGCGAGGCGAAGCGGGGGCGTGGGCGGCGGTCGTCGCCGGTGGCCTGGTGAGGCGACGACGCGGAGGTGAAGGACGCGGGATCCCTAGGGCATCGGAGGAGGAGCAGGAGACAGAGGGTCCCACTGGCGCTCGGCGACCCTGGCAACGCGGCGAGACGACGGAGCAGAAAGGCGCGGAGGATGGGGCGCGTCGGGGAAGGAGAACGGCCGGGGCTGACGCACTGGAGCGGCTGCTCCTGTCCAGCCTAGGCGCTGGCTGCAGCTAGCGACGGGAGGAGGAGAGGGTCGCGAGGGAGCTGGGCGAGAGATGGGGATCGCTGCGCTGGCTCGAGGAAGGGAGAGGGGATCGGGCGCGAGCGAGGGAACGAGGGGTGGCGGCGGTGTGGGAACTAGAGGGAGAGGACGGTCAAGGGGAAGAGGGAAACGAGCCAACTAGGGTTAAGAAGCTGGGGGCGGCTGGGCCTGGCCTGGAGGCTGATGGGCCAGTCCGGCGGCGATAGGAAAACGGCCAGGGCCTGGCTGCGGCTGGGCCCAGAGGCGCGGGAGGGATGGCCTTAAATCCTCACTCCTCTCTCTTAACTAAAAAAAAGAAAAGAGAAAGAAAAGAAAGTGAGGTTTAGGAAGGAATTGCACAAGAGGTTATTTTCCCGGACTCGCAAAAATGAGCGTAATCCAAGAAAAATAGAAGTGGCAAGATTGAATGATGAAAATTCAAACTCATTTGAATTTTATTCAAATGGGTTTGAACTAGGGCTTGGTTTTTGAAGTGTCCAAAAATGTTGAGGTTTTTGGAGGAACCTCGATAAATGGGAAAAGAATTATAGACAAGGTTTGGAGGCAAGGAATTGGGAAAGAAAAGGCATGGGGAAGATATGCAAGTGTGTGTTGGTGAATTTCCACACAATTGGAATAATTTTATATAGCTCCCTAATAATATTGAGAGGATATATATATGTTATAAAGAGAAGTCATCCTTCCCTCGATTTAAATGGACCGAAGGTCCACATGATTTATTTAGTTGAGATGCAAAGATTAATGACATGATGGCATGATGATATGATGCAATGCAAAAATAAATAACACAAGCACAAATGAAACACATGAGAGCACCCAGAACATCTGGAATCTTCTGGGACGTCGGTCTTCGGGCGTCACACCTGCTCGCCTGTCTGACTGGTGGCGCGCTCCGCGCCGGCGCTCGATGGTGGTTCGAGCGTCTTCATGAGCTCGCTCCTGAAGAACTTGACGCTGGTCGCCGTGGGTCCGTGGGTCGGATGACGCTATGGAGATGTCGTCACCCGCAACGTCCCGACGAGTCGACACATATAGTACCGGGCGAGGAGGAGGCGAATGCACCATGGCCACGGTGCTGCCGGTCCTCCCGCCACCGGTGCGTGGGCCCCCATCGGAACGTCGACCCGGGGGCCTCGCTGGACTTGGTTCATCCTTGTTGGCGACCACGACAAGGCTTCCGATGGTGGCTCTCCATTCATCGAGTTTCCCCGTAACGGGAGGAAAGTCGAGGAGCAGCTGCGTGCGCGCCAGGGCTTCTGCTGGGGTTGGCGGTAGCGAAACCTGCACGGACAGCGACGCGCTTCGACTCTTGACCATGTCAGGAGGAGCTTTATCACGATCCCGCGGTCGCATGCCGTTTTTACCAGCGCTTCGGCGGGCGGGCAGGTCTTCTACGTCTCGGGATTGGCGCTCGGGGCTCTTCCCGCGGCGACGCCCGGGATCTTCGGCGTGATGACGCCGTTCGTCGCGTGCTGCTTGG
>LR738714.1:540008586-540019753 GCA_902687465.1 Secale cereale
GGCGACGCCAGCGGACGTGCCAACTTCTTCGTGGTCGTGGCGCGGGGGCGCGACTCGGCGATGTCTGTTGGAAATATGCCCTAGAGGCAATAATAAAAGTATTATTATTATATTTCCTTGTTCATGATAATTGTCTGTTATTCATGCTTGAATTGTATTGTACGGAAACAACGATACATGTGTGAATATATAGACCACAATTGAGTCCCTGACAATCCTCTAGTTGCCAGCTCGTTGATCAACAGATGGTCACGGTTTCCTGATCATGGACATGGGATGTCAGTGATAACGGGATCACATCATTAGGAGAATGATGTGATGGACAAGACCCAATCCTAAGCATAGGACAAGATCGTATAGTTCGTAATGCATAAGCTTTTCGGTGTCAAGTATTTATTCCTTAGACCATGAGGTTGTACAACTCCCGGATACCGTAGGAATACTTTGGGTGTGCCAAACGTCACAACATAACTGGGTGGCTATAAAGGTATTCATCGGGTATCACCGAAAGTGTCTGTTGGGTTGGTACGAACCGAGACTGGGATATTGTCACTCCGTATGACGGAGAGGTACCTCTGGGCCCACTCGGTAAGACATCATCATAATGAGCTCAAAGTGACTAAGGAGTTAGTCACGGGATGATGGATTACGGAACGAGTAAAGAGACTTGCCATGACGAGATTGAACAAGGTATCGGGAATACCAACGATCGAATCTCGGGCAAGTACCGTACTGATGGACAAAGGGAATAACATACGGGATTGAGTGAATCCTTGACACAGTGGTTCATCCGATGAAGATCATCGAGGAACACGTGGGAACCAACATGGGTATCCAGATCCCGCTGTTGGTTATTGACCAGAGAGTGGTCTCGGTCATGTCTACATGTCTCCCGAACCCGTAGGGTCTACACACTTAAGGTTCGGTAACGCTAGGGTCGTAGAGATACATGCACGTGGAAACCCGAAAGTTGTTCGGAGTCCCGGATGAGATCCCGGATGTCACAAGGAGTTCCGGAATGGTCCGAAGGTAAAGAATGATATATAGGAAGTCCAGTTTCGGCCATCGGATGAACTCCAAGGGTCACCGGGAGTGTCCCGGGACCACCGGAGGGGTCCCGGGGGTCCACTGGGTGGGGCCACCCATCCCGGTGGGGCCCCTAGGCCGCAAGGGGAAGGGGGCCAGCCCCTGGTGGGCTGGCGCACCCTACTGGGCCCTCCCTCATGCGCCTAGGGTTGGAACCCTAGGGGAGGGAGCCGCCCCCTATGCCTTGGGGGGCAAGTCTCCTCCCCAGGCCGCCGCCCCCCTTGCAGATCCCATCTGCAGAGGCTGGCGCACCCCCTGGCCCCCTATATATATGTGGGGGGGGGGGGAGAGAGGGCAGCCGCACCCAAGTCTCTGGCGCCTCTTCCCCTCCCGTCACACCTTCCTCCTCCTCCGCAGGGCGCCGACGAAGCCCTGCAGGAATTACCGTTGCATCCACCACCACGCCGTCGTGCTGCTGGATCTCCGACGACCTCTCCTCCCCCTTGCTGGATCAAGAAGGAGGTGACGTTGCTGTACCGGACGTGTGTTGAACGCGGAGGTGCCGTCCGTTCGGCGCTAGATCATCGGTGACGAAGAACGAGAAGAGTACGACTACTTCATCCACACTTCTTCGAAAGCTTCCGCTCACGATCTACAAAACGGTATGTAGATGCACTCTAATATGCTCGTTGCTAGATGTCTCCTTAGATGGATCTTGGTGAAAGCGTAGAATTTTTTTGAATTCTGCTACGTTCCCCAACAGTGGTATCAGAGCTAGGTCTTATGCGTAGCATCTTGCACGAGTAGAACACAAAGCAGTTGTGGGCGTTTGAGTTTGTTCAACTTTCTTGCCGTTACTAGTCTAATCTTGATTTGGCGGTATTGTGGGATGAAGCGGCCCGGACCGACTTTACACGTACGCTTACGTGAGACTGGTTCCACCGACAGACATGCACTAGATGCATAAGGTGGCTGGCGGGTGTCTGTCTCTCCTACTTTAGTCGGATCGGATTTGATGAACAGGGTCCTTATGAAGGGTAAATAGAAATTGACAAATCACGTTGTGGTTTTGGCGTAGGTAAGAAACGTTCTTGCTAGAAAACCTATAGAAGCCACGTAAAAACTTGCAACAACAATTAGAGGACGTCTAACTTGTTTTTGCAGCATGTGCTATGTGATATGGTATGGCCAAGAAGATGTGATGAATGATATATGTGATGTATGAGATTGATCATGTTCTTGTAATAGGGAATCACGACTTGCATGTCGATGAACTTGACAACCGGCAGGAGCCATAGGAGTTGTCTTAATTATTGTATGACCTGCGTGTCACTGAATAAACACCATGTAATTACTTTACCTTATTGCTAAACGTTAGCCATAGTAGTAGAAGTAATAGTTGGCGTGATGACTTCTTCAAGACACGATGATGAAGATCATGATGATGGAGATCATGGTGTCGAGCTGGTGACAAGATGATCATGGTGCCCCGAAGATGGAGATCGAAGGAGCAAGATGATATTGGCCATATCATGTCACTTTAATTGATTGCATGTGATGTTTATCATGTTTATGCATCTTGTTTACTTAGAACGATGGTAGTAAATAAGATGATCTCTCACTAAAATTTCAAGAATTTTGTTCCCCCTAACTGTGCACCGTTGCTAAGGATCGTTGTTCCGAAGCACCACGTGATTATCGGGTGTGATAGGTTCTAACGTTCGCATACAACGGGTGTAAGCCAGATTTACACAAGCAATACACTTAGGGTTTACTTGACGAGCCTAGCATGTACATACATGGCCTCGGAACACGGAAGACCGAAAGGTCGAACACGAGTCGTATAGAAGATACGATCAACATGAAGATGTTCACCGTTGATGACTAGTCCGTCTCACGTGATGATCGGACACGGGCTAGTCGATTCGGATCGTGTATCACTTAGATGACTAGAGAGATGTCATTCTGAGTGGGAGTTCATTAAAATTTGATTAAGATGAACTTAATTATCATGAACTTAGTCTCCACGCTCAAGTTTCCCTCAACTTCAACGCGTTCCTAGAGAAAACCAAGCTGAAAGACGATGGTAGCAACTATACGGATTGGGTCCGTAACCCGAGGATTATCCTCATAGCTGCCAAGAGATCATATGTCCTTGAAGCACCGCTAGGTGATGCACCCGTTCTCCTGGCGACCCAAGACGTTATGAACGCCTGGCAGTCGCGTTGTGATGATTACTCCCTGGTTCAGTGCGGCATGCTTTACAGCTTAGAGTCGGGGCTCCAAAAGCGTTTTGAGAACCACGGAGCATATGAGATGTTCCAAGAGCTGAAAATGGTTTTCCAAGCTCATGCCCGAGTCGAGAGATATGACGTCTCCGACGCATTCTACAGCTGTAAGATGGAGGAAAACAGTTCTGTCAGTGAGCACATTCTCAAGATTTCTGGATTGCACAACCGCTTGTCTCAGCTGGGAATGAATCTCCCAGATGAAGCGGTCGTTGACAGAATCCTCCAGTCGCTCCCACCTAGCTTCAAGAGTTTCGTGTTAAACTTCAATATGCAGGGGATGGATAGGTCCATTCCCGAGGTGTATTCAATGCTGAAATCAGCGGAGGTGGATATCAAGAAAGAACATCAAGTGTTGATGGTCAATAAAACCACTAAATTCAAGAAAGGCAAGGGTAAGAAGAACTTCAAGAAGGACGGCAAAGGAGTTGTCGCGCCCGGTAAGCCAGTTGCCGGGAAGAAGCCAAAGAATGGACCCAAGCCTGAAACCGAGTGTTTTCATTGCAAGGGAACGGGGCACTGGAAGCGGAACTGCCCCAAATACTTAGCAGACAAGAAGGCCGGCAACGTCAAAGGTATATGTGATATACATGTTATTGATGTGTACCTTACCAGCGCTCGTAGTAGTTCCTGGGTATTTGATACCGGTGCAGTTGCTCACATTTGTAACTCAAAGCAGGAGCTGCGGAATAAGCGGAGACTGGCGAAGGATGAGGTGACGATGCGCGTCGGGAATGGTTCCAAGGTCGATGTGATCGCCGTCGGCACACTACCTCTACATCTACCCTCGGGATTAGTTTTAAACCTTAATAATTGTTATTCAGTACCAGCTTTGAGCATGAACATTGTATCTGGATCTCGTCTTATGCGAGATGGCTACTCTTTCAAATCAGAGAATAATGGTTGTTCTATTTATTTGAGAGATATGTTTTATGGTCATGCCCCGCTGGTCAATGGTTTATTTTTAATGAATCTCGAACGTGATGATACACATATTCATAGTGTAGATGCCAAAAGATGTAAAGTTGATAATGATAGTCCCACATACTTATGGCATTGCCGCCTTGGTCATATTGGTGTCAAACGTATGAAGAAGCTCCATTCAGATGGACTTCTAGTGTCTCTTGATTATGAATCATTTGACACGTGCGAACCATGCCTCTTGGGCAAGATGACCAAGACTCCGTTCTCCGGAACAATGGAGCGAGCAACCAACTTGTTGGAAATCATACATACCGATGTGTGCGGTCCAATGAGTGTTGAGGCTCGCGGAGGCTATCGTTATGTTCTCACCCTCACAGATGACTTGAGTAGATATGGGTATATCTACTTGATGAAACACAAGTCTGAGACATTTGAAAAGTTCAAGGAATTTCAGAATGAGGTTGAGAATCAACGTGACAGAAAAATAAAATTCTTGGGATCAGATCGTGGGGGTGAATATTTAAGTCATGAATTTGGCACGCACCTTAGGAACTATGGAATTGTTTCACAATTGACACCGCCCGGAACACCTCAACGTAACGGTGTGTCCGAACGTCGAAATCATACTCTGTTGGACATGGTGCGATCTATGATGTCCCTCACCGATTTACCGCTATCTTTTTGGGGTTATGCTTTAGAGACTGCCGCATTCACTTTAAAAAGGGCTCCGTCGAAATCCGTTGAGACGACACCGTATGAACTTTGGTTTGGCAAGAAACCGAAGCTGTCGTTTCTGAAAGTTTGGGGTTGCAATGCTTATGTCAAGAAACTTCAATCTGAAAAGCTCGAACCCAAATCGGAAAGATGCGTCTTCATAGGATACCCAAAGGAAACAATTGGGTACACCTTCTACCACAGATCCGAAGGCAAAGTCTTTGTTGCCAAGAATGGATCCTTTCTGGAGAAAGAGTTTCTCTCGAAAGAAGTGAGTGGGAGGAAAGTAGAACTTGATGAGGTGACAGTCACCCCTCCTGAACCGGAAGGTAGCGCAGCACAGGAAATTGTTCCTGAGGTGTCTGCACCGACAAGGGAGGAAGTTAATGATGATGATCATGAAGAAACAGATCAAGTTACTACTGAACTTCGAAGGTCCACGAGGGCACGTTCCGCACCAGAGTGGTACGGCAACCCTGTCCTGGAAATCATGTTGTTAGACAACGGTGAACCTTCGAACTATGAAGAAGCGATGGCGGGCCCAGATTCCAATAAATGGCTTGGAGCCATGATATCCGAGATAGAATCCATGTATGAAAACAAAGTATGGACTTTGGTGGACTTGCCTGATGATAGGCACGCCATAGAAAATAAATGGATATTTAAGAAGAAGACAGACGCTGATGGTAATGTGACCATCTATAAGGCTCGGCTTGTCGCTAAAGGTTATCGACAAGTTCAAGGGATTGACTACGACGAGACTTTTTCTCCCGTAGCGATGCTGAAGTCAGTCAGAATCATGTTAGCTATTGCCGCATTAAATGATTATGAGATATGGCAAATGGACGTCAAAACAGCATTCCTTAATGGCTTCCTCAAGGAAGAGTTGTATATGATGCAGCCGGAAGGTTTTGTCGATCCAGAGAACGCTAACAAGGTATGCAAGCTCCAGCGCTCGATTTACGGGCTGGTGCAAGCATCTCGGAGTTGGAATATTCGCTTTAATGATGTGATCAAAGCGTTTGGCTTTATACAGACTTATGGAGAAGCCTGTATTTACAAGAAAGTGAGTGGGAGCTCTGTGGCATTTCTCATATTATATGTGGATGACATATTGCTGATGGGAAATGATATAGAATTCTTGGAAAATGTAAAGGCCTACTTGAATAAGAGTTTTTCAATGAAGGACCTTGGAGAAGCTGCTTACATATTAGGCATCAAAATCTATAGAGATAGATCACGACGCCTCATTGGTCTTTCACAAAGCACATACCTTGACAAGATATTGAAAAAGTTCAATATGGATCAGTCCAAGAAGGGGTTCTTGCCTGTTTTGCAAGGTATGAGATTGAGCAATGATCAGTCACCGACCACGGCGGAAGATAGACAAAAGATGAGTTTCATTCCCTATGCCTCGGCAATAGGTTCTATCATGCATGCCATGCTGTGTACCAGACCTGATGTGAACCTTGCCATAAGTTTGGTAGGGAGGTACCAAAGTGATCCCGGAATGGAACACTGGACAGCGGTCAAGAACATCCTGAAGTACCTGAAAAGGACTAAGGATATGTTTCTCGTTTATGGAGGTGACGAAGAGCTCGTCGTAAAGGGTTACGTCGATGCTAGCTTCAACACAGATCTGGATGACTCTAAGTCACAAACCGGATACGTGTATATTTTGAATGGAGGAGCAGTCAGCTGGTGCAGTTGCAAGCAAAGCGTCGTGGCGGCATCTACATGTGAAGCGGAGTACATAGCTGCTTCCGAAGCAGCGCAGGAAGGAGTCTGGATGAAGGAGTCCATCACCAACCTAGGAGTCATTCCAAGCGCGTCAAGCCCGATGACTCTCTTCTGTGACAACACTGGCGCTATTGCTATTACCAAGGAGCCCAGGTTTCACAAGAAGACCAAGCACATCAAGCGCCGTTTCAACTCCATCCGGAATTATGTTCAAGATGGAGACATAGATATTTGTAAAGTACATACAAATCTGAATGTCGCGGACCCGTTGACTAAACCCCTTCCACGGGCAAAACATGATCAACACCAGAACTCTATGGGTGTTCGATTCATCACAATGTAACTAGATTATTGACTCTAGTGCAAGTGGGAGACTGTTGGAAATATGCCCTAGAGGCAATAATAAAAGTATTATTATTATATTTCCTTGTTCATGATAATTGTCTGTTATTCATGCTTGAATTGTATTGTACGGAAACAGTGATACATGTGTGAATATATAGACCACAATTGAGTCCCTGGCAATCCTCTAGTTGCCAGCTCGTTGATCAACAAATGGTCACGGTTTCCTGATCATGGACATGGGATGTCAGTGATAACAGGATCACATCTTTAGGAGAATGATGTGATGGACAAGACCCAATCCTAAGCATAGCACGAGATCGTATAGTTCGTAATGCATAAGCTTTTCGGTGTCAAGTATTTATTCCTTAGACCATGAGGTTGTACAACTCCCGGATACCGTAGGAATACTTTGGGTGTGCCAAACGTCACAATGTAACTGGGTGGCTATAAAGGTATTCATCGGGTATCACCGAAAGTGTCTATTGGGTTGGTACGAACCAAGACTGGGATATTGTCACTCCGTATGACGGAGAGGTACCTCTGGGCCCACTCGGTAAGACATCATCATAATGAGCTCAAAGTGACTAAGGATTTAGTCACGGGATGATGGATTACGGAACGAGTAAAGAGACTTGCCATGACGAGATTGAACAAGGTATCGGGAATACCGACGATCGAATCTCAGGCAAGTACCGTACTGATGGACAAAGGGAATAACATACGGGATTGAGTGAATCCTTGACACAGTGGTTCATCCGATGAAGATCATCGAGGAACACGCGGGAACCAACATGGGTATCCAGATCCCGCTGTTGGTTATTGACCAGAGAGTGGTCTCGGTCATGTGTACGTGTCTCCCGAACCCGTAGGGTCTACACACTTAAGGTTCGATAATGCTAGGGTCATAGAGATACATGCACGTGGAAACCCGAAAGTTGTTAGGAGTCTCGCATGAGATCCCGGACGTCACGAGGAGTTCCGGAATGGTCCAGAGGTATAGAATGATATATAGGAAGTCCAGTTTCGGCCATCGGGTGAACTCCGGTGGTCACCGGGAGTGTCTCGAGACCACCGGAGGGGTCCCGGGGGTCCATCGGGTGGGGCCACCCATCCCGGTGGGGCCCCTAGGCCGCAAGGGGAAGGGGGCCAGCCCCTGGTGGGCTGGCGCACCCTACTGGGCCCTCCCTCATGCGCCTAGGGTTGGAACCCTAGGGGAGGGAGGCGCCCCCTATGCCTTGGGGGGCAAGTCTCCCCCCCAGGCCGCCGCCCCCCCTTGCAGATACCATCTGCAGGGGCTGGCGCACCCCCTGGCCCCCTATATATATGTGGGGGGGGGGGAGAGGGCAGCCGCACCCAAGTCTCTGGCGCCTCTCCCCCTCCCGTCACACCTTCCTCTTCCTCCGCAGGGCGCCGGCGAAGCCCTGCAGGAATTCCCGTTGCATCCACCACCACGCCATCGTGCTGCTGGATCTCCGACGACCTCTCCTCCCCCTTGCTGGATCAAGAAGGAGGTGACGTTGCTGTACCGGACGTGTGTTGAACGCGGAGGTGCCGTCCATTCGGCGCTAGATCATCGGTGACGAAGAACGAGAAGAGTACGACTACTTCATCCACACTTCTTCGAAAGCTTCCGCTCGTGATCTACAAAACGGTATGTAGATGCACTCTAATATGCTCGTTGCTATATGTCTCCTTATATGGATCTTGGTGAAAGCGTAGAATTTTTTTGAATTCTGCTACGTTCCCCAACAATGTCATCCTCGCCGGTGTCGCTGAACAACGCCTCGCTTGTGTCGTCATCGCACTCCTTGCCGGCGACCGCCACCTCCACCACCCGTTGCCGGTACTGCCAGTGGGCAAGGCAGATCTCGCGAGCAAAGCGGTAGGACTCGAGCAGCGCCTGCTACTCCGCCAGGTTTGTGTCCGGTGCAACTTCTCTGCTGGCGGCGACCTGCACCTCCGCTTGCAGATGCTCGTGGAGGAGGTTGTGGTTGTAGTTGGAGTTGGCCTGCGCCTCCCGGAACCGCTCCTCCCACACCATTTCCATATAATGGTCACGAGCCTCGCTGGTGGTCAGGGTGCAATGCATCGGCAAGGGTGGAGCGGAGGAGGAGGGTGTCGCGGAGGAAGAGGAGGGTGGCGCTGGCTCATCGTCGGAGGCGTCCTCCATTTGCGTGTCATTTGGATACCTACCAACCTGCTAGTCGCCAGCAATGGCGGTCATGACCTTCTTCTGCCCCGATGTATTCCCGTCCCAGGGTGCTTTGGCCACGGAGGGATTCATGATGGGGAGTGGTGTGGAGAGGGATGACAGTGGCTATGGCCGAGGCATCGGGGTAGCGGTTTATATAGCACCTATGGACGGCAGACGGACAAACGGGTAGCGCCGGAGGAGACACCTCGACAACCGCATGCCAACAATGCGTGCGACAGGCGAACGAACGAGCATCCGTCGTGTCATTTGAATTCGCAGGAATCTCCTCCATCGAGAAGCGGCACGGGTGACGCTCTCCGGCCGACGTTCCTCTTCAATGCAGTGCCAGTGAGCGGTCGCGTCCGCTCTCGGCGGGCATAAATACGGGCATTGATGTTTTGGAGCAGCGCTGTCCGAAAACGCATGGGAGGGGTGAGGGGGTTTTTGATGGGCCAGGGAGGTCAGAAACGGGCTTTGGATTAGTCCAGACTCCTGCAAATCTTGCCCACTTTTGTGTTTGGTTTGCGGGAGAAATCACGTTTGGACCATCCCATGGACCTATACGGACATGTGTTGGATGACTTCCACGGTCTAAACAACACAGTCCAGACTGTTGCGGGAGATTTACGGGTCGGCGTTGGAGATGCCCTAATACCGTCAAGGTCGGGTGGTAAGTTACATGGCATGGAGCCCCCACCCCACATTTGTCACGTGAAACCAACTTCTCAATATAACTTAGCAGTACAACTTAAATGGCAAGAAACCATTAATGAATTGTGAAGCTTAACTGAATACACCAATATTGCGAGTACCACTATGGGTTCTACGGATTAATTACTCTTTTTCCTAATTGAGGAAAAGGTAGCTTTACTATTCCACCCATCAATTATTTCATAAGAGCATCTACAATCGAACTTGGCAAATCCATCCTCCTATATGCTCGTGGACGTGTCCGGGCACTCCCTATATCCACGACTCCACACATGTGTATCACATATTACGTCTTCTATATTCATACTATACCATCCAACGTTGATTAAAACTACATAGGTCATGAGCTAGCGGACATACAAATGCACAATCAGTTCCTCAAAATATCGCAGTCGGATCATCAAAAGATAGCGAAAGTTCACATAATACGGTGGACAAGTTCAAACTACATCTGAAAACTTGAAATTAAGATGTATCTTCACCACTTCCTCGTCGACTCTTTGCCCTTTCGGTCACCATTGTAGCTGTAAGAGTCCACAGCAAGGGCTGGGTCTATGTCGGAGCCTTTAGAGAAGGAGGAATCAGAGATGACGATGTAGCTTTGCAAGTGCCGGACGACGCGGTCTTGCTTGCGCTTGACCTTGGCCACCCCCGCCGCGTCCCGCGTCGCCACCGCCGGCTCCCACTCAGATTGCTAAATGATGAGCCAGAGCTGCTTGGCGTTGAGCCCTTGGAGCCGCCGGGCCTTCGCCTCTACATTAGTCAGTGACCGGCGGCACACCCACTCGATGAGATGGCCCTCCTCGTCGGGCACCCGATGGCGGAGGGTGGACTGCGCAGACTAGTCGGACCCGCCTGCCTTCTCCCTTGCCCTCTGCCTCTCACGGTGGGAAGCTCGTGCCTCGGACTCCGGAGTCCGCATCCGCGACATCGGTTGAGCGAGAACTAGAACCCAACGCTGCCCGCAAGGAGCAACGGCCGGAGGTGGAGGGGGCCGTTGGGCGGGAGGAGCAGATTGGGCAAACCTCGCAGATCCTCATGTTGGGCAGGAAGGGTCGGTGTCGGCATCGGCGCTGCCACGACGGGACACAGGCGGCGTCACACCGGAGTCGGATCTGTCGCCTATATCAATCCACGAGTGCTCGAGCGCGATACAAAGCGCCAACTCCTCCTCGTCTTCGAAGCTGCCGTCGGAGTGGCTGCCGGTGCTGGACATGCTCGCCAA
>LR738714.1:540025585-540114242 GCA_902687465.1 Secale cereale
TGTTGTTAGTAATTACCAAAACCACCCGGGGTTAGTTGCACTTTCAATCCCCCCTTTTTGGTAATTGATGACAACATATAGATCAAAGCTTCGACAAATGAATAAGATTTAAATGCATCGTCGCTTTGAGAAGTATGTGATAAGAAAGAGCTCGCCCTAAATCTGAGCATTATTTAAAATTTGCGTTTCAAGGCAAATGCACAATCGATTAGGATCATGGGTTATTCTTCCATGTCACATACATCTTGGTGGAGCGCTCAAAATGATATAACTGAAAACATGCACTCATCACCAAGCAAAGTAAATGATCATATAAGGATATAAAAGATAGTATCATGCAAGCAAGCATTAAGGTATCATATGATCAATCACGTGATCAAACAAGTATCTCACACACGGACATAGAGTGTAAAGCAAACGCACAATCAAGTTCAACCAAAAGCAAGAGATACCAAAGAGGCAAAACACTCTCTCGAAGCCTATGATCTATACATATTTGTCCCCCTTCGGCAACAAATTACCAAGAAGTTTGAAAATGCATAGTGCTATGCGTCTCTCAGCCTTGGTCTTCGGGAGGTGGTGTAGAGAGAACTCCAAGGACGAAGGCTTCAGATGACGTAGTTGGAGCTGGTGGAGTGGCTGCTGGAGGTGGCACTGAAGCTGTGGCTGCTGGTGCTGATGTAGTAGCTCTAGTGTCTGGAACTGGCACTGCAGCAGATCTCTGACCTTGAGGCACTCACTGAAATGCATCTATGGTAGCCCGTCCTCTCCTCTCCTCTGCTTCCTCCTGGAGCTGCTCAACTGCAGATTGTATCTCTGTCACTTTCAGATCAAGACCATAGAACTTAGTCTCAATGATCCTCTCCAAGCTCTCCTGATTCTGAGTCAGGGTGGCCAAGCCCTTCTCAATCATCATAGTTGCTTGAATCAGATATGCCATTTGGTCTTGCTTGGACTTGAGAGGCACTTGAGATGCTTCTGCATCACTTGGCATCTTGGCAACTTTCTCAGCTCTGGCTTTCTCTCTCTTCTCATGTGCTTGCACTAAAGATGGCCCATTCTCATCCATGACAACAGTGTTGTCCTCAAAGTCTGGATATAGGGGCAGATGTTCCTTATCCAACAAGTATATGCATGTGCCCGTCTTGGATTTGATGAGCTCCTGAATGTATGGAGCATACCCACATGATCTCTTCTGATCTGCAGCAGTCCTCTTGATTGTTTCAACAATGAGACTCATGACTTTGAATTTTTGAGGCACATAAAAAATATGCAGCATGTTGATTGAATGACCTCTGATCATCTTGTGATCTCCAGATTTGGGCAACAATGTATGCCTCAAGATTGTGTTGATTGTGGCTAGACCAGACAACAAGTGATGCACAGATCCAAACTTATGGGTCTCCAAATCATCATCAGGGATATCTTTGTACATGTTGGCCATAGAGTCGTGCTCTTGCTTCTTCTTGGCATAC
Organism: Secale cereale; assembly: GCA_902687465.1. NCBI lineage: Eukaryota > Viridiplantae > Streptophyta > Magnoliopsida > Poales > Poaceae > Secale > Secale cereale. Next base: position 540,027,061 of record LR738714.1, read on the forward strand.
ACATGCAAATCATCCTCATGCTCTTAGGGGCTTTGATCAGCTTGGCCCACTCATCAACAATTGACTGGTACCTTGTACCTTCAGACATCCATACAATTCCACCATTAGGATAAAAGTGAGCTGTGGAGTAGAATTACATGATGAGTTCATCATTCCATTTCATCAACTTCTGACACACAAACTTGTCAACACCACATGCTTTGAAACTTTCAATCACATTTGGAAAGTGATCTTCATTGTTCTTGATGTAATCCCAATCAACCCATCTCATGTCACACACTATGGGCTTCATGTCAAGCAGAACTGTCTCATAGAAGTCTTGCTGTTCTTTGGTATGGAATCTGTAGTCCACAACAGTCCTTCTCCTCATAGTATATGGATCAGTCCGTCTCCATCTTCTGAGACCTGCATCTTTCGTTAACTTCATGTCCTCAGCAATAATATGAGTATTGTCATGGTCAGGGATCTTGGGCTTGAGCTTCCTAAGCACTTTGACCTCAGCATCTTCATCAACTTCAGACACTGGGGCCTTATTCTTCTCTGAAGCTGGGATGTTTCTTGTGCTCCTCTTGGGTGCAGTCTTGGTGGCTTGAGCAGCTTTGGGAGCAGTCTTGGGCTTTGAAGGAGCAGCCCCAGACTTGATTGCATCTCCCATAAGCTTCCGAGCTTTAGGAGCTGGTGTAGCAACCTCTTCTTCCCCAGCTTCATCATCATCATCATCCCTCATGGATGGCTTGCCAATCACTTTGGCTATTGTCTTTCTAGCTCTCTTCTTTGTACCCGTTGGCTCATCATCTCTGGATTCAAGTGTGAACACCATAGTCTCTTGAGTAGATGATCTGGCCTTTGACATGGGAATTCTCTTGGCAGGGACCTTCTTTTTCTGACCTGGCTTAGTTGCAGCAGTTGTGCCATACTCCTTCCTGAGCACCTTCTTCTTTGAAGTGGCCTCATCAGCAACAAAATCCTCATCCTCAGTATCTGAGGTTTTCTTCTTTCTGGTCTTGGTAGCTGCCTTGGGCAAGTTGCTAGGTGTGCTCCTGCTACCCTCGTCATAGCTGCTAGAGGGACTAGTGCCATCACTCAAGCTGACTTGCTCCTCAGAAAAATTCTGGCTATCACTCTGGTCAGACATCTTGGCACTGCAAACTGAAAGTTGACCCTGTGGATAGATGTAGATGAGGTAGAGTGGATGAGCATCACAAAGTGCAGAGTTTTTGCAAAATAGATGACTCAAAAACTTAGTTTTAGTTCTCTACAGAAAGCATTTCGGAGCTACCGATTTGTTAAACTCGGTGATACCGAAGCAATTCTGGAGCCTAAACTAGTGAACTCGGTCAGACCGAGTCACATTTCGGTGGCGCCGATATTGCTAGGGTTTCACAGAGAGTTGAACTCGGTCGCACCGATTTGTAATTTTTGGTCAGACCGAAAAGTGCAAGTGCAATGGCCTAAGTCAAATCAGTGAGACCGATTTCTACAACTCGGTCGGTCCGAGATGAGTTCGACGAAGACCTAACCCTAAATTTTTGAATCAAAACTAATTTCTACGAAGTTTTCTCTGGATGAATAGATTTAATACGTGGCAAGAATTATGGCAAAGCAATGTGCTAAGAATCGGAGTTAAAGAATAGCATAAAGGATCAAGTTCATACCCTAACTCGTCGGTGAACTTGCTACGGCGGCAACGGCGGCAGAGATTGCCGTGGACGGCAGCGGAGACCAACGGCGGGAGGTCGCTGGCGGCGAGGAGATGATCTAAAGACCCGAGGAGGCAGAGCAGGTCAAGCGCAGGCGAAAGGTTTCGAAAAGTATTCGAAAATTCAACCCGTCGGTATATATAACCTGACCCTGTCAGTGTAACCGAGTGGAAGAACTCGATGGCATCGAGATGCAAAACTGCTAGCAGTTACTACAACTCGGTGTGACCGAAAAGTTCAAGTCGGTTGCACCGAGATTGAAAACCTAGATCAACTTAGTGAACTCGATGTGAGAGAAGTGGATGATTCGATCATAACGAAATGTACAAAGAGGTTTTGGAAGTTTAAGTCTATGACGAATTGGGGACTCCAAGTGCTCCTCACACAGAGTGGTTCGAATCTGACTTGATCAAACTTTGTGATGTAGCATGAATAGAGTTTGAGATGAGAAAAGCATAGATAGCTAGAGGGTGTCGTTAGGCATTCTTGTCCATCCATTTGTCAAAAGAAAAAGAGCAAAACAATCAAAGCAACAAATGGATGTCCTCGAATGAGAAAAAAAATGCATTCAACATGCTCACACAATAAGATAGCAAATGAAACATGTGGCAAAGCATGCACCACCATTCTAGCATCTATCAAGAAATTGGCGATGACTAGGTCATCTATATATGAGTATATTGACTTAGGAGTAAAATGAGAACATTTGATCATAGGTCATACTCATTGTTTAAGCACAAGTGGGGTTACCACTTTTACATAAAGCATTGTTGTGTTCACATCATTAGAGTTGCTTTGGCTCATTGTTAGAGTAAAGCTCCCCCCTAGATGTGATATCCCCCCTAAGAGGGATGAACTAGCCTTGGGTTTTGTCGATGATGACTTCATGTAGGTGTTGAAGATGTAGATGCTCAATGTTGATGTAGATCATTTGGAGCAATCCATTGGAGTGAGTTGCACTTTCAATACCTTGTCCCTTGTCTTACCAACAAGAGGGTTTGTGACTCCTCGAACTAGTGCAATATATGGAAGTTGTTTGCACTTGTTCTTGCCATAATGATATGAGTGAAGTATGTTTGCGGAGTCACCCTCAAGAACTCTCCAGTTCTTCTTCTTCGGGATCAACACCATCTTGATGGGAATCCTTGGAGTTGTAGTCATACTTGATGAAGTAGAACTTGACGTAGTCTTGGGAACCCACTTGACCAGGGCCTTAGGAGCTTCTTCAAATGCATCAATCTCCTCTTGAAGCTTATCCTTGCCCTTTAGTTTGTGGTCTTGTGGTGGAAGATCATCTTGTGCTTGTGTCCCTTGAAAATAAGTAGGATCACACTTCTCTTGTTGAGGAACAAACTTCGTCTTGGGGTATTGATCTTCTTCCCACTCAACTCCATTGGCATTGAACTTCCGTTCAAAACCAACACCTTGATTCTTCTGGTGTCTTCCTTGCTTGCATACAATCTCCTCAAATTGCTTACTCCCGGCAAGGCTCTTGTATACACCTTTCTCTATAATTCCCTTCAATAAGCTATTTTCTTGCTCAAGTGCAACTTGGCTAAGAGAATCATTAGTGGAATCAAGAGAACTACTAGAAGCAACATCATTGGATTTAGCATGATTATTGTTGCTACTAGAGGAAGAATCTTTCTTGTTCTTGTTGCTATATTTTACTTATGGCATGTAAGTAGACAGGAGTAAACGCTTGGCAATGTAAGAAGAACTTTTCTTGCGAAGATCATCATTGATTGCTTTTAAGAACTCATGCTCTTGCTCAAGGTTGAGCTTTTCAAAGTGTAACTTCTCATGAGTCTTTAAAAGTTCTCGATGATTTTCCAAGGTAGTTTCATGAGCTAACTTAAGAGTGTTTAGTTCTTTAGTTGGACGCTCATTCTTCTCCTTATCATTGTCATTCATTTTATCTTAATTAGCATGATTAATAGCAATTTCATCATTGTTTTCATCATAGGTTTCAACAAGTAAATCATCATCTCCTAGCAAATCATCTTCATCACTATTGAAATCAAGATACTCGGGGTGTGATACCTTAGGGCCTTTAGCCATGAAGCATCTTCCAATTCCTTCATTTGGTGAGTCAAATATGTTGTAGGAGTTTGTTGACACAAGAGCAATTCCGGGAAACACCTTCATCTTGAGTATCTTCAGAGTCGGAGTAGTAGCTTCTCTCGGAATGGCCATCGGAGTCAGAACCGGATACCCATTCACCAACATGAGCTTGATGTCTTCGTCTTGTATAGCTCCTTGATGAGTTGTCCTTCCTTTCCGAATCTTTGCTTCTCCGAGAAGGTCTTCGTTCATAACGATCATCTCTACTCCTTCTCTCTCTTGGTGGTGAATCTTCTCTTCTACTTCTCCTTTTAGGTGAGTCTTCTCTTCTCTTGTGGGGAGCCATACACTCATTGGAGTAGTGTCCGGGTCTTCCACAATTGTAGCAATTCCAATCACGACTTGAAGATCTCTTGTCATTGTAGGACCTTGACTTGGAACTTCTCTCTTTGCTTCTATTCTTGTAGAATTTGTTGAAGTTCTTCACCATTAAGCTCAATTCTTCATTGAAGACTTGTTTCTCACTTGATGATGTAGGAGCGTCACATGAGGCTTTGTTAGCACCACTAGACTTGTTGTGAATCTCTTCTTTATCTTTGAGTGACATCTCATGAGCAACAATTCTTCCAATGACTTCTGTTGGCTTGAGATCTTTGTAATTGGGCATCATTTAGGTCAATGTGCACACGATATCATATTTTCCATCCAAGGCTCTTAGGATATTCTTGGCGATGAATCTGTCGGTCATCTCTTCACTTCCTAAGCCGGCAATCTCATTTGTGATGAGAGCAAGCCTAAAGTACATTTCAGCGACAGCTTCACCATCCTTCATCTTGAACTTGTCAAGTTGACTTTGAAGCACATCGAACTTGGATTCCTTGACGGAGTTGGTACCTTCGTGCATATCAGTCAAAGTATCCCAAATTTCCTTTGCATTCTCAAGACGGCTAATTTTGTTGAATTCTTCAGGGCTCAATCCGTTGAAGAGGATATCGCAAGCTTGAGCATTGTATTGCAGCATCTTCAACTCTTCCACGGTAGCTTCATGATTCGGTTCCTTCCCATCGAAGAATTCACCTTGCAAACCAATACACACAATAGCCCAAACGGCGGGGTTATGTCCAAGAATATGCATTTTCATCTTATGCTTCCAACTAGCAAAATTAGTACCATGAAAATAAGGACCTCTACGGTGATAACTTCCCTCGCTAGACGCCATACTCTCCTAGGTTGTGAAACCAAGGCTATGATCACCAAAGCTATGGAAATCAAGGCAAATGGAGACCAAAGCTCTGATACCACTTGTAGGATCGAAAGTATGTCTAGAGGGGCGGTGATTAGACTACTTGACAAAATAAAAATCAAGCCTTTTCCTAATTTTAATTCTTAGCAGATTTTAGCAACTTATCACAAGTCAAGCAATGAACCTACACATGCAATTCTAAGAGTATAGCAGCGGAATGTAAAACAATTGCATATGAAGGTAAAGGGAGGAGTTTGGAGGAGCAAACGCAAGTGTAGACACGGATGTTTTTGTCTTGGTTCTGATAGGTGGTGCTATCGTACATCCAAGTTGATGGAGACTTCAACCCACAAAGGGTAACGGCTGCGTGAGTCCACGGAGGGCTCCACCCACGAAGGGTCCACGAAGAAGCAACCTTGTCTATCCCACCATGGCCATCGCCCACGAAGGACTTGCCTCACTAGGGTAGATCTTCATGAAGTAGGTGATCTCCTTGCCCTTACAAACTCCTTGGTTCAACTCCACAATCTTGTCGGAGGCTCCCAAGTGACACCTAACCAATCTAGGAGACACCACTCTCCAAAAGGTAATAGACGGTGTGTTGATGATGTACTCCTTGCTCAAATGCTTCAAATGATAGTCTCCCCAACACTCAAACAGCTCCTCACTGATTTGGATATGGTGGAAGAATGATTTGAGTGGAAAGCAACTTGGGGAAGGCTAGAGAACAAGATTCATATGGTAGGAATGGAATATCTTGATCTCAACACTTGAGTAGGTGGTTCTCTCTCAGAACATGTATGATGGATGTGTAGGTATGTTCTGATGGCTCTCCCTTCGAGTGAAGGGTGGGTGGAGGGGTATATATAGCCTCCACACAAAATCTAACCGTTACACACAATTCACCAAACTCGGTGGGACCGATTTAGAGAACTCGGTCAGACCGATTTAGTTCATAATGTGACCGTTAGGCATTTCGGTGGGACCGGTATGATCAACTCGGTAGGACTAATTTAATTAGGGTTAGAGCATAACGTAATCTCGGTGAGACCGATTAAACAAACTCGGTGGGACCAAATTTTGTAATAAGCACACAGAGGGTTGGTTAGGCAAACTCGGTGGGACCAGTTCGCTCATCTCGGTTGGACCGAAACGTTACGAAGAGGCAATAGAGGGTTTGCATTGCGAACTCGGTGGGACCGATCGCTCATCTCGGTGAGATCGAAATGTTATGAAGGGAGACAGAGAGTTAGCAATCCTATCTCGGTGAGACCGAGATCCTTTCAGTGAGACCAAAATGATTAGGGTTTCTGGCAGTGGCTATGTCAAATGAACTCGGTGGCGCCGGATTGAAATTTTTGGTGGGGCCGAGTTTGACTTTTGGTTTGTGACATATGTGGATGTGGGAAAATGGTTGAGGGTTTTGGAGCATATCACTAAGCATTTTGAGCAAGCAAGCTATTAAGCAACACCTCATCCCCTTTTAATAGTATTGGCTTTCCTATGGACTCAATGTGATCTTGGATCACTAAAATAGAAAATGTAGAGTCTTGAGCTTGAGCCAATATATGTCCTTAGCATTTTTAGGGATCCACATTCCTAGTCCATGCCATGCCAATCATTGAACTTTCCTGAAATATTTATCTTGAGATAGCATTTGTTCAATGAGCTATATGTTGTTAGTAGTTACCAAAACCACCCGGGGATAGTTGCTCTTTCAGCACTCATCTTGCGGATTCCCGCTGTGATATTCGGGTAATCTGTGCATAGGGGTTGATGCACGTTCTTGTCTTTGTTTCTCTGGTAGAAATCTTGGGCACTCTTCGAGGTTCTTTGCGTTGGATTGAGTATTATAAATCTGAATATGTTTTGGTGTTATCTTTGTACGAACTCTTGATAGATCGACCAGGAAGGATAACTTTGTGTTATCTTAGTACAAACTCTTGAAAGATCGATCGGAAAAGATAACCTTGTGTTACTCTAGTATGTACTCTTGGATAGATCGATCGGAAAAGGTAACTTTGTGTTACTTTAGTACGAACTCTTGGAAAGATTGATCGAAAAAATAACTTTGAGGTGGTTTCGTACCCCACCAACAACTTCTTCTTATGTTCTCTGCTAGATAGGAACTTTGGAGTGATTTTTAATAGCACGTTGAGGGGTGGTTATATGTTCCATTTATATTAGCATTGTTGAGAGATTGCACTAGCAAAAGTACGGACCCTAGGCCTTGTTTTCCATCATTGCAATACCGTTTGTGCTCACTTTTGTTACTTGCTACCTTGCTGTTTTTATTGTCACTATCACAAAAATCAATATCTACTATCCATATTGTCGGATTTCGGATTCCGCAAACCCTTGAGTGGTTCGAACTCTGGGGTGCGCACGAAGAACAGTCCCTCCCCAACACGCTCACCCTACGATTCCATGGCCTAGCTCGATGAACTCAAAGAACAAAAGACACGGAGGTTTATACTGGTTCGGGCCACCTTGTGGTGTAATACCCTACTCCAGTGTGTGTGGTGGATTGCCTTTGTATAGCTGAGGATGAACTAGTACAAGGGATGAACAACCTCCGAAGGAGAGGTGTTCTTGGGCTCAGATGAGCTTGTGGTATGCGTAGGGTGGAATGGATCCCCGTCTATGGTGGTGGCTAGGTCCTATTGATAGTGGCCCTGGTCCTCTTCCCAAATATCGGCAGGAAGGGATCCCACATAAGCCAAATTTGATGGGGAACAACTAGTACAAGTTATCCTGACAAAAGTAGTCTTCGCCAGCCAAAGGCTCTGGTGGTGACGCCGCGCCGGGATCCATGATGACCTCCGCTCTGCAGCCTTGACGGTCCTTGGTCTTGTTGCACCGATATGGAAACCTTTGCCTGATCCCTCGGGACTCCGCGCCTGCGCTTGCCCTCTTAGCACCAAAGAGGAAACTGGCACACTGCGCCCGCTGGCGCCCGCCTGGCCTTGGTCGTCATGGCTCACGTCACGTGAACCTCGCGACGTACTCCTTGCATAGATATCTCCGCTCCTTGGTAGCCAGCCTCGAGAGACTGCCCCCAGGTAGGTCTTGCTGTCGCCCGCCTCGCGAGGCTTGGCCTCTTGCGAAGGTCTTGAGTAGAAGTTAATGAAGGTGGGCCACACCAGGCCGCTGATGGAGCCACATCACCGGCCGTAGGCAGGCAAGTCTGGGTACCCCGATTCCTAGGACGCCGACAGTAGCCCCCGGGCCCAAGGCGCGCGCGGACTTGGCTCCGAGGCAAAGCCAAATGGGCAAGGGCCAAGCGCCACGGGCCCCAAACCCCTGCGGCCTCGGTCGACGCGTGGCGACTTGATTGGACGTGGGTGTCTCCGCTTCCCCACGCTGCCTCGGCAAGCGCCCGATTTGACGAGACCCTGCTGCATGCGCAGAGAAACATCATTACATGAGATCATGGAGGCGGATAGTTGGCCTTCTTCAAGATATAAATGGGGAAGAGGTGAAGCCCTTGTTTCCCATCTCCTTCTTCTTGTCGCCTGCTCCTTCTCCTTCCTCCTTCTTTCTCCCTCTTGTTGCAACTTCCATGGCGCCACCCAAGAGGTCCTCTATCACGAAGAAGGGAAAAGCTCGGTAGGAAGAGCCCGATTTGCCGCTGCTCAAGAGGGGGCGTGGCCGCCCCCGTAAGCACGTCGCTACCTCTGTAGCAGCGCTCCAGGGTCACAGGAATACTCCTTCCGGGGTTGATGCCGCCCTGGGCGGTCATGACGGCCCCTCTTCCCGTGACAGGGGCCGCCCTCATCGCGGCAGCCCCTTCGCCGCGGGAAGGCGCGCCGTGGTCGCCCGGCCTCCTCGGTCGGGCTCCCATTCGTCGGAGGCTCTCCTAGAGTTCGTCGTGTGGCCGAAGAATCCGGCCGGCGCCTGGCTCCAGCTGCCACACTTCTTCGCCCATCAGCTGCCGACTGAGGGTCTTGACAACTTCTGGCTGCAGGCCGACGGCTACTGCAGCAAGGCATCTTGGGTTGTGGTGGAGATCTCTGCTGCGGGCAACATGGCCCTGGCCCGTGGTTGGTAGACGTTTTCCCGCGCACGCGGCTTGGGCAGGCGATGCACCCTCCACTTCAAGTATGATGGCGCTGTGACCCTCTTCGTGAGGGTGTTTGGGGTGGATGGCCACCGCGCTGGGTGTTGTCCTAAAGACGGCAACGGCGACGACGGGTTCGACCTTGGAGACGGCCGCAGGCAGGCTCGCCCTTGGTGACGGCCATGACTCCTCCAGCGGCGGAGGCTCTTCCGCCAGCGAGAGCTCGAGCAGCGGTGGCTATGACCAGCCGCCGCGCCGTCGGTCTCGCTTCGAGGTCAGTGATGTTTCGTCCCACCGCCATGCAGTGGTGAAGCGCGAGGAGGGCTCAGACTGGGCTGAGCCCCGGAGGCCCCTGGAGTCGGGTCTCGCGAGCTGCTGCGGTCGTGCGTCCCACTTTTGTTTAGCTTTTCTTCTTTCATGCATTTCAAAAAAGGGCAAGTGGCTCGACTAGGGCGTGTAATGAACTATGATGCCTATCCTGCCGTGTTATGTTATGATATTCAAGTGCCTTACGGGGGTAGAGGGGTAATTTAGTTGGGTAGACTCGAGGGTGCGTCTTCCGGCATCCGGAGAGGCTTCCTCGCCGCCGGCACGGGTGTTGTTGGCCTCGGAGGGGCATCTACAAAATTTGTTAGGGAATCCGCCAGATGCCTTGTTACTTCTTGCACGAGCACTCACGCGCGGGCTGATGGCTTGACGCACCGCGTCGCAGTACCCGGGGGGCACGGACTTGAGGGTGGTGCGTCACTCACAAGTTCAAACGAGAGCGCCTCGCGAAGATAAAGGAGGCCGAAGCCCTGGGGCGAGAGGGTTCTGGCGAGGTGTGCCCGTGCCGGGAGCTGGCCAGCGCGCGGACATGGACACCCCTGCCTAGCCCCCAAGGAGGTGCTCGAGGGAGAACGTCGAACAACTGCCATCCTCCCCGAGGCGAGAAAAAGATCGAACAAAGGGAGAGAATAGGAAAACTCAACCGAACAACCGAAGGACAGAGAACTCCGAACTCATTAAAAGACCTTAACTAGATATCGAAAGCAAATGAACAGCCGCGTCCGGCACCTAGTCTAGTCTTCTCACCAGTGCGGAGCTAAGTGCTGCCACTAGGACGTGGGAGGGAGCCCCCGAGGCCTGAGGGCGGCACTCTGGAGACTTCGGGGCGTGTACATCCCCACTCATTATTACGTGAGAGTGTCACAGGCGAAGACCTTCACAGACACGAGCCTTGCTTCACACGCACTGGGCCTTGGCTTCAGAGGCACAGGGCCTTGCTTCATGGGTAGAAGTTCCGGAGGTGCTAGATGTTCTAGGCATTTTGGATGGGGATGTCGTCCCTCACCTCCAGGCGCACGGCGCTAGGCCTAGAGACGTGGGCAATCCTAAACAGGCCCTCCCGCATGGGTGAGAGCTTGTGCAGCCCTTCCCTGGAGAGCACCCGCCTCAGGACCAGATCACCTACCTCGAGCGTCCTGGAACGGATGTTGCGGCAGTGGTACCGCCGCAGTGCCTGCTGGTACCTTGCCGCTCGAAGCGAGGATTGTCGGAGGCGCTCCTCTCCCAACACGAGATCCATTCCCCACTCAGCGTCCTGGCGTGCCTCGTCAAACGCCATGACCTGTGCGGAGCAATGTTTGACCTTGTGAGGGAGAACTGCTTCGGCTCCGTAGACGAGGAAGAACGGGGTCTCGCCTGTTGGCTTGGTGGCGGTGGTGCGAATAGACCACAACACGGACTGGAGGTCATCGTACTAGCCCCTGCCATAGGCCTCGAGCTTCTTCTTGAAGGTCCTCGCCTTAAGGCCCCTCAGGACCTCCGCGTTGGCGCGCTCAGCTTGCCCGTTGCTCCTGGGATGTGCCACTGAGGCGTAGCATATATGTGTTCCAATGTTGGTGCAACATGTTTCGAAGAGGTTGCTAGTGAATTGCGAGCCGTTGTCGGTGATGATGCGATTAGGGACCCCGAACCGGCTCACGAGGCCCCTAATGAACTTGACCGTGGAGCTGGCAGGGATGGTGCGCACTAGCTCTACCTCGACCCACTTGGTGAACTTATCGATAGCGACATAGACATAGCGGTAGCCCCCGGGCACTCGTGGAAAGGGCCCCAAGATGTCCAGCCCCCAAACCACGAACGGTCATGAGAGTGGGATAGTCTGAAGGCCCTGAGCTGCCTGGTGCATCCGCTTGGCGTGGAACTGGAAGGCTTCGCAGGATTTCACCAGCTCGACTGTGTCACTGAGTGTTGTAGGCCAATAAAATCCACTACGGAACGCCTTGCCTGCCAGGGTGCGTGAGGACGAGTGGTGCCCGCAGTCCCCGCTATGTATGTCAGTTAGCAACTCGTGCGCCTGCTCGCTAGAGATGCACCTCAAAGAAACATCATTGGGTCGCTTTTGGTATAACTCATCATACTGGAAGCAGTAAGCCGTGACCTGTCGGACCACGCGCTCTGCGTCCTCCTCCTTCTCTGGCAGGGTTCCATGCAGCAGGTAGGCCTTGAACTCTTGAGTCCAGCACCCCACCTGGGGCTCGAGTGCAAGGAGCAAGCTCGCTCCCGGGGTCAGGCCACATGCGGGAGCTCCCAAGGTCGACGGAGGGGGGGGGGGAGCTCCACCTGAAAGTAGTGTCGGCTCCGCACCCGGTGGGGCGGCCGAGGGCTTGAAGAGCTGTTTCTCGAAGACGTCGGGCTCCTGCGGCTGGCGCCTGGATGACCTCTTGGCAATGTCGTCCGCCTCCTTGTTCGTGCCGCGCGGCACGTGCTGTAGCTGCAGGCCCAGGAACTGTTTCTCCATTTTGCGTGCCTCCGCTAGGTACACCTCCATGTGCTCGTCCCTGGGCTCGTAGACCTTGTTGGAGAAGTTGACGAGAAGCTGAGAGTCGCCCTTGATAGTGAGGTTCTTCACACCAAGGGCGGCTGCAGCTTTTAGGCCTTCTCACCAAGTGCTTCATACTCCGCGATGTTGTTCGAGACCTTCTCACCGTGCTGGAAGCAGAGCTGCACGGCGTAGTAGAGATTGTCCTTAGCGGGCGAGATGAGCACGACGCCTGCCCCAACGCCCTAGCTTGCAAAGGCGCTGTCAAAGTACATGACCCAACCATCTGGTGCTTCATTCCCTGGCAAGAGGGACCGGTCCTCATCTGCTCTGGGCTTTGGGGTGTCGGTCCATTCTGCCACGAAGCCGGCAAGAGCGACGCCCTTGACAACCCTGGTAGTGCTGAACTCCAGCTGAAACGCCCGCATCTCGATGTTCCATTCGGCGACCCTTTGTAACACCCCGGATGTAACACTTCCTTATATGGAAATATATTCATCATTGACTTAATCAATTCCATTATGGGCTCTTCCTTCATCTCGGTTTCTTCGTTTTTGCCTTGTGCGTGTGTTGCATATCACCATGTCATTTTTATTATGTGCATTGCATTGGCATAGTCTCACTTGCATCCGTGTGTAGTTACATCGTCTTCGTCCTCTCCGTTGTCTGTTTCGGGTTCTGACACTCTCGCACGGCACCCGTCGCACCTCTCAAGCCTTTGTTTCGTGAGTGGGTTAAAAACATCCTTGGAATGGGCCGAGAGTTGTCGAGTTGTCTTGTATAAAACCGGTAGACCGCCTGTCAAGTTTCGCCTCGTTTGGAGGTCGTTTGATACTCCAACGGTTAACCATGTGGGCTGAAAACCCCTTTCTATCTTAGCCTAACACCCCTCCACAACAGCCCACAAGCCCATCCTAACCACCTCCATGCTCTCGATCGTTGGATCGTGATTGTGTGGGAGAAAACCACACCTCATTGGGACTCTCCTAGCTCCCTCTACCTATAAAACAGCCCCGTCCCCCGAAATTTTGGGCAAAACCCTAGCCCGAGCTCCTCCCACCGCACCGGACGCGTCCGCAGGCGCCGGACACGTCCGCTGCCGCCCCCTCAGCCAACCAGAGGACAACACGTCACCCCGTCGGCTGCCTCTCTCTCCTCCAACCGCGGGCCCACCACGCCCCATAGCCGGCCCGCCCGGCCCGAACCAGCGTCGCCGCCAGCCCGAACCCTCCGCCTGGCCGGCTCCCTTCTTCCACCACCCCGGCCAGCTCCCTCCGCCCGCTCCGCCACCGGCCGCCGCGGCCCCACCTCGCCGGCCGGCGCCGCGCCACTGCGAGCCACCCTACCGGCGCGACTCCGCCGCCGCCCGGACCCGAGGCATCCAACCGCACCGCCTCAACCGCCTCCACTCCGATCACCGCGCGCCTCACCGCCGGCCGCCGCGCGCCCCGCCGCCGCGGACCTCCGCCCCGACATGGGAGCTCCGCTCCGCCTCCGCCCGATGCCATGCCGGCCGCCGGCCGCCGGCCACTTCTCCCTCGACGCCGGCAACTTCTCAAGCAACTCCGACGATCCCGATCTGGTTCGGGATCGGGACCAAATCCACCACGTCGTCGATCCAAATGCCAGTCCTGCAGCCCGGATCCCTCAATCCCGCTTCTCCTCATCCCGCTTGACTTTTACGCGAGCTGAAATTCCTCTAAGTCCCGGATCTGTGTAATTTTCATGCCCTCTTCATCATGTCGTAACTCCATGCTCGGTGCTCCATTTTGCGCATATAATATATCAAAATGTTCGTCTCGAAGTGCTCTACACGTTGGCATCAGTTTTGTGCATGTTATGGTCCATCTAGATGTCTTAATATTCTTTGCAAGACTGCTTCATGATGTTACTGTTTCAGCACTAGTTGTCAGTTAACAATATGTTGGTATGTTCGTGAGGTCGTAACTTTGTGCATGTTGGTCCAATTGGAGTGTATGATATGTCAAAATGTTTGTCTTGTGATGCTCTTCATGATGGATGCATTTACATGCATGTTAGGTTGCATTATGCCATGTTTAACCCTGTTCCAAAAGTGCATGTGGCTGATAAGTTTCTGAAATTGTTATGAGATGATGTTTTGTCTTTTTCATATGAGCTAGGTGTCAACATGGGTTTTGCTCATTGGAATGTGCTCTACATGATAGATTTATTTTCATGCCATGATATGTCTTGAGATGAGTGCATCAAGCTTGTTAACATGCCATCGTGATGTTAAATTTCTGCTAAGGCCGAATCTGTTAATTTTTATGCCATGTTTCCATGATGCTACCGTCATTGCTGTGCATGGTTAGAGTTGTCCAGTGGGTGTTCCTTGATGTCCATGTTATGATCTAACCTCTATGCCCTTGTTTGCATTAATGGCTTGCTGTAGCTTGTTGTTTACATGCTCTCAAGTTGCTATAAAATGTTTCTGTCAGCCTATTATCAGCAAGTTCAATTTTGCCATGTGAATAGCTAGTGTTCTATGCATCCTATGACCATGTTCTTTCCATGAGTAGCTGCACAAACATGTCCTCTTGCTGTTGATTATATTCACATGCCATGCTATGCTTTGAGATGAGTTTCACAAGCTTGCAAACATGCCTACTTGTCGTTGTTGCTGCCATGCCTTGTAATATTTACTAAGTTTGAGAAATCTGTTAACTTATTGAATCTTGCCATGCTTGTTTCATTGTGTTCCAGCAAGTTTTTGGGTGTGCTCTGAGTTCATGCTTGTTAAGAATCATGTCTATTTCACATCCATACCTATTTTCTTCATGTTTGGGTGCTGTAGCATATTTAAATCTTGCTCCAAATCTGCCATTTTGCTGTTAACTTCAGTTTTGCATTGAATCTTGTTTTGCTTGCCCTTTGCAAACCGTGCATCCGTTTCCCATGATCTTTATATTGATTTCGACCGAAATCTTCCCCTCTATCCAGTGGCTTGTTTGGTTCCCCAAGATGAAGCCATTTCCATCATCTTCTCCTTAGGCTCGAGAGCATCCTCATGCATATGCACATCATACTTGCATCCCATGTCATGTCTTGCATCATGTTGATTGTGCACTGCACCGTGATTGATCTTATACCGTTGTTGTGCTCTTGTGTTGGGTAGATCCGGGTGCCGATGCCGAGTTCGAGGATCTTGTCAAGACTAAGTTTGAGGAGCCGTCTTACCATCCCATCGAGGACTTAACAGGCAAGATAACCGTTCCCCGATATCACCTCTATCTTTGCCTCGCTAGTTGTCTCGCTCTATAGCTATGCCTCGATGCCTATTCTTGTCTTGTCAGCCTCCCATGTTGCCATGAAACACTATATCCGCCTTCCTAGCAAAACCATTGATTGGCTAAGTACGCTTTTGCTCAGTCCCTCTTATAGCGTTGTTAGTTGCAGGTGAAGTTTGAAGATTGCTCCATGTTTGGACTTGTTTATTGGGATAACACAATATATATCTTAATTAAATTAATGCATATATATATTGGTAATGGGTGGAAGGCTTGGCCTTCTGCTTAGTGTTTTGTTCCACTCATGCCACCTTAGGACCCGATAAACCGGTGTTATGTTCCTTGATTTTGCGTTCCTAACACCGTTGGGGTTCTTGCCCCCCCCTGATAATTGCACTGCTTAAAGATTTTCCAGCAAGACCCAACTTTGGTACTACATTTGCCTAACAACTAAAACTTGCATAGGGAGTTATAAACCCAAGTTCTTAATCAACAACCCGGGCGAGTGCTCCTCATGAGTGTTGGTCCAAACTGGGCGGACTGCTGGGCCACCACGAAGAAACTCGAGGATTGGTATATACCTGTCAGGGATATTACTACCAAGTATAAACCGCCCAAGTGGGGCCAGTTTATGTTATCAAGATTATTTCATCGAAGGCCCAGTGGAGCATGAAGTAGAAGATTTCAGCCCAAGAGGTTTAGAGCCCAAGTGTTAGGGCCCATGATTTGTAAACCGCCATACTATGTAACGTGAGATGTAAGATGGAAAGAGTAGAGACCGAGGCGGACACGTTTATGAGCCGGCCTCGGGACTCTCTAAACCGGACCGGGCGTCACCTCTTATATAAAGGGACGACCCGGCGACGGTTCAGGACAGACAACTACAGCTCGAGACACAGGCAAAGCGGATTCGCTCCCTGGTCATCGAAACCCTAGCAATACACACCAAACTAGACGTGGGCTTTTACCTTCATCGAAGGGGCCGAACTAGTATAAAATCCTTGTGTCCTTGTCCGCTTTAACCCCTTTAAGCTAACCCGTAGCGATGGCCTAACGACTAAGTCCTTTTGCTAGGACATCTGCCGTGACAAAACCACGACAGTTGGCGCCCACCGTGGGGCTATCGCACGATGGTTTCAAGTTCTTGAAGGGCAGCTTTGAAGGACTCAAGAGCTACGTAGTGGGCCGGATGACTAAGAGTCGTCGCGGCAAGATCTACATCGACGATGCAGGCTGGGGCCCCGAAGTCGATTCAATTGAATACGGGTACCGGGTCCCCTTTGGCGGCATCCACGTCTTCATCGGCAAGATCGGCGAACCGGGCCCTGAGCCGGACATCTTCCCCAACATCGTCGAGCCGGCTCAGCGTGCGAGACCTGCCCGGATTCAGCCCGCCGTGAAGCACGTTTTCGTTGGAGCAGTGCATGGAGTACAAGCCGAGGACGGATCGGACTCTGGCGGTGAGACTGTTGTCTATTCCGGTGAAGAATCTTCTTTCGGAGAGACAAAATCTTTATATCTGCTACAGGATGGCCGATCTGAGGGCTGTTCCGATGGTGATGGTATTTCGGACCCCCTCAATCCGCCGAACCGGGTTGCTGTCTTTATGGCCGGATCACAACCTGTGCAGCAGTCCTCAACAACAGCGGCGTTGACATCCGACGCGGTGGGGGTTATGATTGGAGATCCTGCCCCGTCACCATCTGAAACCCTATCTGTTCTGTTCGATCCTTTGACAACGCTATTAACAGCGGAGGTAGCTCAGGCCAACAAGGAGCAGTATGATGCAGATGTTGCTTAGGTGAAGCGCCGGGTTGAACAAGCCAAGTTGGACCTCACTGCTGAGAAAGCCAGGATGATTACAAGGCAGGCGGAGCTTGATGCTCAGGCCTATTGACTCATGTTGGATGAGACCGCTTCACACGAGGTAATGATGAGGAGGCAACGATCTCGTTTGCCACCGTTTTATGAGGCAAGGAATCTCTTTAGCACGCCAGGAGCAGGAACCAGCAACCAGCCGGAGGTGAACCGGGGAGGGGCACCAGGCACGGGAGCATCGGTTCAGCCGCCGGGCGCAGAGCCAACCCGCCAGGTTGTACCATTGCAGCATGTGCCCACCCCTCCTGGTCATTACTCTAATCCGTTGGATAACATAGTCGCCGCCGCTTCACGGCTAGCTGCCCTTCCCATTGAAGGAACTTCCCCCATAGCAGTGGAGGCACGATGGGCCAGGGAGTTGTTGGACACGGCGCTAACTCAACAGCAAGCTTATTCTCACAGCCGGGAGAGGATTCATTCGACTCCCCGCCCAAGCCGGAGTTATACTAGGCGTCTGGATGAACCGGCCATGTCAAGTAGTGCACGAAGATGTAATCCGTCGAGGCAGGATAATCCGGCAGGAGGAGACGCGAACACTCAGGACGTGGTGGATAACGCCAGGCAGCGCCAGGAGGCCAAAGTAACAGCCTAGTACGAAGCCCGTCAGGCGACGCCGGTTCGTCCCACCACCACAGTTGAACCGGGGGTCATGTCCAGCTCCCTGGGAGTGCCTTGTCTTAACCCCGCTCTACGGAGCGTGAAACTGCCCAAAGATTTAAAAGGACCGCGCAAAGTGCCCAATTACACAGCGGATCTGGCTCCGGAGGCATGCATTGAGAGTTATGAGATGGTAATGGAGATGCTGGATGTGGATGACGCAGCATGCGCTAAGTATTTCACAATGATGCTCGATGCACGGCTCGCACTTGGCTGAAGGGTTTACCGCCTAATTCCATCTGATCATGGGCCGAATTGCGGCGCCGGTTTATCAATAACTTCAAGGACACGTGCAAGCAGCCAATGCCTGTCGTTGATTTAGCTGCCTGCATTCAAGGAGAGGATGACTACAAGCAGTTGGGTGCATCGGGTGTCAGAGATCTTGCATTCCTCCAATAGCATCAACCCAAGTACAGCAGTGGTGACCTTGGAGGGCAATTGCCGGTTTGAACCTTTGAGACTAAAGTTGGGACGGCTTAAGCGTGATTGTAACGACATGGGGACGCTCATGGGCGCTTTAGTGAAGTATGGGGACTCTGGTAATACCAAACACCCAGATGCTGATGGAGACAAGTCAGGGAAGGCGAGCAAGAATGGTAAGGCACCGCAGCCCAACCCGGCGAATCAAGGATACAATGGTAAGCGTAAAGCGGATGGTAATTCAGATTTTGTGGCCAACACCAATGCTCAGGAGGATGGACATCGCCGCAAGGGTAGACCGCCTCCACGAAATGGGAGGCCGCCTATTAATCTGGAACGCTAGTTGAATGTACCTTGCCCGAAGCACGGTACACCAAAAAAGCCAGCTACGCATCTCTGGAAAGACTGTTTTATTATGTAGGAGTTCATGAACCGGACTCGGTACGATCACGGGCCCTCCGGCGGATCAGGCCCTGGCTTCCAGGGTCCAGGTTATCAAGGTGGTGATCCGGTTCAAGATACCAAGGTAATAATAGTAACCACAATGGGCACAATCAGCATAACCAGCAGCATGGTCAGGGCGGATATAACAATGAGGGAAATCAACAGCGTCAACAACACCAGCAATCCGGATATCGGAATAATCCGAAGGAGCTGAGCAGTGGGCAGTATCATGTCTTCACCACGAGCTTATGAAAGCGTGATCAGAAAGTTCTAAAGAGGGCATAACATTCTTTTGAATCGGCAGTGCCACGTTTCCTGCGTTGGTCGGAGCAGCCCATTGTGTGGAGCAGAGAGGATCATCCGCCCCGGGTTGATAATCCGGGTCAGCTGGCTCTAGTTGTGGCACCACAGGTAGGTGGCTACAAGTTTACCAAAGTGCTTATGGACGGAGGCATCAGCATCAACATTCTGTATTATGAGACTTTCCGGCGTATGGGCCTGACAGATAAGAAGCTTCGACATTCCAATACAGTGTTTCATGGGGTGGTACCCGGTAAATCGGCGTATCCAGTTGGCAAGATCAATCTAGAGGTTACCTTTGGAGATGAACACGATTCCAGGTCAGAGACCGTGACCTTTGAAGTGTTAAAGATCAAGAGCCCATATCACGCTTTGTTTGGGCGGCCGGTTTACGCCAAGTTCATGGCTAGGCCGTGTTACGTCTATCTACAGCTCAAGATGCCAGGCCACAAGGGACCTATTACGGTCCATGGGAGTCGCAAGATTGCATTGGAATGCGAGGAAGGTGATGCAGCTTATGCTGAAGCGGTTTGTGCAACTGAGGAGTTGAAGTTTTACAAGGACAATGTTGATCCGGCAGATATGTCTCCGCTGAAGAAACCAACCACAGAGCATGATCCAGCTTTGAAGTTTAAATCGGCTGAAGAGACCAAACATGTTGACTTCGTTCCTAGCGATTCATCCAAGCAGTTCACTATCAGTGCTAACCTAGATCCGAAATAGGAAAGCACGCTCATCGAGTTCATCCGTGAGAATCGGGACATCTTTGCATGGAAGCCTTCTGACATGCCAGGTATACCGAGGGAACTCGCTGAGCACAATCTCAATATTGATCCTAAGTTTAAACCGGTCAAGCAATTTCTGCGCCGCTTCAACGAAGAAAGGCGGAAAGCTATCAGAGAAGAAGTGGCTAGGCTCTTAGCGGCAGGCTTTATCATTGAGGTGTTTCATCCAGAGTGGTTGGATAATCCGGTGCTAGTACTTAAGAAAAAAGGCACTTGGCGAATGTGTGTTGATTACACAGATCTGAACAAAGCTTGCCCAACTGATCCCTTTGCCCTCCCCCGTATTGATCAGATCATTGATGCTACGGCAGGATGTGAGCGACTAAGTTTTTTGGATGCATATTCAGGTTATCATCAGATCAAGATGGCAGTTAAGGACCAGGAGAAGACAGCCTTTATAACTCCCTTTGGAGCCTTTTGCTACGTATCTATGCCATTTGGGCTTAAGAGTGCCCAGGCGACCTATCAGCGTTGTGTGCAGAATTGCCTTCATGGACTGATTTGGCGGAATGTTCACGTCTATGTGGATGACATTGTGGTAAAATCCAGGAAGGAGGAGACATTGGTAATAGACCTGAAAGAGACCTTCGACAATCTTCGGGTTTATAAAATGATGCTTAATCCGGAGAAGTGCGTTTTTTGTGTTCCGGCAGGAAAGCTCCTGGGGTTCTTAGTATCGAACAGGGGAATCGAAGCTAATTCGGAGAAGATCAAGGCGATTACATCCTTGGCTAAACCGGCGTGCATCAATGATGTCCAACGCGTGGCGGGCCGTATTGCGGCACTCAGCCGGTTTATCAGCCGTTTGGGGGAGAAAGCTATCATGCTTTATCGAATGATGAAAAAGACGCTGCTGATGCTGCGTTTGAGGACCTGAAGAAGCAACTAGCTGAGCCACCAGTCCTTGCTGCCCTAGTTGACAATGAGCCGCTGTTGTTATACGTGGCTGCTAATGCCCGTGCAGTAAGCGTTGCCATTGTGGTAGAGAGCAAGGAGGCAGGCAAAGAATATCCGGTTCAGCGACCGGTTTACAACATCAATGAGGTGCTCATTGAGTCAAAACAGAGATATCCGCATTGGCAGAAGCTGGTGTATGGAGTCTTCATGGCAAACCGGAAGCTAAAGCACTATTTTCAGGGCCATCCAATCACCGTTGTCAGTTCAGCTCCGTTGGGGGATATAATCCAGAACAGAGAAGCTACTGGGCAGGTTGCAAAGTGGGCCATTGAACTTAGCCCGCACGGATTAAAGTATGTGCCCCGTACTGTGATAAAATCCCAAGCATTGGTGGATTTCATCAACGATTGGACAGAGTTGCAAGCACCTGAGGAAAAGCCGGATCACACATATTGGACTATTCACTTTGATGGATCAAAGTAATTGGAGGGCTCGGGGGCTGGAGTCGTGTTAACTTCCCCACGAGGTGATAAGTTCTGTTATGTCCTCCATTTAATGTTCCCTTGTACTAACAATGCTAATGAGTATGAAGCTCTCCTCCATGTTTTACGGATGGCGAAGGAGATGAACTTAAGCCGGGTTAAATGCTTTGGCGATTCAGACCTGGTGGCATAGCAAGTATCTGGCAAGTGGGACTCTAAGGATCCACTCATGGCAGCATATCGACGAGAGGTAGACGATGTCACTGGACACTTCAAGGGTTATCAGGTGGATCGTATAGACCGGCGAAAGAATGAAGCGACTGACGTGTTAAGTCGGCTGGGTTCTCAGCGTAAATCGGTTCCACCTAATACCTTCTTGGATGAGTTGCACAATCCGTCGGTGCAGTTATCTTCAGAAGAGGACTTGGCTGTTCCTGATCCGGAGGCACAATTGGTAGCGGCACTTCATGTTATTCCGGATTGGACGCTTCCCTACCTAGCGTACATGAACAGAGGTGAATTACCAGAGGACGAAGTCTTGGCTAGGCA
This sequence comes from Secale cereale, assembly GCA_902687465.1. Classification (NCBI taxonomy): domain Eukaryota; kingdom Viridiplantae; phylum Streptophyta; class Magnoliopsida; order Poales; family Poaceae; genus Secale; species Secale cereale. The sequence continues at coordinate 540,048,594 of LR738714.1, forward strand.
GATAATCCGGCGATCCAAGTCAATGACTATTGTCAATGGAGAACTTCATCATCGCAGCGTTTCTGGGGCGTTTCAGCGGTGTGTGTCACCAGAGGAGGGCTGTGACATCCTTCGGGAGATCCATGAAGGAGATTGTGGTCATCATGCCGGTTCAAAATATTTGGTGGCTAAAGCTTTTCGTCATGGGTTCTACTGGTTGACGGCTCATGCCGATGCAGAGGACTTGGTCAGAAAATGTGATGCTTGCCAGAAATTCTCACGGCGTGCTCATATACCGGCGCAGGAGTTGAGGATGATTCCAATTACTTGGCCGTTTGCGACTTGGGGGCTTGATATGGTTGGACCCTTCAAGAGATCCCAAGATAAAAGACCCACCTTTTGGTGGCGGTAGACAAGTTTACCAAATGGGTTGAAGCGGAGCCTGTCAGTAAGTGTGATGCGGCAACGGCGGTTTAGTTCATCAAAAAGGTGATTTTACGGTTTGGCTTTCCACACAGCATTATAACTGATAATGGCACCAATCTATCCAAGGGGGCTATGGAGGAGTTCTGTTAACGAGAGCACATCCGCCTTGATGTATCATCAGTAGCTCACCCTCAGTCTAATGGCCAAGCTGAAAGAGCCAATCAAGAGATCTTGAGAGGCATCAAACCCCGGCTTATGGTTCCTTTGCAGAGAACACCGGGTTGTTGGGTGGAGGAGTTACCTTCTGTATTATGGAGCATCAATACTACACCTAACAGATCCACATGGTACACGCCTTTCTTCATGGTATATGGAGCTGAGGCGGTCCTCCCTAGTGATATCCGTCATGACTCGCCGCGAGTGGTGGCTTATGTTGAAGCGGATAATGAAAAAGCAAGGTATGATGCGTTGGACCGGCTGGATGAAGAAAGGGATACGGCAGAAGCTCGATCGGCGATTTATCAGCAAGATCTGCGCCAGTACCATAGTCGCCGGGTTAAAACAATGACGTTTCAAGAAGGAGATATGGTGCTCCGGCTCATCCATGATCAGACAGACATGCACAAGCTATCCCCACCTTGGGAGGGACCCTTTGTGGTCAGCAAGATCCTGCACAATGGATCATACTACCTCGTCGACGTTCGAGAACATAAGGACTCACGTACAGCGGAGGAGGAGACCAAGCGGCCATGGAACATCGCTCTTCTTTGACCTTACTATACTTGAGCCATAGGCTCCGCTTTATGTACATATCTTTACAGTGTATATATTATGATCAATATAATAAACCGGCGCCCCGATAAACCGAGGTATCAGTCGCATTTTTCATAAGTGTATCACATGAGGGCTTCTGTGGGCAAGGGAGTTCCTATGGCCTCCTAAACCGGCGACTGCGTCAAGGCCATCATAAGGGCATAGCTGTGGTTGCTTCGGAAATTTCCACATGATGATGAGGGGCAAAAGAGAGTTGATGCTTAGCACAACTCAAACATAGGCCCCGACGAGCAATGCTCAAATGCTACCTGGGGGCTCCTGATGCAAGACATCAGCGAGTTGAAAACTCTTGTAGTAAACACGGCTTGGAAGCTTGGTGTATACACCTAAAACCCCGGATTAACCTGCCTGCATCAAGTAAGTCACGCCGTCCAGGTAAACCTGGTACGACCCGTCGAACGTACACACAAGTCAATCCTTATGGACCCTGAACTTGGTAACGTTAAATTGACGATCATCAAGTGATTACACAAGTCAAATCTTTACGAGATTTTTTGAACTTGGTAGCATTTGACATTGATGATTCGGTTAAGGATTGCGGACCATCTTAACAGGCTTTGCAAAATGGTTAATGACAGTAGCCCGGCAGCTCATAAAAAGCCTCGAATTTGGAGCCTGGCAGCTCGTAAAAAGCCTCGACTACATGGTCTTATTTGCCCAAAAACTTTATTTTTATTTTTTATGTTTTATCAAATCTTTATCTTCAAGGTCATTGATTTTTTAACCAAGTCCAATAATTCAAGGAGTGGATGACTATAAGTTGCCACTACATCTGTATTTATATAGCTCTAGTCTGGGTTATACACACCAGTGCTAACTATAGCTAAACCGGAGTTCATCATAACCCGGATCGGTTTTTCATGATGAACCGACAAATAAATCAAGGGAGTCATCGGCGCTTGCACCTTGGATCACTATTTCTTCCTCCCGGATTAAGGTCTATTTTGATACACTTAATCACAGGTATGATACATACTTATACTTTATGCATAGTTCAAGTTATCAACTTAGATCATGTGCTTGGGCATTATGACCCGTCCGGCGATAAACCGCCAGGACACCTTGAACATTGTTTTATGCAGAAACAGGTAGCATAAACCATCAAAGGCATTGAAAGCAGGATATATTTAAGAAGTTGCCAATCTAAGCAATCTCACAAAAGATAGTGTGGGACAAATACATAATATCTCAGCTATCCTATTACAAGGCGCTGGAAGGCCCAAAAGAATACCAGTTTTTTCTTAAAAGTACTCAAGACATAAAGTTAAACCGGCGATGGTTTAAGATTCTGCATCAGCCCGCCGTGACGATTGAGGGTCAGCTTGCTCCGGGTCTTCAGCATTTTCTTCCAGCTGCTGGAAGTCAGTTGTGGTCCAGTTAATCTTGGCAAGGGCTCGGAAATAAACTTCGTCATTTATGAGTTCTGACGGATCAATGTCAGGAGCGAAGGTGTGCTTACGGACAGGCGGAATAAGATTCTCAATATCATAGGACGGACGCTCCACCCGTACGTTCTCCATATCATAGCCCGGATGATATCTTGATAGATCTGCTTCATCAGCAAGTTTACTAGCAAGAGGCCGCATATCCTTGGTTAAGGCGCGAAGATCATCACTGGAAAATGCTGATCCATCTTCCTTCATGCTCGGATAGCCATTCATCGCCTTCGCCAGATCAAAGTCAGGAACCCAAGCCTTCGCTCGGGTTAAGGCCATCAGGGCGCCAGCTCTTGCAGATGACTTCTTCACTTCGACAAGGCGGGCAGGCAAAATTGACAGTTTTTCCAAAGTACCTTGGATGGTGGTTGGAGCCAGTTTGTTGTAGGAGATAGCGCTAATGGCCCTTTGAGGGCCAGAATATAGCTGCTCCACCAGAGTGTATGCAGCTTTCAGTTTCTTCCGCACATCATCGCCAAGATGAGTGATGCGCCTCCCTGCGTAAAAATTATGAGTTAAACCGAAATAGTACATGGTTGCAAGGATAAGCTTATGTCAAGAGAACTTACCAAAGATGGCAGATGTCATGTCACTTATTTGCTGCCTTAACCCGGACAGCTCCTCTGTCACCGGATTAAGGGCAGCCTCCGCATCACTGGCTCTCTTCTCCAAAGAAGTCTTTTCAACCTCCCAAGTTGACCGCTCCGCTTCAAAATCCTTTTTTAGCTTCTCCATATTAGCTAAAGCAAGGGTAAGCTCCTCCTTGACTTTAACAGCAGCAGTCTCTTGGAATTTTAAGCTATCCCGGAGCTCAATTATTACAGAGGCCCTCCGGTTCAAGTTAGTCTGCCAAAAATAAAAGTATATCAGATATTCATGGAGCAATTCAATCAAAGTCCCAAGCACATAACAAGTTATGCACCTGACACTTGGGGGCTAATGTACATTTGCAATAAAAACATGTATTATTCGGACAAGTCCCAAGAACATAACAAATTATATACTTAGCACTTGGGGGCTAATGTGACATTTTTCTGAATACAAATGAAAGTTCCGGTTCATCCTAAAGGAGTAAACCGGCCCTTGGGGGCTACACATGTGCAAAACAAAGCTATCTGCTAGATCTACCGAAGTCCCGGTTCACCTTAAAAGGCTAAACCGGCACTTGGGGGCTACGATGGAGTAAAGGTACAATTACAAGGCACAAGCAGAGATAGAAGACAAGGAAAGGAAGTTACCTCATTACGTTCCTTCATTAAGTTCACCAAGCCAGCTTCATAGTCACGGCTGGTATGAAGCCGGTTTAGGTAGCCGGAATGAAGCTCCTGACCGCTGAGCTGAGCATAGCTGGACAAGTCAGTACTCCACTTACCCTTGTCCTTGTTGACAATTTATTCCTTTGCGGTATGTTTGGCCAAAACAACAGGCTCTCCTGGGGTGGTAAACCGGTCCCAGTGATCTCAACATCATCAGTTGAAGCAGCAGTTAGTTTAGAAGGATTAGCTGCAGCGGGATTAACATGAGCAGGACTAGCAGGAGCCGGACTAGCCCGGGCAGGGCTGGCCGGTTCAGTAGTATGCTCCATGGGATCGTTCCCCTGAGCAGCAAGGTCTTCTTGATCCATAGGAGGAGGATCATCATGCGGAATCTCAACATTGTCTACTAAAGGGTTAGCATGCTCAGGATCTTCTGCCGGCCCAGGAGTAGTATTATCGACTGCTGGCTTACTCAATTTGGCCTTTTTACTAGGCTTGGGAATATTGTGAAAAGTTAAGAGACAATGAAAATCAGAAGAGTTAAAGATGAAAAGTTAAACTGGACAGGGTGAAAGACAGCTTACCCGTGAACAGTCTTGAGGGCAGGAACTTGTGTGGCTGTGGATTTGCCAGAAGATGAGAGAGGAGTTTCCTGATAATTCGAATCATACGGATTAAGGAGTTGACGAATAAGACCTGCTTTGGGGTAAAGAGCAGTTGGAGTAAGTAAAACCTCAGAATGGCGCCTTCGAGCCGGAGTGTGCGTTAATCCGGTGGATTCAATCGCATGGTCATTATAGCGAGTGGTGCGGCGAGCTTCGTGTTGCTGCTTCTTCAAAAGAAAGTTTGGATCTAGATGAGCATAAGGATGAGAAAATTGAAATTTCCGGACTGTCCGACGAATTTTTGGTGGTGGCAGCGGTTCTGAGTCAGAGGAAAGAGAGATTACTTCAACATCGTCCGCTTTACTGCCTTCAGCAAGACCCTAGGAACAGTCATTATTAATAAAAATGCAGGCAAAGGAAAGACTAAGGAATCATAAGAACTAGGTGGTACCTCAGAGGCCAGATCATCTTCCTCCGCATTGGATACTGATGCGGCAGTGGGCTTCTTCTTGTTTCTCTTAACAGCCAGGGTCTTTTTGCGAGCTGCCTTCGCCGATTTTTCCTGGGTTTTCCTCTTCCAGAAAGGGTCATTCTCCCCGTTTAAAGGAATAAAGGCATATTAAGCCAAACACTATGGACGGATTAAAACAAATCAAAGGGACGGAGGAATTTCTTACCGACGGTGATTTATTGGTCACACAGAAGGGTGCCAAGCCGGTCTGACTGCACTCTTCTAGAGGTATATTCAGCAGCTTCTTGACGGATTCGTTAACCTCATTTTCTGGTAGCACCGTCTCTATATGGCGCAAAGGGTCCTTGGGGTTCCCAGTATACTCGCACATTAAGCCGGAACGCCGGCTTAGCGGGAGAATACTCCAAGAAAGCCAGCAGCGGACGAAGTCAACTCCTGTTAATCCATTGGCTACAAAAGCCCTGAGCTTTGAAAGCCGAGGGGCATATTGAACTTGCTCCTGGGCACTTAAGCTCTGTGGAAAAGGGCGGTCCTCTGGAAGACGGTGGGGGCGGTAACCGAGCAGTGGATTTTCACCTTCCGGTGAAGTGTCTACACAGTAGAACCAAGTTTGATTCCAGTCCTTTGGATGGCTTTGGAGAGTGGCGTGAGGAAAACTAACGTCCTTCCTCTTCTGAATAGTCATTCTGCCAAGTTCAGTGTTTGGGCCATCATGAAATTCAGTCCGACGGTTTAAGTGGAAGAAGTCCCGGAATAGCTCCACTGTTGGCTCCTGTTGCAGATATGCTTCACAGAAGACTTGGAAGTTGCAAACATTTGATACAGAATTGGGACCAATGTCTTGTGGATGAAGCTGAAAGTTTGCTAATACATCACGGAAAAACTTTGACCCAAGAGGATTGAATCCCAGGGCCAAGTGATGAAAGAAGACAATGATTTCTCCTTCCTTGGGCTTTGGAGGGCATTCTGATCCGGGAGCCTTCCAGTGAAGGACATCCTTTGGGCCTAAAGCGCCAATTGAGGCCATTTTCTCTAAATCGTCCTCGGTAATCTGGGATGGGACCTAGTTGCAGGAGACAAACTGTTTGGCTGTGGTAGTCATCTTTCCGAAAGGGAAGGCTGAAAATACAATGAAGATCCGGTTTGGTAATCTAAGCAGATTTAAACCGGTATGTTGTACGAAAGTATCGATCTAAATGGCGGTTTAAGCTGGGGCCTAATGGTATCTACCGGATTATGAAGTTTGGAAAAAGTTAAACCACCAACACAGGTAGATAAGACGCAGATCTAAAGTGTGGGGAAACAACTTTCACACAAGCAGTAGTAAGATATAGATCTACAACATATGGAAGACTCAAAAATAGTTCAAGTTATATTCAACGGAGACAATGAAGGTTTTTAGCAGATTCAGTCTAAACTAATCGTATTGGGAGAAGATAGATCTACAACGAAGGAGCGGAGTCGTTCTTACGGTGGTTAACCAAAAACTTGAGATCTATGGCGAACTACTGGCTATGGTGAAGAACTGTGAAGAACAGGGACTTATCTACGAGCTCGCACGAGGAAACCCTAGAACTGAGATCTACGGGAAGGAAAGAAGTGGATGTACATGAGGCAATGGAAGCGGAGAGGCACTGGCTAGTCTCTGGAAGCGTTCAGGTTGATGCAGCGGCCGGGCTCGATGAAGACGAAGAACTCGACAGACGGCGGCAGAGCTCAAGCGTAGGAGGACAGAGGAAGAAGAAGAAGCAAGGGGGGGGATAAAGATGCCCCTCTGCCCTATTTATAAGACGAAGGGATAAAACGGCAGGCGCGGGAATCGAGGAGCTCAAAAAGCAGATATGGACGATACGGTCGCCTCGATCTTTGTAGCATTAATGAATAAAAAGTAAAAACAGGTACAAGTATTAAATGCGCAGATGGTGTCACGGTGGTTTAAAGTGATTTGAGGAGATGTCGTCACGCCGGTTTATGAAGCATCTCGAAGCTGCAGAAAGGGAAGATCTGTACAAGACTTTGAAGATTGACATGAACAGGTTCAAATCAATCTGGGCCTAATGTCAGGGATATTACTACCAAGTATAAACTGCCCAGGTGGGGCCGGTTTATGTTATCGAGATTATTTTATCAAAGGCCCAGTGGATCATGAAGTAGAAGATTTCAGCCCAAGAGGTTTAGAGCCCAAGTGTTAGGGCCCATGATTTGTAAACCGCCATACTATGTAACATGAGATGTAAGATGGAAAGAGTAGAGACCGAGGCAGACAAGTTTATGAGCCGGCCTCGGGACTCTGTAAACCGGATCGGGCGTCACCTCTTATATAAAGGGACGACCCGGCGACGGTTCAGGACAGACAACTACATCTCGAGACACATGCAAAGCGGATTCGCGCCCTGGTTATCAAAACCCTAGCAATACACACCAAACTAGACGTAGGCTTTTACCTTCATCGAAGGGGCCGAACTAGTATAAAATCCCTATGTCCTTGTCCGCTTTAACCCCTTTAAGCTAACCCGTAGCGATGGCCACACGACTAACTCCTTTTGCTAGGACATCTGCCGTGACAAAACCACGACAATACCTGTAGGCTGACCTATCCGGTCGTGGCCTGAGACGAGATACGCGCGGCTACTATCAAGGTGTCGGCACGCTGGGAGGTCTTGCTGGATTAGTTTTACCTTTGTCGAAATATCTTGAGCACGGGATTCCGAGAATACTCGGGTCTTCCCAATATGGAGTTGCGACTTCGCAGATCGTGAGCTTGTGATGGGCTAAGTTGGGACACCCCTATAGGGTTATGAACTTTCGAAAGCCGTGCCCGCGGTTATGTGGCAGATGGGAATTTGTTAATATCCGGTTGTAGATAACTTGGCACCATATCCTTAAGAATACACTACCCGTGTGAGTACCGAGATGGTCTCTTTTCGAAGGGTTTTTTGGAAAGTGAACATGGTGGGGTTATGCATGAACGTGAGTAGCTAGGATCACTTATTGATCATCTTTGGCGACCATTGGCACATACCCTCATCTTGCTCTGAATTCTTAAGCTAGTTGCTTAGTGCTTGCTGCAGACACTTTATTACCTCTCCACATCTAAAGGCTTTGTTAGTTTTGATACCCGGGAATGGGATTGCTGAGTCCTTGTGACTCACAGATTACAACACACACCAGATGCAGGTACAACCAAGAACAATGCAGGAGATGGATCAGAACTTCACTGGGAGTTCGATGAAGAGCGTGGTCGTTTCTATGTAATGTATCCCGACGATCAGTAGTGGTTCCTGCTAGGTGCGATCAGGTCTTGTGGTTGTGGTATCTTTCCTCGTTTGGATTTCGTCCGTAGTCGGACCCTGTGTTATTTGGATGAATGTATGCTATTGTATTCATTGTGTGACGTGGCGAGTGTAAGCCAACTATTTTACTCTTTCATCCCTCTACTTTACATGAGATGTGCAAAGATACCATGCTTGCGATCATTCCATAATGCGCTTATGTCTCTAACTCGTGCTTCGACACATAGGAGATATAGTCGCATCCTAGGCATTACACGCTTCCCGCAACATTGGGCTCCTCAAAACCCTCTCCAACGGGTAAGCAGACACAACCTTGATGGGATGGCCTTGGAAGTAGTGCTGCAGCATGCGCAAAGCGACGAGGAGCACGAGCAGAAGCTTCTAGGGCATGGGGTAGCGTGCCCGAGCGTTGCGGAGCACCGTGCTGACGAAGTACACCGGGTGCTCGATGACGGCGAGGGCCAGGCTCCCCTGAGGCTCTGGCGCCTCCCGAAGTGAGAGGGCCTCAGGAGCTTGGTCACCGGACGTAGCGGTCGAGGCTTCAGGAACATCATCTCGTGGAACTTGGTCGTCGGCTGGCCTAGGCGGAGCCTTGTGAGTGTCGCCCTGGGGCTGTGCGGCCTTGTCTTCGCGCTCCTCCCAGACTGCAACAACGCTGTGCTGGCGGAGTGTGGTGTCGCGGCTAGGTAAAGCACTAAGGGTTCTCGGGGCTTCGGCGCCACCATTACCGGTGGGCTAGTGAGGTACTTCTTGAGGTCTTCGAATGCTGCATCGGCCTCTCGGGTCCACTCAAACGGGCCTTTCATTTTCATCAGTTTGAAGAAGGGAAGGGCACGCTCCCCCAGCTTGGAGATAAAACGCTCGAGCGATGTCACGTAGCCGGCCAGCTTCTGCATCTCCTTGAGGGTCTTCGATGGACTCATATTCTCTATGGCCCTGACCTTCTCGGGGTTAGCCTCGATTCCCCTATGCGACACCAGGAAATCCAGCAGCTTGCCCGACGGGACGCCAAACACACATTCTCCGGGTTGATCCGTAGGTCTACCTTGCACAAGCTGGTGAAGGTCTCCACCAGATCTTCAATGAGGGTCTTGGCCTCCCGAGATTTTACCATGATGTCATCAACGTACGCTTCAGCGTTCCTCCCGAGTTGCTCTCCCAGGGCGATATGCATCAGCCGCTGGAAAATTGCTCCTGCATTCCACAACCCGAATGGCATACAATTGTAGCAGTATACTCCGCACGGGGCGAGGAAGGCAGTCTTCTTGATGTCTTGTACCGCCATCTTGATCTGATGGTAGCCCGAAGATGCATCCAGGAAGCACATCAGGTTGCACTCGGTGGTGGAGTCGACAATCTGGTCGATGCGCGGCAGTGGGAACGGGTCTTGTGGACAGGCCTTGTTGAGGTTGGTGAAGTCGACACACATGCGCTCCTTCCCACCTTTCTTGGGCACGACCACCGGATTTTCCAACCACTCCGGATATCGCACCTCGCGGATCACGCCAGCTTCTTGCAAGTTGCGAGTCTGTTGTATGATGAAAGCGTGCTTCTCAGCGGATTGGCACATGGCCTTCTGCTTCACGGGGCGCAAGTTGGGGCATACGTTTAGGTGATGCTCAATCACCCTCTTGGGACTCCTGCCAGGTCCTTTGGTTCCCATGCAAACACCTCCTTGTTGGCACGCAGGAATGCGACTAGCGCCTTTTCTTGAGTTGGGGGAAGGCCAGCGCCTATGGTGAAGGTGGCTCCTGATGCCCCGTCTTTCCACCAGCACCTGCTTCGTCTTGGCCCGGTCTTGAGAGAAATGCTGCTTTTTTTGGCTGCCGCAGCCCCCACGGCCTCCGGAGCTGCTTCGCTGGCCGGGCGTGCCACTGCTGCGGCCCTGAAGGCAAGCTTGAGGGCCCCCAGGGCCTCGTTGGTATCTCCGTCCACAGTGAGGGCGCCGTTGCTTCCCGGCATCTTCATGAGGTTGTAGGCTGGGTGAGTTGCCGCCATGAACTTGGCTAAGGCTGGGTACCCGAGGATGGCATTGTAGGGGAGACCGATGTGCGCGATGTCGGTGCGGTAGTTGTTGTGGGTGCCGAAGGTGACGGGGAGTCGGATCTGCCCCATGGGGCTGGCGGTGCCACTGGCGACCTTGGAGAACGGCCCGGAGGGGCGGAGCTGCCCGGGCGACACATGGAGCATGCTGAACGCTTCTGGGGAGAGCACATTGAGTTCGGCCCCGCTGTCGAGGAGTGTCTTGGTTACCGCCACATGGCAGGTAGTGGGGGTGCAGAGCATCGGGAGCACGCCCGCGCCTGCGGTGACCACTCGGTGGTCTTTGGAGTCGAAGGTGAGGTCGGCCTCAGGTGCTGCCCATCCTGGATGGGCTCTCTGCGAGGCTCGGGTGGAGCCCACTTGACGGAAGAACTGCTTGACGTGGCGATCTGAGGGCGGTTCCTGAGAACCGCTGAGGAGGGCCACGACGGCGTGGGGTGCCAGCATCGTTAAGCGCACGATGAAGAGGCCACACAGCTCCTCCCAAGATGCCACAGATGACTCTGGAAAGCTGAGAAACCAGGCGCGTGGTACGCCAGTGAGTGCCATGGGGAGCCAGCTGGCCATAACCTTGCTATCACCGCCGGCCACCGAAACGGCCTCCTCGTAGGCCTGAAGGAAAACAGCCGGATTTGCCGCTCCGTCGTAATGGTGTGGCAGCTCCGGCCTAAACCTGAGTGGCCACCGCACCTGGTTCAAGGCGGGGGTGAAGGCTTGGTGGCCCGCAACGCCGCCGTGCGCGCCCATCTTGCCGGTTGGAGAAGAGGCGCCCGCCATAAGAGCCTGGCGGATGGAGAGTGGGGTGGACGATGAGGCGGAACTTCGGCGCACCCCTACCTGGCGCGTCAAATGTCGGATTTCGGGTTCCGCAAACCCTTGAGAGGTTCGAACTCTAGGGTGCACACGAAGAACACTCTCTCCCCAGCGCACTCACCCTATGATTCCACGGCCTAGCTCGACGAACTCAAAGAACAAAAGACGCAGAGGTTTATACTAGTTTGGGCCACCTTGTGGTGTAATACCCTAGTCCGGTGTGTGTGGTGGATTGCCTTTGTATGGCTGAGGATGAACTAGTACAAGGGATGAACAGCCTCAGGAGGAGAGGTGTTCTTGGGCTCGGATGAGCTTGTGGTATGCGTATGGTGGAATGGATCCCCGTCTATGGTGGTGGCTAGGTCCTATTTATAGTGGCCTTGTTCCTCTTCCCAAGTATCGACGGGAAGGGATCCCACAATGGCCAAATTGAAGGCGAACAACTTGTACACGTTATCCTGACAAAAGTAGTCTTCGCCTGCCAAAGGCTCTGGTGGTGACGCCGCGTCGGGCTCCATGAAGACTTCCGTTCTGCAGCCTTGACGGTCCTTGGTCTTGTTGCACCGATATGTAAACCTTTGCCTGATCCCGCGGGACTCCGCGCCTGCGCTTGCCCTCTTAGCACCATAGAGGAAACTGTCACACTGCGCCCGCTGGCGCCCGCGTGGCCTTGGTCGTCATGGCTCACGTCACGTGAACCTCGTGAGGTACTCCTTGCATAGATATCTCTGCTCCTTGGGAGCCAGCCTAGAGAGTGTGCCCCTAGGGAGGTCTTGCTGTCTCCCGCCTCGCGAGGCTTGGCCCCTCGCGAGGGTCTTGAGTAGAAGTTGATGAAGCTGGGCCGCACCAGGCCACCGATGGAGCCACATCATCAGCCGCATGCAGGCAAGTCTGGGTACCCCCGTTCCCAGGACGCCAACACATATTACAGTTGTATCACCATCTCTTCGCTGAACTAGTGCACATATACAATTTCCCATTGTATTTGGTGTGTTGGGGACACAAGAGACTTTTTATTATTTGGTTACAGGGTTGTTTGAGAGAGACCATCTTCATCCTACACCTCCTACGGACTAATAAACCTTAGGTCATCCACTTTAGGGAACATCGCTACTATCCTACAAAACTCTGCGCTTGGAGGCCCAACACGTGTCTACAAGAATAAAGTTGCGTAGTAGACAACAATCTCTTTTCTGGCGTCGTTGCCGGGGAGGTGAGTGCTTGAAGTTATATCTTTAGATCTTGCAATCGAATCTTTTAGTTTCTTGTTTTATCACTAGTTTGGTTTTGTAAAATAAAACTAAAAAACTGGAATTGAGGTTGCATCATATTATTGATCATCTTTATAATATCTTTCTTGAAAATGATGGGAAGGAAAATTGTGCTCAATTGTTAGAAGAAGAAGTCAATAAAATGTTTGGCACAAAATATTTGAATGATGAGCATGATTGCAATGTTGTTACTATGAATTCTTTGAATATCCATGATGCTAATGACATGCAAAGCCGGGATGCTATATTTGATGAATATGATATATTTAGTCCCCCAAGTTTTGATGAGAAAATTTATTATGATGAAAGCATGCCTCCTATTTATGCTGATTATATTGATAAAAGTGGATTTGGAGAGTTCATGACCTTATTTAGTGATGAATCCACCACTTTGGAGGATGTTTCAGTTGACTATGATAACAAAGTTGCTATCTATGATGATTATGGTGATGACATGTATGCTATATTGAATAACGATAACCGTGAAACTTGTCATCGTGACTTTAATTTTCAATCTCATGATAGTTATTTTGATGAGTTTTCTCCGACCACTATACATGAGAATAAATTTACTGATGTGGAGAGTAGAAAAATTTCTATGCTTTTGCATCATGAAAAGAATGATTTATGTGATTGATATATTGTTAAATTCATTCATGATGCTACTGAAAAATACTATGACAGAGGAACATATGCTTGTAGGTATTGCAATAATATCAAGTTTCCTCTCTATAAGTTGAAAATAATAAAGTTTTGCTTGTTTTGCCTTCCTATGCTAGTTGATTCTTGCTCCCAAAACTTGTTTGCTCACAAAATCCCTATGCATATGAAGTGGGTTAGACTTAAATGTGCTTTACATGTGATTCATGATGCTCTCTTGCATGTTTCAATTCATATCTTTTATGTGAGCATCATTGAAATCATCATGCCTAGCTAAAAGGCATTAAAGAAAAGCGCTTGTTGGGAGATAACCCAACACTTATACCTACTATTTTTGTGTGTTCACATGATTATGCTACTGTAGTAAACATGTTTTATAGTTTTTGTTTCAATAAAGTGCCAAGCAAAGCCTTAGGATCATGTTGGGTGATAGTAGATTTGATCTTGCTGAAATACAGAAACTTTTGCGCTTACCAGAATTTTTTTAATTTTTAACATATGAGTGCTTTTAAGTTGATTCTTTTCGAAGAAGTTTAATATGAAAATTTCCCACGTGATCATATATTTTTCAAGATTTTTAGAGTTGCATAAGTATGGTGAATGTTCAGATCATTACAGACTGTTCTGATCAACCCCGGGTCTATTTTCCAATCATACACTTTCAGATCTATATTGCCATTTGCCATTTTCTTTATTTGCAACTTTTATTTTCAGATCTATCTTATCAAAAACCCAAAAATACCTTGTTGTATTTTATTTGCATCTTTCAATCTACTACAATTTTATCCTATCCTTATGTCACTTTTTGGCATCGTTGCCCGGAAGGGATTGACAACCCCTTTAACGCATTGGGTTGCTAGTATTTGTTCTTCTACTGGTTCGATAACCTTGGTCTCATCACTGAGGAAAATACCTTACCGTTGCTGTGCTGCTCATCCCTTATTCTTTGGAGAAAACTATCGCATCTCAAGCGACATCAAACTTGTATTTGATATTTTCGATTGGGAGAACCTTGTCAAATTGTGGTCATTGATGTTAAAAAAAAGGCATGCATTTGATATTTTGTAATGGGACGCCCTTTGCCGTCAGCTGCATCAATCGATTTTTATTTATTTTTGTATTTAGTTGTGAAGTGAATATTGTCTCTGACGTACAATCATCGATCGATTGTTGTGAATGTTGTCTATTAATTTCCAGGCATGTGAGTTTGATTGCAATGTACAACCACACTCAAAACTGCTCAAACTATTTGTACATGTGAAACTGTGGCAAAGGAGGTGATCACCGTGTGTCCTGAGAATAGTGGTTGTACCTATTGTTTTGCATGTTCATCTAATGTCACTGGTACAAGAATTTGAACTAACCGGACTTAATTCATTCAAACATGGCTGGATTTCATATAAACATGCCAGATTTCATTACATTTCAGACATTCTTCAACTAAAAAGCGGTGCTCATCCGGGTTTGGAGGTATAATTAATTGTTCTAATCTATTATCTACGGCACCCATGCCCCGTCCGGCTGAGCCCCAAGAATTGAAGCTTGTTCTCCAGCTCCACCCTGCTGCTCAGCAGCTTCGCCTGTAGAGCCACAGGAAGTGTTGCTATCCGACTCCACGTCGCTGCCAAGCAGCAAATCGATTGTCGATGTTCAACCCGCCAAGCTTGGCTTCAATTAGAGGGGAGGAGCAGTGGCCTTACTTGGACCCTAGCGGTGGTGACCTACCATCTTCTACTCTTCCTCGCTTTACATGTTGCGCGACCTCGTTCCTGGCAGGGCGGGGCCTCGACATAGCCGGCGATGTCCTCTGCGTCGTTGCCGATGGGGCGGCGCCTCGACAGAGCAGGGGAAATCTTCCACCTTGTTGCCGGCAGGGCGGGGCTGACGAAGTCCTCCACCTCATTGCTGGCGAGGCGGGGCCTCCGTGGAGCCAGCAATGCCATCTCCCTCTTTGCCAGCAGTGCGGGGCCTTGGCGGGGCTAGGCCTCGGCAGAACTGGCGATGTCCTGCGCCTCATCATCAGTGTTGCCGAATAGCGCCTCGCCCACTTCATCCTCCTCCTTGTAGGTGGATGCATCCTCCACCACACGCATGAGAAACCGCTAGCATGTGTGGCGGCTCTCGCGGGCGGATTGGTACGAATCGAGTAGCGCCTCCTACTCCGCCCGCTCCACGACGATCTACTCCTCCTCCTGCAGGTCCTTTTAGAGGACCTGGTGGTTGTAGGTGGCGTTAGCCTGCGCTTCCCAGAACTGCTCCTCTTGCTACCGCCTCACCATGTCCATGTACTGGGCACGGTCCTCGCCGATGGTCATGGTGCAATGCACCGGAAAGGATGACGTGGAGGAGAAGGTTTGCTCGGTGATGACCGCGTTCTCCATTGGGAAGTCGTTGTCCTCTGGCTGCCATCTCTTTCTTCTCGTCCATCGTCCGCCCGCCCCAAAGAGCAGTGGGGCGCGAGGAAGCCATGGTGGGAGTGGTGTGGAGAGAAGAAAGGGAACAAAGGCGGATGACTATGGCTATGGCCGAGGCAAAAGTTTATATAACAATGGTGGGTGGCAGAGGGACGAACGGTGGCACCGGAGTAGGTGCCTCGGCAACCATGTATCATTAATGTTGGCGGCAGATGGGTGGACAGATTGCATTCGTGTGGTTTGAACACGGAATAGTCGCCTGCACTGGAAAACGGCGCGGGCGACGCTGACCGTTTCGAGCGGGAAGCGCACGCGGGTGAGGGAGGGGGTTTGGTTGGGCCAGGGTGGTCAGACTCATGTTTGGCAGTGGTCCAGTCTAGCAGCTAGACATGCTGGCTCACCGAGCTCAGCGACAACAACTAGATGATGGACGAGGCTTCCGACCAGGTGCCGGCGCCACCGCCCGTGCCTGGTCTTGCTATGTTCACCATAGAACATGTGAGGCCGCACATGGACGTCCTAATGGCGAAAGAGCTACCAGTACCTTCAGAATTGGCATCTCGGCAAGCGTGGGAGGACCAGTGCTACAACCTTTGTCTGCTCAACGAGCACCGGCTCACACAGGGATGAATCGCCGACGAATAAGCGGACGATAATGCCATAACAAACATGTGGATTGATGATCCTGACAACCTAAATGAGCAGCTAGTGCTGTATCAAAGCATCTGTAGGGCACGCGAGGCTCTTTCTGTCATCCTTCACATTGTTGCACTCCCGGTGGTGCCGCCGTCTCGTGTTGTCAACATGGTCAACAAACGAGAGAAATTAGTAGATGACTTTACCTGGAGAGGATGACAGTAGGGACCCACCAGGTCCATGGCCGTACGTAGGCAAGTGCCTCCTTATAACTACAAGAAAAAATGCTTCCACTTGGTTTCCTGACATCATGGTCCCACACCATGTCAACGTATAGTCCATAAAGAAGAGAATTGCACAAGGAGTTGCCGACAGATGGAACCCAACAACTCGAGCAATATTTTTTCAGGGGTGAGCAATATTTTTTGTGATGTTTTTGTTGTTGTTGAGAGGAGATGGGTATCAAGTAGGCGGACTGTGGCCCGTCTAGCCATGGCTATTATTTTATGTCGACCAAATATCTAGCCCAAATATTAAATTTTCTATGTGAAAATGGCTAGCATAGCTTTACTTTTTTGAGAAATACCCAAGCGAGGCCAACTTGTTATTTTCCACCTTGCTCGGCCGCAAATCTTTCCTATGAGGGATGCATTCGTCTTGCCCAGAAAATGGGTTGTAAATATAAAAAATGCACCCAACCAGTAATTAGTTTCAAAAGTATTTTTTTTGGATTTTGAAAATTTTAATTTCGTTACTTGTTGCGGGCGCAAAATTTTGTGGATTTTTACCTAATATAAATTTATTTTAAAATTAGATGAAATTGACTCGAAATTTCGGGTTAAAAATAGTTGTGGGGAATTTCGTTGAAATTATTAACCGTTGTCCTGGCTAGAAACTAGGCTGTAATGTTAATAAAAAGTAAATGGACTGCAGTAAATTCCATTAGAATGAAATAATGGGCTGTAAAGTATTAAAAATAGCAAAAGGGCTATATGTTGTCCGCCCTAGATGTGATGCTCACTTGTGGGCCTAATAAGTTGATGCGTACACAAGGCTTTGTCATCGTATAGTCAACACGTATTTCTCAAAAGAAAAAACTTATAGTGAACACATTATTCTAGTAGAAGTGGCCGTTGGATGTCCATCCAACGGATGTCGTGCTTCTTCAATCTTGGATATTCTTGCTTCAGCTGCCCAAACCATAGCCAGCGGTACCACCTGCTCCCGTCTCCCGTGGCCGGGTAGGCTGTCACGCAGGCCTCACCGGCGCACCCTACTCCCATCATTGTCCACACCATTCGTCTACTCACCCACACCTCTTGTTATTGTCCGGCACCGGCAGCCTCACACCACAGCCGAACCAGTGAACCCTTGTACCCCCCCTCCGCATGGGCATCCACTATCGTGTCTTCGCTGGATCTAGGTCGTTCCTTTACTAGGCCTCGCCATGGTCCACCGCATTGGTTCTCTCGGTGCGGCGTGGTCAACTTGGTCATCAAACGACAACCATCGGAAGAGGGATGTATGTGGAGAGGCAACTGTAGGGACCCACATGGTCCATGGCCGCACGCAAAACAAGTGCGTCCTTATTATGCAAAAAAAAATTATTTCTCCCCCTGACAGGTTAGACCCACTATCTACATCTTCACAAGCAAAGAAGTGCCTCCTTATTACGCGAGAAAAAAAGTTTCCTCTGCTTGACAGCTAGGAGCCACGACCTACATCTTCACATGCAAGGAATTTCCTCCTTATTATGCACAAAAAATGATTCCTTCCCCAGCTAGCTGGAACCCACCAGATTTGGAGGCTGACTTGTGGGCCTACTAAGTTGACGCGTTCCCAGGGCTTTGTCAATTTAGTCACTTAATGATTCTAGCTTAGTGACCATTGGGATGTTAATCTAATGGCCATGTTGCTTCTTCAACCTCTCGTCTTCTTGCTCTGGCCTCCCAAACCAACACCAGCCATATCACCTACTCCTGCCTCCCGTGGTCGGCTGTGCCGCCGCATAGGCCTCACCACCCCACCATACTCCTATCGCTCGCATGGCCATCCCTTTACGCAGCCACACCTCCTGTTATTCTCCATCATCAGATGAACTAGTAAACTCTCGCACTCCCCTCCGCGTGGGAAACAACAACCGAGTCTTCCCCGGCTTAGTGTCGTTCCCTTCCGAGGCCTCATCATTGTCCATGATACGTCCATTTTGCATGATGTTTTCTTGTTGTTATTTATAGTGTTTTTATTCATTATAACACTATGTCGAGTAATTCTAATACCTTTTCTCTCGTAATTTTCAAGGCATACACAAGGAGGGTGAATACCGGCAGCTGGAATTTTGGACCTGAAAAAACTATGTCAGAGATACCTATTCTGTACATCTCCAAATGAGCTGAAATTTTACAAAGAGTTATTTTGGAATATATATTATATATTGGAGGAAATAACTACCAGAGGGGGATGTCAGGTGCCCACAAGACTCTAGGGCACGCCAGGCCCCCCAGGCACGCCTTGGTGGGTGGTGTGCAGCCTAGCCAACCTCTGGTGCCCATCTTCTGGTATTTGACGTCTTTTGACATGGAAAAAATAGGAGGAGGACTTTTGGGGCGGAACGCTGCTGTCTCAAGCCGAAACTTCCGCATGAGAACTTTTGCTCTCAGGCAGAGCGATTCCACTGGGGAGAGGGAAATCGAAGCTATCGTCATCACCAACAACCCTCTCATCATGGGAGGATAATTCTGCATCATCATCTTCATCAGCACCATCTCATCTCAAACCCTAGTTCATCTCTTGTATTCAATCTTTGTATCAAAATCTTAGATTTGTACACGTGGGTTGCTAGTAGTGTTGATTACATATTGTAGTTGATGCTAGTTGGTTTATTTGGTGGAAGATAATATGTTCAGATCCATTTATATATTTATTACTCCTCTAATCTTGAACATGCATATGCTTTGTGAGTAGTTACTTTTGTTCTTGAGGCCACGGGAGAAGTCATGTTGCAAGTGTGACGCCCGAGACTGACGTCCCAGAAGATTCCAGAAGCTTCCCGAAGATTCCAGATGTTCCGGGGTCGCCCGTGTGTTCTTTGTGCTTGTGCTATTTATTTTTTGCATTGCATCATGCCATCATGCCATCATTTCATTTTATTTTGCATCTCAACCAAATAAATCGTGTGGACCTTCGGTCCATTTAAATCGAGGGAAGGTGACTTCTCTTTATAACATATAAAAGTCTCTCAATATTTAGGGAGCTATATAATAATTATTCCATTGCTCCGGAATCACCATAACACACTTGCATGTTTTTCCCCATGTCTTTCACTTCTAGTTTCACCTCCAAAATCTTGCCGGTAATTCTTTTCCGTTGTTTCGAGGTTCCTCCAAAAATTCGAACATTTTTGGACACTTCATTAATCAAGTCTTAGTTCGAACTATTTGAAATAAAATTCAAATATGTTTGAATTATTCTTCCGTTCATGCCTTTCTTATTTTTCTCGGTCCTTGCTCATTTTATGATGCCCGAGAAAAATGCTCCCGTGTGCTATCTTTTTCCTCTTCCCTCCTCTTTTCTTTCTTCTCTTTTATTTTTCTGCTAAAGAAAATAAAAAGAAGAATAAGAGCAGCCTAGTTCCCCCAGGCCGCAGCCCATCTGGCCTCCTCCTTCCCTCCCTGGCCCAAACCTCCCTCTTGGCCTGCTAGGCCCGCAACCTCCCTAACCCTAGTCGCACCCAGCCGATCCCCAGCGCTCCTCTCTCCTGTCCCTCGCTCCCGCACCCCGCCGCCACTCTCCCTTTCTCTCGATCTCTCTCCCTCTGCCGCACGAACCCTCTCCTTCCCCTCGGTCGCCTCGCCAGGCCCGCCGCGACAGAGGAGCTCCCTCCGGCCTCCCTTCCCGCGACCCCTCCAGCCAGCGCCTGGAGCCCCGAGCCGCGCCCTTCTCTGGACGCGTCCGCCAGCGCCGTCGCACCCTGGCTCCTGCGACCGGCCGCCTCGGCCCCGCTTCCGCCCTCCGTCGCCTGGCCCAAGGCCTCGTCCAGCCGGCCGCCCCGAGCTGTTCCTCGCCCCGGCCTTCCCTCCTCCGCGCCCCTAGCGCCGGCCAGGAGCCCGGCCGGCCAGAGCGCGCCTGCCGCGACGAACTCCTTCCCGAGGCCGCAGCGCCCCTGCCTTCTTCCCCGACCCCGCCGTCCAGCGCCGGCTCCGCCGCGAGCTGCGCCCGTCCCCGACGCCGTGGTCGCCCGAGCCCCCTTCTCCTCGAAGCAGTCGCCGCCCCTGCCTTCGCGCCCGTCTCCAGCAGCACCGAGCAGCACCAGCAACTCCGCGGCCTCCTCCATCTCCTCGCTCGGCGCGAGCGTCCAGCGCCTCCGGCCGTGGTTCTCCGTGCTGTTGCTGCCGTGTTTTGTTTTGGTGGTGTTGTGTTTTGTTTTTGTTCTGTTGCGTGTTGTAATTTTTGGACAGATGGCTACGTGTACAACTACGGCGACCCGAACAAATACCTCTACGTATACGACCCGAGTACATCTACAAAACGCCCCGTGTACGACTACCGACGCCCGGAAAACGACAAGTTCCACTACGTCCACGGCGACTCGAACGACTACCGATGACCGTGAACAACTACCGCCGTCGTGGAACCGCCAAGACGAACGGAACAACTACTTCCCACTACGATCGTGTACCACTACCGTCGCCCCGTGTACCACTACTTCCTGTACTACGGCTACTTCCACTACGATCTCGAACCGTCCCGAAACGAGTGTTTCGAAGGTATAACCCCGTCGATGACCCGTGGAATGCATGCTTGTTGTGTTGTATGAATGCTCCTCGTGTGTGCTTCGTGCCCGTTCCACCTTTTGTCATGTTCCTCGGTTGCCTCGTCACCGACTCGTGGGAACCCGGCAACGGGATCACCCCATCATCTCGTTTGACTCACTCCGCCTTTGCTTTCGTACCGGACTCTCAACGAGTTACCGGAACCGATATGATGCCGTTGCATCATTTTCGGATCGTTGCCGTGGCACCTTTTTTTCTTCCACCACGGTGACAAATGCTTCATATCTCTTTTAAGTCAACCTTTTAATAAAAATTGCATAAACTTGATCATGTCATCCGCATCATGATAACAACATAAGAATGTTTATTTTGTTGTTTGTTTATAATTATTAAACATGCTCATGAGGATTTTTCCGGATATGTTGTTGTTATTCTCCGGCCTCATTTAAAATGTCTTAATAGTGTAGTTTTCTTTATGCTTCAACTCTTGCCATGTTAAAAACATTTAATCTTGTCTTGTTGTAATGAGAGTCAACTAAATAATTAATGTGGTGTTTCGTCAATATGCAACTCGTTGCATATTGATCTCCACTTAACTTGTAGTTTTGTTTGTGCACTTTGCCATGCCATGCATATTTAAATCGGACATGCATCATACTTGTTTGCGCATCGTATGCCATGTTTATGCTTGTATGTTTACCGTGTTGTTCTTTCTTTCCGGTTGCTTCTCTTGTTAGCTTCGGTTCCTTTCCGGAGTTGTGAGGATCCGCTCGTCTGTTGCTCCGTCTTCTTCTTGGATCCGTTCTTCTCCCTTGTGGAATCCCAGGCAAGATGACCGAACCCGGATACCATTACTATTTTTGCCTATTGCTAGAAGTCACGATCTATAGTTTTGCCTCGATGCCCATGTCTTCTTGTCAGCCTCCTACTTGTAACCAATTGCCATGTTTAACCACCCTACCTACGCAAACCGTTGCTTGGCTAAGTACGCTTCGCTCAGCCCCTCTTATAGCATTGCTAGTTGCAGGTGAAGATCGAAGATGCTTGCTTCATGTTGAAGTTTGGTTGGGTTATATCACACTATATAAATGCTTAAAAATGAAATCATCTATATACTGGCAGGGTGGAAGGCTAAGCCTTTTGCTTGGTGTTTTGTTCCACTCATGCCGTTAGGAACCGTATAAACCGGTGTTATGTTCCTTGATTATGCGTTCCTAACACGGTTGGGGTGTATGGGACCCCCTTGATAAACCGCTAAGCGCTAAGTCTTTTCCAGCAAGTCCCAACATTTGGTACTATTTGCCTCATAATAACAACTTAATTAATTAATTAAATTTGCATAGGGGGTCGCTCCCTCGAGGATCCTTTATTTCTACATAGCAGGGGGGGCCAGTGCCGATGGTGTTGGTCCCAAACGGGGAGTCTGCGGGAACCACCACGGGGAAACTCGAGGATTGGGTCCTGTAGAATCGCCCATCCGGTCGTGTCCTGAGACTTAGATACGCGCGGCTACTATCAGGGTGTCGACACGCCGGGAGGATTTGCTGGATTAGCCTTACCTTAGTTCGGTTTAACTTGAGCACGGGATTCCGAGAATACTCGGGTCTTCCCACCTATGGAGTTGCGACTTCGCGGATCGTGGGCTTGTGATGGGCCAAGTTGGAACACCCCTGCAGGGTTTGAACTTTCGAAAGCCGTGCCCGCGGTTATGTGGCAGATGGGAGCTTGTTAATTCCGGTTGTAGATAACTTGACACAATGTTTCTAATACACTACCCGCGTGTGTACCGTGACTGTCAATTTCCGAATAGGGATTCGGGAGTTGAACACGGTGGGGTTATGTTTGACCGGCTTTAGCTAGGATCACTTCGTGATCATCTTTCGACCGATGCTCTTCTCTTCTCGCTCTCTTTTACGTAAGTTAGTGCTAGTTGCTGCTGCAGACTCTTGTTTGTTCCTTCACCTCATATTCTTCTTCAGCCTTATCCTCACCCAAGGCTTAAATAGTCTTGTTACCCGGGAACGGGATTGCTGAGTCCTCTGTGGCTCACAGTTACTCCACCACCAGTTGCAGGTTCAGCCGAGTTTGAAGCAGGAGCTGGTCCAGTTCTTCACTGGGAGCTCGATGAAGCTTGTGGCCGTTTGCTTGTGACGTTTCGATGTTCAGTAGTGGTTTCTACTAGGATTCAATCCTGACCTGTGGCTTTTGTTGTTGTTTGGTATCTTTCTTTTGGATCTTACCCTTAGATGGGCTGTGATGTTCTGTATGATGATTGTTTATGTAATGTATTGTGTGAAGTGGCGAGTGTAAGCCAACTATCTCCTTTTGCATTTTAATCCCTCTTTTACATGAGTTGTGCAAAGATACCAAACTTGAGATCATTCTAGGATGGGCTTATACCTTTAAGTCGTGCCTCGACACGTAGGAGGTATAGTCCCATCCTGGGCATTACAAGTTGGTATTCAGAGCCTTCTCCGACCTAGAAGCCCCACTGATTGATCGAATCGTTGACGGTCGAGTCTAGGCACACACTGAAAAACTTTTTGAGTCCTATATTATATCGGAGAGTAGGAGTTCTTTGCTTCTCATCCCCTTTCTCTCTGGTGAGGACTCCTGACGATTACTCTTTTCTCTTCTACTTTCAAAAATTGCACTAAATTTTTTTTTTAGGATCCCGCGAGTATTCTGGGATTGTTCCGATGTTCTTGTGACAAGGATATTGTTCCCGATGCCTCCTGTTACCGAGGAGTTGAGCTTCGGGGTATCATTGACACAAGCATATCGCGGCAGTACTAAATACTTAAGACGGCCGACATCGAAAATCTCTCCTATACGGCCAGTGGCAAGATAACCCCGACATCACCCAGTACTGGGGAGGTAGTTCGAGAGTATTGCCATAGCTTGTTATAGTGGATGCTTTTCGAAGGTCCGAGGTAAACAGTTTCCGAGAAAGACTGGTTATGTGTTGAAGGATGGATACACCTGGATGTAGGTTTAGAGTTGATTGCGCGGTGCTTCCCGTGTATCCCCAACACCTGATTGCATAACTGGAATCTTTCGGAAATCTATAGGTGGGTTCATCTAGTAGTTCTAGGCATTCTTCCAACGGATGCACGATATGAAGTTTGGGGTTTTACATTGAGTGAAGTGGTTTTATGGACTTGTTCTGATCGGGAGTTGCATCTTAAAGGATCCTTGGCTATGCTGATCCGGGGATTGCAAAACCCTTTTGTAACATGTTCCATGAACTTTCAGCACAAAAATGTCGAACGAAACTTCTATCTTGCATTTGTTCTATCTGATCCTTGTTTCTTTTTATTTATCTTTTATTCTCCAAGTGGCTTCTCGACAAGCTGATGTACCTACGGAATTCATTCGTTCAATTCTCTGTTCGGATGATATTGTGAAGACTATGCTGCAACATCTACCCTTTGTTTTTGTTTTGATTCTGGTATTCGAGTTGCTTCGATGTCAAATGTTGATTCCATACCTTCCTTATCGGTGTTCTCATATTTCTATGGGAGTGCTAGTCCTTCTTGACCATCAAGATTGTCATGTTAAATTCTTTTCAACCGGTGTGCCTTCTTTTCAAGTTATTCCATACGGACACCGTTGAGAAATCTGACGATTGTCTGTTTCATTCATCCCAAGTTGTCTTTGTTTTCCCCACCCTCCCACCCTTTTCTGCATTGAGCCAGAAATCTCAGATAAAGTATCCATTTTATTCATGTGATATTTTCTGCATTCTTTTCCTTCAATGTTCTTATCCGGTGATTTTTCGTGAAGATGCTCAAGAGCTTTAAGTTCATCATTCTTTTGTTCTCAATTCTTCCGGTGGATGTAATTCAAGATTTTGGTGTTGATCTTATCCTTTTTCTCATCTCACAAGGTTTTCTTATTCCGGTGCTCCAATTAATCATTCTCCTCTTGTTATTCATATCCGGAGTGCTGAAGATTCATAATTCCATTCTTAATCCTTTCAAGCTATTTTGAGGAGTATCATCTTACTCAAGTCATTTAATTCAACCGGTGCATTATCTCTTAAGCAATCTTTTCCAACGGTGATTTTTTTGAGTGGGCCCTAACCCACAGGTCTTTTCCCAGGATCTTACCTGACTCTTCTTTCTCCGGAGAATTCTTTTCAAAGTGTGACGTAAGAATGATTTCCATCAGTCACAGTCCTTCTCTAAGATCGCTTTCAATTCTTTTTCATCATTGGTTCAACCTTTTAATTCTTCATTCCGGAGTGCTCAACAATTCTTCATGGCATTTCTCGTCTTCGTTCTCAACATTTAAAGATCGGAGAAGTGTTTCTCTTAAATCTTGGTCGTTCTCTCAAGATTCTTCATGAATTCTTTTCCTTGTGTTCCTCCGAAGGCCATCATTTCAGAAGATTCTTCGTTCTCAGTTTTCAACTTCGTCCTCCAAATATTCTTCATTGATGTCTCTTCGTTCGTCTCCATATTTTTACGGTGGTTCATTCAAATTTACTCTTCCTTGTTATCATATCAATTCATTTGTTCTTTTCACAATCCTACCGGTGCCTTGTTGAAGATTTATCCGAGCTTGTGCTAGATCTCTCTTTAATCCTTTCCAACGAGAATAAGTAGTATGCCAAATACTTTGGTTGTCATCAATTTAAATTGGTGAAGGAGATGCATAACATAATTCTTATTCTTGTTCCTTCCAAGTGTTTAATTCTTTTGTCTGGAGCTTGTTCATCATATCATATTCTCGCTTCTAAGTTGTTCATCTTGTTTTCTGGAGCTCCATGTTGTTTCAATGATATCATTTCAAAGCTCCATCTATTTCATCGCAGGCCTTGAATCTTATTCTTTTCATCTTTCACTTCTCGTCCTTTTTGTTACTGGAGTTCTCATGGTGGTTCATCATGTTTTAATTCATCCTCGAAGTCTTCATCAAGATTCTTGTTGGAGCTCAAGCTTTCTTCATCATGCTTTCCAATTGCAATCATTTCTACCTCATCTTTGAAATGGTGTTAATGTCATTCTTGACAATTCCTTCATGTTTCATGATTCACGAGTTATCAAGAATGAGATATTTAAATCCATCATTTCTTCTCTTTAGGAGATCCTTTCAACCCCTCTTTTATCTCTTGGAGTAATCTTGGGTTGTAATTCACCTAAAAATCTTTCCCTAAGGATTGTTGCTAAGTATGGTGCTCATAAATGACCCAAGTTCTTCTTTTATCATTCCGGTGAGATAATTTTATCGTCTCCTTGTTGATCTCTATCCAATCAATTGTTTAAGTTAGTGGCTGGTTGTCACCTCATAATTTGGAGATGTTTTCCATAAGCCCACATGAAGCTTATTCCTTTCGTTGTTGATTTTCCTTCAACTCTGTTCAACCCTTCTTCGTAAGGATGCTCTTTCAAATTTCATTTTGAGAGAAGTTGTCTTTTTCTTCTCCGCTCTTTTCTTTCCAACGACCTATGCTATTCTTTCATTCCGGAGGCTTTGTGATGTTGCTCTCTCCAAACCATCATCTCGTTTTTATCGAGATCATGTTCTTTCCCTTGCTTATCATTTAACCGGAGTGTTGTATTCTTCATTCTAGTTCCCTCATCTTATCAAGTTTTAACTCTCTTTTAACCGGAGTGCTGTCTGAGTCTTTCTTACCTTTGTGCCATTCTTTTAATTGTTTCGGAGGCAATATGTTGTTGTTTTCATCAAGTATCTTCCATCTCCTTAAGTTCTTGTTCAATTCATTCCATTTTCAGACGGAGTGCTGTCCAAATTATGTCATTCTTATTCCTTGGCTATACCATTGCAGTTTCATATTCTTTTGTCATCCGTGAGCTCTTGTTTCATGTCTTTCAACCTACAAGGTTCTCATAATGCTCCTTGTTCTCTTTTCTAACGGAGTTTTCATATTCGTTCATCTCCGTTGCATTCTTTCTTTCAAGCTTGTTTAACCTCTCAAGGTTCTTTGGTTTCACTCGTCTGTCAAAGAAGCAACTTTGTTTACCTCTTCTTTTTCGTTTTTTTACCCGGTGATATCTCTAGGATCTCGGGTCGAGATCCTCTGTTAGTGTGGGAGAGTTGTGACGCCCGAGACTGACGTCCCAGAAGATTCCAGAAGCTTCCCGAAGATTCCAGATGTTCCGGGGTCGCCCGTGTGTTCTTTGTGCTTGTGCTATTTATTTTTTGCATTGCATCATGCCATCATGCCATCATTTCATTTTATTTTGCATTTCAACCAAATAAATCGTGTGGACCTTCGGTCCATTTAAATCGAGGGAAGGTGACTTCTCTTTATAACATATAAAAGTCTCTCAATATTTAGGGAGCTATATAATAATTATTCCATTGCTCCGGAATCACCATAACACACTTGCATGTTTTTCCCCATGTCTTTCACTTCTAGTTTCACCTCCAAAATCTTGCCGGTAATTCTTTTCCGTTGTTTCGAGGTTCCTCCAAAAATTCGAACATTTTTGGACACTTCATTAATCAAGTCTTAGTTCGAACTATTTGAAATAAAATTCAAATATGTTTGAATTATTCTTCCGTTCATGCCTTTCTTATTTTTCTCGGTCCTTGCTCATTTTATGATGCCCGAGAAAAATGCTCCCGTGTGCTATCTTTTTCCTCTTCCCTCCTCTTTTCTTTCTTCTCTTTTATTTTTCTGCTAAAGAAAATAAAAAGAAGAATAAGAGCAGCCTAGTTCCCCCAGGCCGCAGCCCATCTGGCCTCCTCCTTCCCTCCCTGGCCCAAACCTCCCTCTTGGCCTGCTAGGCCCGCAACCTCCCTAACCCTAGTCGCACCCAGCCGATCCCCAGCGCTCCTCTCTCCTGTCCCTCGCTCCCGCACCCCGCCGCCACTCTCCCTTTCTCTCGATCTCTCTCCCTCTGCCGCACGAACCCTCTCCTTCCCCTCGGTCGCCTCGCCAGGCCCGCCGCGACAGAGGAGCTCCCTCCGGCCTCCCTTCCCGCGACCCCTCCAGCCAGCGCCTGGAGCCCCGAGCCGCGCCCTCCTCTGGACGCGTCCGCCAGCGCCGTCGCGCCCTGGCTCCTGCGACCGGCCGCCTCGGCCCCGCTTCCGCCCTCCGTCGCCTGGCCCAAGGCCTCGTCCAGCCGGCCGCCCCGAGCTGTCCCTCGCCCCGGCCTTCCCTCCTCCGCGCCCCTAGCGCCGGCCAGGAGCCCGGCCGGCCAGAGCGCGCCCGCCGCGACGAACTCCTTCCCGAGGCCGCAGCGCCCCTGCCTTCTTCCCCGACCCCGCCGTCCAGCGCCGGCTCCGCCGCGAGCTGCGCCCGTCCCCGACGCCGTGGTCGCCCGAGCCCCCTTCTCCTCGAAGCAGTCGCCGCCCCTGCCTTCGCGCCCGTCTCCAGCAGCACCGAGCAGCACCAGCAACTCCGCGGCCTCCTCCGTCTCCTCGCTCGGCGCGAGCGTCCAGCGCCTCCGGCCGTGGTTCTCCGTGCTATTGCTGCCGTGTTTTGTTTTGGTGGTGTTGTGTTTTGTTTTTGTTCTGTTGCGTGTTGTAATTTTTGGACAGATGGCTACGTGTACAACTACGGCGACCCGAACAAGTACCTCTACGTATACGACCCGAGTACATCTACAAAACGCCCCGTGTACGACTACCGACGCCCGGAAAACGACAAGTTCCACTACGTCCACGGCGACTCGAACGACTACCGATGACCGTGAACAACTACCGCCGTCGTGGAACCGCCAAGACGAACGGAACAACTACTTCCCACTACGATCGTGTACCACTACCGTCGCCCCGTGTACCACTACTTCCTCTACTACGGCTACTTCCACTACGATCTCGAACCGTCCCGAAACGAGTGTTTCGAAGGTATAACCCCGTCGATGACCCGTGGAATGCATGCTTGTTGTGTTGTATGAATGCTCCTCGTGTGTGCTTCGTGCCCGTTCCACCTTTTGTCATGTTCCTCGGTTGCCTCGTCACCGACTCGTGGGAACCCGGCAACGGGATCACCCCATCATCTCGTTTGACTCACTCCGCCTTTGCTTTCGTACCGGACTCTCAACGAGTTACCGGAACCGATATGATGCCGTTGCATCATTTTCGGATCGTTGCCGTGGCACCTTTTTTCTTCCACCACGGTGACAAATGCTTCATATCTCTTTTAAGTCAACCTTTTAATAAAAATTGCATAAACTTGATCATGTCATCCGCATCATGATAACAACATAAGAATGTTTATTTTGTTGTTTGTTTATAATTATTAAACATGCTCATGAGGATTTTTCCGGATATGTTGTTGTTATTCTCCGGCCTCATTTAAAATGTCTTAATAGTGTAGTTTTCTTTATGCTTCAACTCTTGCCATGTTAAAAACATTTAATCTTGTCTTGTTGTAATGAGAGTCAACTAAATAATTAATGTGGTGTTTCGTCAATATGCAACTCGTTGCATATTGATCTCCACTTAACTTGTAGTTTTGTTTGTGCACTTTGCCATGCCATGCATATTTAAATCGGACATGCATCATACTTGTTTGCGCATCGTATGCCATGTTTATGCTTGTATGTTTACCGTGTTGTTCTTTCTTTCCGGTTGCTTCCCTTGTTAGCTTCGGTTCCTTTCCGGAGTTGTGAGGATCCGCTCGTCTGTTGCTCCGTCTTCTTCTTGGATCCGTTCTTCTCCCTTGTGGAATCCCAGGCAAGATGACCGAACCCGGATACCATTACTATTTTTGCCTATTGCTAGAAGTCACGATCTATAGTTTTGCCTCGATGCCCATGTCTTCTTGTCAGCCTCCTACTTGTAACCAATTGCCATGTTTAACCACCCTACCTACGCAAACCGTTGCTTGGCTAAGTACGCTTCGCTCAGCCCCTCTTATAGCATTGCTAGTTGCAGGTGAAGATCGAAGATGCTTGCTTCATGTTGAAGTTTGGTTGGGTTATATCACACTATATAAATGCTTAAAAATGAAATCATCTATATACTGGCAGGGTGGAAGGCTAAGCCTTTTGCTTGGTGTTTTGTTCCACTCATGCCGTTAGGAACCGTATAAACCGGTGTTATGTTCCTTGATTATGCGTTCCTAACACGGTTGGGGTGTATGGGACCCCCTTGATAAACCGCTAAGCGCTAAGTCTTTTCCAGCAAGTCCCAACATTTGGTACTATTTGCCTCATAATAACAACTTAATTAATTAATTAAATTTGCATAGGGGGTCGCTCCCTCGAGGATCCTTTATTTCTACATAGCAGGGGGGGCCAGTGCCGATGGTGTTGGTCCCAAACGGGGAGTCTGCGGGAACCACCACGGGGAAACTCGA
Organism: Secale cereale; assembly: GCA_902687465.1. NCBI lineage: Eukaryota > Viridiplantae > Streptophyta > Magnoliopsida > Poales > Poaceae > Secale > Secale cereale. The sequence continues at coordinate 540,078,784 of LR738714.1, forward strand.
GGATTGGGTCCTGTAGAATCGCCCATCCGGTCGTGTCCTGAGACTTAGATACGCGCGGCTACTATCAGGGTGTCGACACGCCGGGAGGATTTGCTGGATTAGCCTTACCTTAGTTCGGTTTAACTTGAGCACGGGATTCCGAGAATACTCGGGTCTTCCCACCTATGGAGTTGCGACTTCGCGGATCGTGGGCTTGTGATGGGCCAAGTTGGAACACCCCTGCAGGGTTTGAACTTTCGAAAGCCGTGCCCGCGGTTATGTGGCAGATGGGAGCTTGTTAATTCCGGTTGTAGATAACTTGACACAATGTTTCTAATACACTACCCGCGTGTGTACCGTGACTGTCAATTTCCGAATAGGGATTCGGGAGTTGAACACGGTGGGGTTATGTTTGACCGGCTTTAGCTAGGATCACTTCGTGATCATCTTTCGACTGATGCTCTTCTCTTCTCGCTCTCTTTTACGTAAGTTAGTGCTAGTTGCTGCTGCAGACTCTTGTTTGTTCCTTCACCTCATATTCTTCTTCAGCCTTATCCTCACCCAAGGCTTAAATAGTCTTGTTACCCGGGAACGGGATTGCTGAGTCCTCTGTGGCTCACAGTTACTCCACCACCAGTTGCAGGTTCAGCCGAGTTTGAAGCAGGAGCTGGTCCAGTTCTTCACTGGGAGCTCGATGAAGCTTGTGGCCGTTTGCTTGTGACGTTTCGATGTTCAGTAGTGGTTTCTACTAGGATTCGATCCTGACCTGTGGCTTTTGTTGTTGTTTGGTATCTTTCTTTTGGATCTTACCCTTAGATGGGCTGTGATGTTTTGTATGATGATTGTTTATGTAATGTATTGTGTGAAGTGGCGAGTGTAAGCCAACTATCTCCTTTTGCATTTTAATCCCTCTTTTACATGAGTTGTGCAAAGATACCAAACTTGAGATCATTCTAGGATGGGCTTATACCTTTAAGTCGTGCCTCGACACGTAGGAGGTATAGTCCCATCCTGGGCATTACAGCAAGTAATCATGTGAATTTGATATTCGTTCGATATTTTGATGATGTGTATGTTGTGATTCCCTTAGTGGTGTTATGTGAACGTCGACTACATGACACTTCACCATCTTTGGGCCAAAGGGAATGCATTGTGGAGTAGTTATTAGATGATAGGTTGTGATGGTGACAGAAACTTAAACCCTAGTTTGTGCGCTATTTCATAAGGGGCTTCTTTGGATCCATATGTTTAATGCTATGGTTAGATATTATCTTAATTCTTGTTTCATAGTTTTGAATGCTTGCGAGGGGGGGGGGGTAATCATAAGTGGGAGGCTTGTTCAAGTATGAAAATAACCCAAGCACTGGTCCACCCACATATCAAATTATCAAATTAGAGAACTCGAATCAAACGAACATGATGAAAGTGACTAGACGAAATTCCCGTGACTCCTCAAGAACACTTTGCCTATTAAAAGAAACCGTTCCGGCCTGTTCTTTGCCACAAAAGGATTGGACTATATTGCTGCACTTATTGTTACTATTGCTACTTGTCACTCGTTACGAATTATCTTGCTATCAAACAACTTGTTACTACAATTTCAGTGCCTGCGGAAATTACCTTGCTGGAAACCGCTTGTCATTTCTTTCTGCTCCTCGTTGGGTTCGGCACTCTTACTTATCGAAAGGACTACGATTGATCCTTTATACTTGTGGGTCATCACTCCACCACCTTGTTTCTCTTGGCGCGGCATGGTCAACGTTGTCAGCGAACAACATCCATCAGAAGAGGATCGTAGATGGAGAGGTTGACAGTTGGGTCCATGACCACATGCAAGGAAGTGCCTCCCTATTACACACAAAATAATGGTTCCTCTACCTGATAGTGGGGACCCACCAGAAGGGCCTATATATTTCATGAAATAAAATTCCACCTGATAGGTGGGACGCACTAGCTACATCTTTGCACGAAAGGAAGTGCCTCCTTACTGCCTTACAGCTAGGACCCACTAGGTCAAAGTGTGCATATTGTTATCTGTCTAGTCGCAAACGTGTATGTACATAGCGGTCAATCGGTCTCTCTGCATCGATGAACCGTGGCCGAGTAAGGAGCGACACATGTTGTAGTAGATCCGCCGATGTAGCATGTAATATAGTTCCGTCTATATCATGTACACGTACGTACGACCACACTGCAAGAAAGCAAATACGGGTACATACATACATACATATGGGAAGGGTCTCGAACGCGTACAATGAAGGCGTCCTGTTCATCGACAGCCAACCGGCTGGGTTGTGTTCATCGGGAGGCAACTAACTGGGTCAGAATGCGTCATGTTCATCAAGAGCCAATCGACTTGGATGGACCACCCAAAACAGGATCTGGCGTACCGCAAAATAGAGTAACTGACTTCTGTTTGATCGCCTGTGGTGGAAACAGGGTCCTGTTCATCGGGAGGGGTGTGGTGTACCGCAAAACGGAGGAAATAGACTTCTCGCAAACCGCCTATGGTCAAAACAGGGTCCTGTTCATCAGGAGGGGTGTGGCGTACTGCAAAATGGGACTCCATGGGCTACTGTTCATCCACCGTTGACTTCCTCCAACCTCCACCTGCTACTATTCATCCACCGTGACTTCCTCCAGCCTCCGCCAGCTACTATTCATCCACAGGTTACTATTGATCCAGCCTCCACCGGCTACTGTTCTTCTAGCCTCCACGAGGTCATGTTCATCCACCCCCAACTGGCTGGGGGTGTGGCGGCCTCCTCGGGGTCTTGTTCATCTAGCACCAACCACGGGGTCCTGTTTATCCAACCCCCACTAGGAACTGTTCATCCACATCCAACCAACTGGTTTGACTCACTACGCGTCTCGACTTGTTCTATGTATCACGCGCGCGGTAGCAACGTGCACTGTTAATCGAGAGGCAACCCAACACCGGCTGGCTACATCTCGCACGGGGGCTCGATCGGCTTTAGTAAGCAGCAGCAGCAATCGATCACTCGGTTTCAGTTAGACGAAGTTGTGAAGGAATCGCTCGGGTTCAGTTTACAGCTAAGGGATCGATCACTCATGTTCAGTAATGTAGCTAATGCAATCGCTCGGCTTCAGTTACCCAACGCATCGCACACACACGCGTGTACGAGAGAAACGCACAAACCACACTCCATCGCTCGGCCCTGACCACCCACCGTAATCGATCACTCCATGAAATTTTCCTTTCCCTCACTTCTACCATGACTTTTACGTCATGGATTGACCAAAGAATGTCACGCAGGTGCGTCTCTGGCCCACATAGGACGAAAAGCCCAATTTCTATCATAGTTTTTTGTCATGGAAGTAGGAGCCCACCACATCTATGATGATTCATGTTTATATCACAATTATCATCATAGAAGTGTCATAAGCATGACATGAGAAGCTTTTGATTGGGACATAATGTCATAGATGTGTACTTTTTGTAGTGTACCCCAAAGATGAACTTATTTACTTGGATAGCCCCGGCCGAGGTAACTGATTTTGCTTCGATCCATTTGGTGAACTTGTCTACCACAACAAGTAGATATTAGTTTTTATGTGACCCTCCCTTGAGTGGGCCAACCATACCTAGTCCCAAGACCACAAAGGGCAAGTGATCGGAATTCTCCGGAGGGCTGTAGGGGGCATGTGACTTTGTTTGGCGAATACCTAATAGTCGGTGCAATGCAACAGTAGTGTTGTAGCGTCGGCCCCTACTGTTGGCCAGTAAAAACTAGCTCAGAACGCCTTGCTAACCAAGGTTCGAGCAGCAGCGTGGTGTCTGCTCATGCCGGAGTGTATTTCGCTAAGCAGCGATCATCCCTCCTCTTTGGATGTACATCATTGGAGGATACCCGTAGTACTTTGCTCATGGAGCTCTCCCCCGTGAACCTTGTAGGCTTTAGATTGCCTTATAATCAGACGTGCGTTAGTTTCGTGTTCGGGTCAGCTCTTGGCGGAGTTGATATGAGAGGAGGGGCTCGGTCCAGGGGGAGATAACTGCTAGAACCTCATGAGCCGAGGCTGTTTGCTGGATGGTTGATCCTTCGATTATATCTTGGTCCATTCAACCTTGGGTGGCACAAATTTCCATGTGTCGTTTGACTCTGACGCTTCTTTCTCGTCCTGCCAGACCACAGATGGCTTGAAGAGTCATTCCAGGAAGGTGTTTTCAGGGACCTTTTCCCATTTGGCGCCCGTTCAGGCAAGGATATCAGTAGCCTGGTTGCTATCTCGGGGATATGATAAAATTCAGGCCCCTCGAACCTAGCCGAGATTTTTAAGATGACATTCCTTGTACCTGTCATCTTTGGGTCCTTTGCATCCAACTCTCCATTTACCTTGGAGATGGCGAAGTTGGAATCCCCTTAGACTTCAAGGCGTTTGATGCCCATTGAGACTGCTACCCGGAGTCCGTGTAATAGGGCTTCGTATTCGACCACATTATTGGAGTCGGTGTACATAATATATAGTACGTATCGGATGCGCTCGCATCTTGGTGATGTAAGCACAATTCGAGCTCCTAGCCCAGTAAGCATTTTTGAACCGTAAAAAAATACATGGTCCAGTGTGAACATGTGATGTATTCTCTAGGGAGGTCGACCTCTGTCCACTCGGCTATGAAGTTCGCCAACACCAGCGATTTAATAGCTCGGCGTGGTCGGTATATTATTTGAAGGGTAAGAGCGCTATGGCCCACTTGGCTATAGTCCCCTTCGCGTCCCTATTAGTAATTATGTCACTTAAGGGAACGTCAGATGCCATGGTTACCGAGCACTCTTGGAAGTAGTGCCAAAGTTTTTACGATGCCATAAAGATGGCATAGGCCATCTTCTGATAGTGCGGGTAGCATGTCTTGCACTGGGTTAAAACCTCGGACACGCGATAAACAAGTTTTTATAACTAGAACTTGTGGCCCTCCATGTCTTGTTCGACCACGAGCACTGCGCTGACCACCTGGGTTTTGGACGAGATGTATAATATCATAGACTCATATATGTGATGATGCAGCACATCAGCGGTAGGTATTTCCCTCAGTGATGAGACCAAAGTTATTGAACTAGTAGAAGAATCATGCAACACTACGTAAACAACACCTGCACACAAATAACAAATACTCCCGACCCAACGTGTAAAAGGGGTTGTCAATCCCTTTCGGGTAAAGGTGCCAAAAATTGGGAAACGGACATGAGAGAATTGTAAATATTGATAGATCGAATGCCAAATAAGATAAGGTGCAACAAAGTATTTTTGTGTTTTTGGTTTAATAGATCTGAAAATAAAAGCAAAGGAAAATAGATCGCAAAGGCAAATATAATAAAGAAGAGACCCGGGGGCTGTAGGTTTCACTGGTGGCTTCTCTCGAGAAAAATAGCAAACGGTGGGTGAGCAAATTACTTTTGGGGAATTGATAGAACTTCAAATAATCATGATGATATCCAGGAAATGATCATTATATAGGCATCACGTCCAAGATTACTAGACCAACTCCTGCCTACATCTACAACTATTCATCCACACATCGACCGCTATCCAGCATGCATCTAGTGTATTAAGTTCATGGAAAACGAGTAATGCAATAAGAACGATGACATGATGTAGACAAGATCTACTTATGTAGAAATAGACCCCATCTTGTTATCCTTAATGGAAATGATACATACGTGTCGGTTCCCCTTGTGTCACTGGGATCAAGCACCGTAAGATCGAACCCATCACAAAGCACCTATTCCCATTGCAAGATAAATAGATCTAGTTGGCCAAACAAAACCCAAATATCGGAGAAAACTATGAGGTTATAAGCAATCATGCATATAAGAGATCAATAAAGACTCAAATAACTTTCATGCATAAAAAGACAGATCCGATCATAAACTCAAAGTTCATCGGATCCCAACAAACACACCGCAAAAAGAGTTACATCATACGGATCTCCAAGAGACCATTGTGTTGAGAATCAAACGAGAGAGAGAGGAAGCCATCTAGCAACTAACTACGGACCCGTAGGTCTACAAAGAACTAATCACGCATCATCGAAGTGGCACCAATGGACATGATGCACCCCTCCGAGATGGTGTCTAGATTGGATCTGGTGGTTCTGGAACTTGCGGTGGTTGGAATTAATTTTTGTCGACTCCCCTAGGGTTTCTGGAATATTGGGGTATTTATAGAGCAAAGGGGCAGTCTCGGGGGCTCCCGAGGTGGGCACAACCCACCAGGGTGCGCCTGGGCCCCCAGGCGCGACCTGGTGGGTTGTGCTCCCCTCGGAGCATCCCCAGGAGCTTCTTCGGCCCACTATATGTCTTCTGGTCCATAAAAATTCCAGCAAAAGTTTCGCTGTGTTTGGACTCCGTTTGGTATTGATTTCCTACGATGTAAAAAACATGCAGAAAACAGCAAGTGGCACTTGGCACTATGTCAATAGGTTAGTACCAAAAATGATATAAAATGACTATAAAATTATTGTAAAACATCCAAGAATGATAATATAACAGCATGGAACACTCAAAAATTATAGATACATTGGAGACGTATGCTCGTCCTCGAGTAGGTAAATGATAAAAACAGAATTCTTGATGTGGAATGCTGCCTAACATGTCATCTCATATTCTTTTCTTTATAGCATGGACATTTGGAGTTTTATATGGTTCAAAGCAATAGTCTAGTTTTGACATGAGACTTAAATACTCAAGCATATCAAGAAGATATCATGTCTTTCAAAATATCAATACTAAAGCAAGTTATCCCTAGCCCATCATGCTCAATCATTGATGCATTCATGCAACACATCCAAATATTAGCTACATCCAATGCTCATGTGCGATAATAGTGTTCCGTTTTTGGTGCTTTATAACAGAAGCTGGAGACTCAAAATAAAAAAATATTGCATAAAGTAAAAGATAGGCCCTTCGCAGAGGGAAGTAGGGATTTGTAGAGGTGCCAGAGCTCAATGTTTAAATTGAGAGATAAAATTATTTTGGGTGGCATGTTTTTCCCACCATCGAGAACGACTTAGAGTTCCCAACACTTTCCACACTAGATGCATCATAGGCGGTTTCCTAACATAAAATAAAGTTTATTCCTTTTTCCACCAAACTTTCACAAGCCATGGCTAACCATATCCATGCGTGCCTTCCATACCAACACTTTCCAAGGAATTTATTATTTGACAACATAAAGTAAATTTTCATTTTCATTTCAGGACTGGGAATCCCTATTACCGCCATACTCTCGTGCAATGACAAGTGAATAAATACTCTCTTGAGAATAACACATCCAGCATGAAAAATATCGGTCACCCCTCGCCGCTTCGCGAGCGGTACAAGCACACAAAAGAGAAATTTATTTTGAAATAAGAGCTGGCACATACAAATTTTCTTAGAACAGCATGGAAACACCGCATATAGGTAGGTATGGTGGACTCATTTGGCACAACTTGGATTTTAGGAATTGGATGCATAAGTAGTATTTCTACTTAGTACAAGGTGGATGCTAGCAAGGGGTTGATAAGCGACCAACCAAGGAATGAAAACCATCTTAAGAGAACATTAAACATAAGTAATATCGAACAATGCAACACAAGTAGGATGTAATTTCATTGCATAACTATTGACTTTCGTGCTTGCATAGGGAATCACAAACCTTAACACCAATATTCTTACTAAAGCACAATTACTCATCAACATGACTCACATATCACATCATCATATCTCAAAACTATTACAAGGAATCAAGTTTATTTTGTCCAATGATCCTCATGAAAGTTATTATTATATCCTTCTTGGATATCTACACTTTGGAACTAATTTTCAAGTGTTGCTTTTGATAAGCTCAAACAAATATAAGTGAAGATCATGAGCATAATATTTCTTTCTCTCAAATTAATTTAAGTGAAGCAAGAGATAATTTCTTAAAAAATTCTACTAACTCTCTAACAAATCTAAGTGAAGCAAGAGAGCATTTCTTCAAAAATACTAAAGCACATCGTGCTGAAAAAGATATAAGTGAAGCACTCTAGCAATTCCATAGCTCATAAAAATTAAGTGAAGCATAGAGAGCAATTCTAACAAGTCATGGAATAATTATGGATCTCTAAAATAGGTTTGTAGAGCAAGGATCCAAGACTTAAAACAAAAACCAAAACAAGCAAAGACTCATATCATACAAGACCCTCCAAGCAAAACTCATAGTATGTGACGAATAAACATATAGCTTCGAGTGAAATACCGATGGTCGTTAGAAGAAAGAGGGGATGCCACTCGGGCATCCCCAAGCTTAGTTGCTTGCTTCTCTTTGGATAACAGCTTGGGATGCCGTAGGCATCCCAAAGCTTAGGCTCTTCTTACTCCTTATTCCTTCATCCATCGTAACATCACCCAAAACTTGAAAACTTCAATATCACAAAACTCAAAAAAACCTTCGTGAGATCCGTTAGTATAAGAAAGAAAATCACTACTATAAGTACTATAGCTAAACAATTCATATTTTATTCTTGCATTATATCTACTGTATTCCAACTTTTCTATGGCAAAAACTCATCAAAGAAATCATAGAATCATCAAAACAAGCACACAACACAAAGAAAACATAATTTGTCAAAAACAGAACAGTCTGTAGAAATCTGGATATTTCGAATACTCCTGTAACTCTATTTTTTTTGAACTATTAGGACCACATGAACAATTTGTATATTAATCTTCTGTAAAAAGAATAAACTAAAAAACATTCTTCTGTTAAAAATGAGATTATTTTCGTGAGCGCGAAAGTTTCTATTTTTCAGCAAGATCAAATCTACTATCACACAACATGATCCTAAAGCTTTGCTTGGTACAAACATTTATTCAAACCACAAAAACACATCTAAATAGAGGTATTAATGGGTATTTTATTGAAAACAGCAAGAAAACCAAAAAACAAAAAGATACAAGATGGGTTGCCTCCCAACGAGTGCTATCGTTTTTCGCCCTTAGCTAGGCATAAGGCAAGGATCTAAGTTGTGTCATCCTTGTTTTCTAACTCCTCAACCACACACTTATTCAAAGATTGGGCATATAATTCTTCAACAAATACACTCCAAGGGACAATATCAAAGAATTTGCTTTTGTAAAGGGGGCCTTTTATTACTTCAATAAATTTGGGATGAATACTAATCATTTTAAGATCCCCATCGTTGTTACTACAAGTAGCCCCTTTGTTCTTGTGTCTTTTTCCGGGTGGTTTTTCAATAGTACTAACGGAAGAAAAAGTGGTGCCCGAGTTACTAAAAATTCCTTCCAATTTATCAATCCTAGAAGGACTTCCTTCAATTCTTTCGTTAACTATGGGTTCCTTCTCTTTTAGCAATTTAAGAACATTACCCGCTTTCGACCCAAATTTATTAGCAAGCCTATGCATCTTTGTATCTAAATTTTCTCCCCTTTTCAATATCATCTAATCTTTGCATAACATGGTCAAGAGTAAGAGTTGTTTCATTAGCAATAATAGAAGGGGAACCCATTAAACTTCCCATAGCATTCAAAGCATCAAGAGGAGGAGTACTTAAGAAATTTCCTCCGGTAATAGTATCAAGTACAAATCTAAACCAAGTAGTGATTCCGTCATAAAAATTTCGAAGAAGAACAATAGTGGATTGCTTACGAATAGATCTGTTATTAGCATTGCAAATCCTATACCAAGCATCTTTTATGCTTTCTCCTCCTCTTTGCTTAAAGTTGAGAACTTCTTTCTCGAGGGTGCAAACGATGAGGGGAGGACTAGCCACGATGACAAGAGCTCAAATAATCCGGCAAGAAAATGGCGAACGGAAAAGAGGGCGAATAAAACGGCAAATTTTTGTGAAGTGAGGGAGATGAAAATGAGAAGCAAATGGCCAATAATGTAAATTGTGAGGAGATGAATTTTTTGATTAGGAACCTGGTAGATGTTGATGATGTCTCCCCTGCAACGGCGCCAGAAATTCCTTTTGATGTTTGCTAGAACTACATCAGTATTTCCCCAAAGAGGAAGGGATGATGCAGGATAGCAACGGTAGGTATTTCCCTCAGTTATGAGACCAAGGTAATTGAACTAGTAGGAGAATCACTCTACACTACGTAAACAGCACCTACACACAAATAACAAATACTCGCAACCCGACGTGTAAAAGGGGTTATCAATCCCTTTTGGGTAACGGTGCCAAAAATTGGCAAACGGACGTGAGAGAGTTGGAAATATTGATAGATCGGATGCCAAATAAGATAAAGTGCAACAAGGTATTTTTGTGTTTTTGGTTTAATAGATCTGAAAATAAAATCAAAGGAATATAGATTGCAAAGGCAAATATAATAAAGAACAGACCCAGGGCCATAGGTTTCACTAGTGGCTTCTCTCGAGAAAAATAGCAAACGGTTGGTGAACAAATTACGGTTGGGCAATTGATAGAACTTCAAATAATCATGATGATATCCATGCAATGATCATTATATAGGCATCACATCCAAGATTAGTAGACCGACTCCTGCCTGCATCTACTACTATTACTCCACACATCGACCGCTATCCAGCATGCAACTAGTATATTAAGTTCATGAAAAAACGTAGTAATGCAATAAGAACGATGACATGATGTAGACAAGATCTATTTATGTACAAATAGACCCCATCTTGTTATCCTTAATGGAAATTGTACATATGTGTCAGTTCTCCTTCTGTCACTAGGATCAAGCACTTTAAGATTGAACCCATCACAAAGTACCTCTTCCCATTGCAAGATAAATAGATCAAGTTGGCCAAACAAAACCCAAATATCGGAGAACAAATACGAGGCTATAAGCAATCATGCATATAAGAGATCAAAGAAGACTCAAATAACTTTCATGGATAAAAAGATAGATCTGATCATAAAGTCAAAGTTCATCGGATCCCGGCAAACACACCGCAAAAAGAGTTACATCATATGGATCTCCAAGAGACCATTGTATTGAGAATCAAACGAGAGAGAGGAAGCCATCTAGATACTAACTACGCACTCGTAGGTCTACGAAGAACTACTCACGCATCATCGGAGAGGAGCCAATGGACATGATGCACCCCTCCGAGATGGTGTCTAGATTGGGTCCGGTGGTTCTGGAACTTGCGGCGGCTGGAATTGATTTTCGTCGACTCCCTAGGGTTTCTGGAATATTGGGGTATTTATAGAGCAAAGAGGCGGTCCGGGGGGCACCCGAGGTGGGCACAACCCACCAGGACGCCCCTTGGCCCCCAGGCGCGCCCTGGTGCATTGTGCTCCCCTTGGAGCACCCCTAGGCGCTTCTCCGTCTGTCTGGATGTCTTCAGGTCCATAAAAATCCGCAAAAAGTTTCGTTGCGTTTGGATTCCGTTTGGTATGGATTTCCTGCGATGTAAAAAAATGCAGAAAACAACAACTAGCACTTGGCACTATGTCAATAGGTTAGTACCAAAAAATAATATAAAATAACTATAAAATTATTGTAAAACATCCAAGAATGATAATATAACATCACGGGACAATAAAAAATTATAGATACGTTGGAGATGTATCAATATGCCTGGTGCCGCTAAAATTATGTTTGTGGCAAGGAGGGATTTAATATCTTCCAGGGTAGCAACGGCCTCCTTGGTCCATTTAAAATTCTTTGTTTGCTTTATTAGCCTATATAAGAGTAAAGCTTTTTCATCGAGTCTTGAGATAAAGCGACTAAGTGCAGCCACATAGCCTGCTAGTCTTCGAACATGTTTGAGATTAGTTGGCACCTCTAATCAGTCCAAGGCTCTTATTTTTGCCGGATTAGCTTTGATTCCTCGGCTAGATACAATAAAGCCAAGGAATTTGCCTGTTGTATGCCGAAGACACATTTCTTTGGGTTGAGCCTAATTTGATATTCTTGCAGGCTGGTGAATGTGTCACGGAGGTAGTCGACCAGCTGGCCAACGTGTTTGGTTTTGACAACCACATCGTCGACGTTGGCCTCCACAATTTTCTGATTTGTTTTTAGGCATGTTTGGATCCTGCGCTGGTACGTCACGCCTGCGTTCTTCAGTCCAAAGGGTATTTTGTTGAAGCAAAAAAACCATAGGGCGAGATAATGATGTTGCGGCCTGGTCGGATTCCTTCATCTTTATCTGATGGTATCCTGAGTGGGCATCTAGAAAACACAGTGTGTCATGTCCCACTGTGGCATCCACGATCTGATCAATGCATGGTAATGGGAAGGGATCCTTGGTGCAAACCTTCTTGGGGTCTTTGAAGTCAACACATAGGCGCCAGGACCTATCCTTGGTAGGTACCATGACTAGATTGGCGAGCTAGTCAGGGTGTTTTATGTCTCTTATGAATCCGGCCACAAGGAGCTTGGCCAGTTCCTCGCCCATTCATTGAGGCTTGGGCTCGAAGAAACACCGAAGTGCTTGTTTCATAGGTTTGTAGCCCTTTAAGATATTTAAACCGTGTTCAGTGAGCCGTTGGGGGTATCCCTGGCATATCCGAAGGATGCCGGGGAAATATATCCCATATTTCCCTAAGGAAATTACGTAGGGCCTCATCAACCTCCGACGCGAGATTTTCCCCAATTGATGTCGTTTTAGTTGGGTCCATGGGGTGTACTTGAAATTTCACTATGTCGTCGACCGATTTGAATGAGGTTGACTTCGGCCACTATCGAGAATGATAGGATCCCGGTCAACTTTGGCTCGTAGTGTTGTTAGTTCCTCGGCCGCAAGGGCTTTGGATTGGGATTCTAGGGCAAACGATGTTGTTTTACCCTCGGCTTGGAATGCTCTGTCCGGGTCACTTGAGATAGTGATGATTCTGTTTGGACCCAACATTTTGAGCTTCACGTAGCCATAGTGTGGAATTGCTTCAAACCTTGAGAAGGCGTCCCACCCCAGGAGGGATTGATAGCCGAAAGGGGCTATGTGGAACGTCACTCCTTCAGATCGGTAGTTATCGGGTGTTCCGAAGACCACATCCAAGGTGATTTTTCCGCTGTAGCGTGCTTCTCGTCCAGGTATTATGCCTTTAAAGGTGGTATTTCTCTATTTGATGCGCGATTTATCGACTGGCATCCTATCCAGAGTGTCTGCGTATAGGGGTTTAGGGTACTGCCTCCGTCCATGAGTACTTTCCGAAGACGACAACTGCCCACAATTGGGTCAATGACCAGTGCGGCGGGTGATGGACATATGCCCTAGATGCAATGATAAAGTTGTTATTATTTTATATTTCCTTATTCATGATAATGGTTTATTATTCATGCTAGATTTGTATTGATTGGAAACCTAAATACATGTGTGAATACATAAGCAAATACCGTGTCCCTAGTAAGCCTCTACTAGACTAGCTCGTTAATTAAAGATGGTAAGGTTTCCTAAGCATTGACATGAGTTGTCATTTAATAACGGGATCACATAACTGTGAGAATGATGTGATGGACTAGACCCATTCGTTAGCTTAGCATTTGATCGTACAGTTTATTGATGATGCTTTTATGTATGTCAAATACATATTCCTATGACTATGAGATCATGCAACTCCCGGATTCTGGAGGAGTGCCTTGTGTGCTATCAAACGTCACAACGTAACTGGGTGATTATAAAGATGCTCTACAGGTATCTCCGAAGGTTTCTTGTTGGGTTGGCATGAATCGAGATTAGGATTTGTCACCCCGAGTATTGGAGAGGTATCTTTGGCCCCTCTCGGTAATACACATCATAATAAGCCTTGCAAGCAAATGACTAATGTGTTAGTCACGGAATGATGTATTACAGAACGAGTAAAGACACTTGCAGGTAACGAGATTGAACTAGGTATAGAGATACCGACGATCGTATCTCGGGCAAGTAACATGCTGACGGACAAAGGGAATTACGTATGTTGTCATAACGGTTTGACTGAGAAAGATCTTCATAGAATATGTAGGAGAAAATATGGGCATCCAGGTTCCGCTATTGGTTAGTGACCGGAGAGGTGTCTTGGTCATGTCTACATAGTTCTCGAACCCGTTGGGTCCGCACGCTTAATTTTCATTGACGATATAGTATTATGAGTTATGTGATTTGGTGACCGAATGTTGTTCGGATTCGAGGATGAAATCACGGACATGAGAGGAGTCTAGAAATGGTCGAGAGGTAAATATTGATATATATGACAATGGTATTCGGACACCGGAAGTGTTCCGAAGGGTACCGGGTACATATCGGATCACCGAAAGGAGTTCCGGGCACCCCCGGCAAAAGATATGGGCCTTATGGGCCAAGAGGGGAAATGAACTAGCCACAAGGGGCTGGTGCGCCCCCCATATGGGCCGGCCAAAGTGGAGAATGAAAGGGGAAGAAGGAAAGGAAATAAAGGGAATATGATCACCCCTTCCTTTCCCCCTCCCCCTCTTTCCTTCCCCTTCCGATATATATGGCAGGGGGGCACGCGGCTTGGGAGGAGCTCAAGTAGGGTTCGTTCCTACTTGGGGCGCCTCCTGGCCTCTCCCATCCCCCTCCCATCTATATATATGTGGGGGGTTGCGCCGTAGCACACCCCAAACAAATTGATTAGCCGTGTGTGGCGCCCCCCTCCACAGTTTACACCCTGGTCATATTTTCGTAGTGCTTAGGCAAAGACCTACGGAGATCACTTCACCATCACCGTCACCACACCGCCGTGCTGACGGAACTCATCTACTACCTCGACGTCTTACTGGATCAAGAAGGCAAAGGATGCCATCGAGCTGAAAGTGTGTAGAACACGGAGGTGTCGTGCATTCGGTACTTGACTGGTTGAGGCGCGAAGAAGTCCGACTACATCAACCGCCTTGTGAAACGCTTCCGCTTACTGTCTACGAGGGTACGTCGACACACTCTCCCCCTTGTTGCTATGCATCTCCATAGATAGATCATTGCGTGTGCGTAGTTTTTTTTGTTTTCCATGCAACATTTCCCAATAGTGGCATCATGAGCCAGGTCTATGCGTAGATGATATGCACGAGTAGAAAACAAAGAGTTGTGGGTGGTGATTTTCATACTGCTTACCACCAACGTCTTATTTTGATTTGAGGACATTGTAAGATGAAGCGGTCCAGACCAACATTACATGTCCACGTACATGAGACCAGTTCCACCGTCACGTGCAACTTCTTTTGCATAAAGGTGGTTGGCGGGTGTCTGTTTGTCCTACTTTAGTTGAATCGAATTTGACTGCGGACGGTCCTTGTTGAAGGTTAAAACAGCAAACCTGATAAATCACCGTTGTGGTTTTTTGACGTAGGTAAAATTGATTCTTGCTTGTAGGGCATGTTGTGATGTGATATGGTCAAGATGTGATGAGTTATATGTTATTGTATGAGATGATTATGTTTTGTAAACTATCAGCAATCGGTAGGAGCCTTATGGTTGTCTCTTTATTGTGTGAAATGCAAGCGCCATGTAATTGCTTTACTTTATCGATATGAGTTAGTAATAGTCATAGAAGCAATAGTTGGCAAGACGACCATGACGCTACGATGGAGATCATGGTGTCAATCCGGTGATGATGGAGATCATGATGATGCTTTGAAGATGGAAATTAAAAGCACAAGATGATGATGGCCATATCATGTCACATATTTTGATTGCATGTGATGTTTATCTTTTATGCATCTTATTTTGCTTATATCGGCGGTAGTATTATAAGATGATCCCCGAGGGAGTCCTGGATCGGGGGGGGGGGGGTCCTCAGGTGGCCGGATAAACTCCTGGTGGGCCGGACTGGTGGGCCATGAAGATTATTATAGAAGATAATCTCTTGTATTCGAATAGGACTCCTGGATTCTTGTAATGGCAAGTTTAGGCTCGGGTGTAGATTTTCCTTCCTCTGCAAGATGATATGTACAAACCCTAGGCCCCTCCGGTGTGTATATAAACTGGAGGGTTTAGTCCGTAGAGGCTAATAGAGAATCATACAATCCTCATAGGCTAAAACTTAGGGTTTTAGCCTTTACAATCTCGAGGTAGATCAACTCTTGTACACATATTCATCCATACTAATATAGCAGGATGTAGGGTTTTACCTCGATCGAGAGGGCCTGAACCTAGGTAAACATCGTGTCCCCTGGCTCCTATTAACATCAATCCTCGGACGCATAGTTCGGGACCCCCTACCCGAGATCCACCGGTTTTGACACCGACATTGGTGCTTTCATTGAGAGTTCCACTATGTCATCGACGGAAGGATTGATGGATCACGTCGTCAACTGCAACAATGACATCGAGGGGATTTTCCCTCCCGGCCAACTCTTCGTGTTCGGCGGCTTCGCGCTTCGTGCCAACACTGAAGGCCACCTTGAGCAGATCGAGAGCTACGCCCCTGGCCATCCTATCAGATTCGGTAGCTTGAACTACGTCGCTGATATCCGCGGAGACTTGATCTTCACCGGATTCGAGCCAGCGGCGACCCCTCTTTGCCACCACGATGATCATGACTTAACTCTGTCATCGGATCAGGAAATAGCACATGCAACAGTTCTGGCCCTAGATCCAGAATGCATCGCGCCACCCGAAGATGGGAAGCTCAACCCCACCATGGGAGCCGCAGACTCTACAGCGATGGAGCCGCACACGGACCCAACTGATGAGGTCTGTGCTACCGGAACCCCGGACTTAGCTCCGGTATCTGATTCCGAATGACGCATAACCGTGCCCCTCAAATCTAATCAGGCGCCTATCGCCGAATTCTGTGCTATAGATATTTTCCAGCACTCACCACTTGGCGACATGTTAAGGACGTTGAGATCTGTCTCCTTGGATGAGAGCGCACAGCCGCGCTATATCCGGTTCGGACTGGAGGCTGAAGAATAGCCGCGCTATACCCAGGGGGTTGAAGAATTTCGTTCCCCACCCACCACCCACTTGGTAGCCACGGTTGAAGATCTAACTGATCTACTCGACCACGCTTTAGAAGACTTCGACGGGATGGACCTCGAAGCTGAAGCTGATTCAGATCAAAGCAGGCCCATAACAGGGCGGTGGAAAGCTACGTCTTCATATGATGTGTATATGGTGGATACACCCAAAGAGGTGGAAGGAAATGGTGAAAACAATCCGGTAGAGGATAAACCTGCCGAAGAACCTCCCAAGTGTCGGAGCCCAAAACACCGAACAAAATCCCGTAAAGGAAAGGACAGCAACACCGCAACTAATGACGGTGATATTCCGGAACAAGCCGAAGACCCCGCAGACCCAGCGATAGAGTAGGAGGAGCAAGAGGATGGCGAACAGAGTCCGAAGCCGCAGTCCGATGACAGCGATGCCGAAGACGGTAACTATGAACCGATCTCCGAAGAAGAGGTTAGCCAGGATGACGATGAATATACCATCCCAGAAGAACCCTCCGAACAAAAACGCTTCCATCGGTGGCTTATAACCACCGAACGGAGTTTAAAAAAGCAGCAGAGACAGCTTCGAGCTGCACAAGACACACTCAATGCTAGATGGAATGAGGTGCTAGACGCAGAACAGAAACATGGCTTTAATGGCCAATCCAAAGGCTATCCCAAGCGCAAGCTCCTGCCTGAATTTGATGACGAGGCCGTTGCGCCCGTCCCACCGAATAACAACACTGCCAACAAGCCGGACCGACCACCTCGCGGACGGGATAGAGTCGCTAGCAATGGCATAAACAAGCCCCCACCCCATAAAGGAAAGGAGGGTGCAGCCCAAGTCTGAAAGCATGATCTGTGGGAGGACCTAAACAAAAAAGCTAGCAAGAACAGGTCTATATTCGGACCCAGAGATCGAATTCCCGCACGGGACGGCAACTATCAAGCCAATCGCGCTGGTGACATACTAGTTCGGGGTCAATACCGAACACCACAACCATCGGACATACGCCACGATATAGCAAGATACAGAGGAGCTTCACACCCTCTATGCTTTACCGATGAGGTACTGGGTCATGATTTCCCAGAAGGGTTTAAACCCGTGAACATCAAAGCGTACGATGGAACGACGGATCCTGCCATCTGGATAGAAGATTTCATTCTTCACATCCAGATGGCTTGAGGAGGTGATCTCCACGCCATCAAATATTTACCCCTCAAGCTAAAAGGACCAGCTCGGCACTGGCTAAACAGTCTACCAGAAAACTCCATTGGGAGTTGGGAAGAACTTGAGGATGCTTTTTGCGACAATTTTCAAGGGACTTATGTCCGGTCCCCGGACGCTGGCGATTTAGGTCACATCATACAACAACTCGGGGAGTCACCCCGCAAGCTTTGGAACCAGTTTCTCACTAAGAAGAACCAGATCATCGACTGTCCGGATGCCGAAGCCTTAGCGGCATTCAAGCATAGTATCCGAGACGAATGGCTAGCCAGACACCTTGGACAGGAAAAGCAGAGGACAATGGCAGCCCTAACTAAACTCATGACTAGCTTTTGCGCAGGTGAAGATAGCTGGTTAGCTCGTAACAGCACCAGCGACCCTGGAACATCTGAAGTCAGGGATGGCAATGGAAAGCCACGGCGCAATGAAACAAGCGTCGGAACAATTTTGGAAGCTCAGATGATACAACGGTAAACGCCGGATTCAGCGGCTCCAGACCTGGTCAACGGAAGAAGCCATTTAAAGGCAACAAAGACGGTCCATCAAGTTTGGACAGGATATTAGACAGGCCCTGCCAAATCCATGGCACCCCAGAAAAACCTGCCAATCACACCAACCGTAACTGTTGGGTTTTCAAGCAGGCCGGCAAGCTAAACGCTGAACATAAGGGGAAGGAGCCTCAGAGCGAAGACGAGGATGAACCTCGCCAGCCGAATATAGGTGGACAGAAGATATTTCCACCGGAGGTCAAAACAGTGAACATGATATATGCCACTCATATCCCAAAGAGGGAGCGCAAGCGCGCACTTCGAGACGTCTATGCCGTTGAGCCTGTCGCCCCAAAATTGAACCCATGGTCAGCATGTCCGATCACATTCGATCGCAGGGATCACCCGACCAATATTCGACGTGGGGGTTCGGCTGCCTTAGTGCTCGACCTAATAATAGATGGATACCATCTAACCAAAGTCCTTATGGACGGCGGCAGTAGTCTCAATCTGATATATCAAGACACTGTCCGCAAGATGGGGATCCACCCATCAAGAATCAAGCCAAGCAGCATGACCTTTAAAGGAATGATATCGGGCGTTGAAGCTCGCTGCACAGGCTCCTTAACATTGGAGGTTGTATTCGGTTCTCCTGACAACTTTCGAATTGAAGAACTTCTATTCGACATAGCTCCATTCCGAAGTGGCTATCACGCCCTACTCGGAAGAATGGCCTTCGCCCGCTTTAATGCAGTCCCGCATTATGCCTATTTAAAGCTCAAGATGTCTGGACCATGTGGCGTTATCACGGTCAATGGAAATATGGAGCGCTCTCTCCGTACGGAGAAAGATACTGCGGCCTTAGCAGCCGAAGTACAATGCGGCCTATTCAAGTCAGATAATGTATCAATAGCAGACACACCTAAATGTGTCCGGCACACGCCTTAGTGCGGCAGCTCACATGAACCTGAGCATGATTGACAACTATGCCCTCATCGACCGCCCCATAAGGTAATAGCATATGTACCTCGAGTACATAATTATGCCCTAAAATTTCCTTGGGTGGCGACCGGGGGCACCTGCATATAGTCTGTAGTCCGGCTAGACCATATTCGGACTTTAAATTTATCTTTTTTCGGTTCATTAAAACGAACCAGACTTACTTTGGCCACACTATATTGACTTCTTATAGGTGTTCGGTCTTTTCAACATATACTAGGGATGAATGCAGCCCCTGGTAATAGTTGGGTTGGCCGGCTCCCGTGCTTACCCCTACGTTCCTGATTGTTCGGCTAGGGTGTAAAGGGAGAACTACTGCGATAGTACTTCTGGCTAGTCCGGTCAAGTACCTCAGTAGAGAAAGTCGAAAAATGACTGTCATGATAAGCGAGAACCTGGTCTGTAATCCGGTGACTTAGTTTTATACTACGATCGATAGAGATCTACCCCGTGTTATACGAAGGGTTGGTTTTTTGCCTAGCCAAGTGCAATTGGATACTTCATCCGCACCAGGGGCTAGTACCTAGCCCCACTTGTCAAACTCCTACGACTAAGTGAAAGAAATAACGCCGCATAGTCTGATTGCCTGGTTCGCTCCGCATACACCTCCTATATGGACCAATACGTTGGATAAAGAGTGTATTTGCATATGACCGAACACCCCAGCACTATGTACCTGGGGGCTAAAGCTGACGACTGTAAATTTTCAGATTAAAGATAAACAGTCACACAGGAGGAAAAAAGACGCTGATATGATAAAATAGTGTTAACGTTATATACACTGGATTCATAAACATAGTCTTTACATTCGGATACAATTAATCGAAAGCAACATCCTTTGAACACTGGCCTTCTACAAGGCGGGCGCCCTTGATGACCTCCTCGAAGTACTTCTCCGGCTTGCGGTGCTCCTTGCCTGCGGGCGGGCCTGCAGTGGCTATATGCACTGTGTTCATCTTCGCCCAGTGCACTTTGACGCGAGCGAAGGCCATCCGAGCACCTTCAATGCAAGCCGACCGCGTTAATGTGTCGACTCGCGGACTCGCCTCGACGAGCCCCTTCACCAATCCGAAGTAAGTACTTGGGATTGGCTCAGCGGGCCATAGCCGGACTATTAAGTCCTTCATGGCTGAACCCGCCATGTTGTGCAGCTCGACCAGCTGCTTCATCTGGTCGCTGAGGGGCATCAGATGTTTTAGCGCCACAAATTGCGACCAAAACAGCTTCTCCGTGTTATTCCCCTCTAGGGCATGGAAATACTGGGAGGCGTCTGCACTGCTCGTTGGAAGATCAGCAAACACGCCTGGAGAACTCCACAATCGTGTCAGCCCAATATACTTCTGCCCTCCGAAGATGCTTTGTAAGAGAAATATCTTACCAGATGCTATCTGTCACGCTTGTTTGACTTCCTCACAGGCGCTTCGCGCCTCGCCTCGCGCATCCTGGGCAGACTTTACTACCGAAAATAGCTCGGTCGCCTGCTCCGAAGCCTTCTTCTCCGACGCCTCACACTTAAGGATGGCATCTTTGAGCTCGACCTCGACTTCGAACACCCGAGCTTTGTGCTTTTCGCACTCCACCTTTTTGGCCTCTAAATCAGCAGCCGCTTTATAGGCGGTCGCCTTGTTGGCCTTGACCTCCTCCTTGGCCTCGGCAACTTCGCCCTTGAGGGCTTCGAGCTCAGTGGCGCCAACTGTGTAATATAGAATACAATGTTAGAGTTTGTACTCATACTCAATCAATTAAGTATTATTGACATTTAAATAAAAATCCGCATACCTTGAGTTTCATCAAAACGCCGGTTGATGCGGTTGAGGTCCGCATTGGCCACCTCGAGCTTCCGATTTAGTTCGGCGACCTCTACGTCTCACGCAATTGCTGTAACTAAAGAAGCCTGCACGACAGTTCAGCTCTGTAAATATGCTACTCTATGGATACTTTGTCCGATTCTTTTCAGAATCACACAAAGCATCAGGGGCTACTGGTTAAATATGTGCATTTAAAACAAATAAAATTTCTTAAAAGCATTACATGGCTTACCTCAAAGCCTGTTAGAAGGCTGTTGTAGGCTTCAATATGTCCGCCCTTGACGGACTGAATCTTCTTCATCACCGCACCCATCACGATGCGGTGCTCTTCAATGATGAGAGCACTTTGCAGTGCTCCCTCCATAGAATCCGGCGCCTCCGGATTAACTCCGGGCGCTGCCATATCCTTCTCCGCTTGAGGAGCGGGATCTTCAAACCTCGGAGCCACGCTAGGCTCCGGGACAGTGTTCGGTGGGACCCCGGACTGTTCGGGCCCCACATCTTCGGTCTCCATGGGGGCCGTTTCCCCATGGTCAGCGCTCGCCGAGATATTACCCTCGGCCGCCCTGTCTCCTGCCCCGCCGTCATCTCCTTGGGCGGAGAAAACCCGCTGGCAGGATACTTCGGTATCCCCGCCGATTACGGGCGATGGAGCCCGGACTGGCGGGTCACTCTCCGTCTCCCAAGGCGCTAGAGATTCCCCTCCGATGATGTAACATTAAGGTTCACACCGGGAGGGCTGTGCGTCAGCCAGAGAAGAATGTTAAGTAGATATCATTAATATTGAATGTACAAAGGTGAAATAGCCAATACAGATTAGCTTACGATTTGGGCAGGGGTTCCTCCCTGGGCTTCACCACGAACCTGTGTTCGGACGAATCCGAACTGTCTCTGAGCTTCAGCTTCCTCTTCCTCCGGGGCACGGCCGTGACCGCGTTAGCGACGGCCCCCCTCTTCCTCCCCTGCCTTGCGCAGGGGGCATTTTTGCTTCCTCCTCTTCCTCCTCCTTATCTTCCTCCGCCTAGTCAGAGGAGAGAATGTGGAGGTCCTCAGGCTACTTGCCCGCAGGACGGCGGCTGTCTCTGGCCCCCTTGCCCTTTGTCTTCTTGGGCTTCTTGGTCGGCGCCTTATACGACGCCGGAACCAGCATCGCCGTCAGTAGAGGCAATGCTGGATCTTCGGGCAAAGGCACCGGACACTTAATCGGAGACGCCTTCTTTGTCTAGCCCTGTATATCACATAAAAATTCCAATTCCTATTATCATTAAATAAAGGGAAAAGGTGTGTCTTCGGCAAGGATCATTGTTACCTCTGTGGCAGAAACTTCAGTGTTGAAGCCCTCATCCTCATCTTCTTTCGGCCATTCCTTTTGGCTCTTGAAGAGGTGCTTCTAGATCTCTTTGTGCGTAGAGCTGAAGAGATGCTTCATCAGCTTGTCTCCTGCTAGATCGAACTCCCATAGGGAGGAATCCCGGCTTTGGCAAGGGAGTACGAGCCGGTTCAACATCACTTGGACCATGGAGGAGAGCGAGTGCCCCTTGGAGATCACGCCGGACACGCGGCTCAAAAGAGTTGTCACCTCAGTGTGCGACCCCCAGTCCAGACCCTTTTTGGTCCAGGAGGTTAGCCTCTCTAGGGTCCGGATCTGAAAGCAGGCTTCGCGCCCAGTTGGTGTCGCGGAGTTCGGTGATGTAGAACCACTCCTGCTGCCAGACCTTGTTTGTCTCCATGAACGAGCCCTTGGGCCAAGTTGCGTTCGGGAGCTTATTGATCATAGCGCCCCCGCACTCTGTGTGTTCCCCGTCCACCACCTTTGGCTTCATGTTGAAGGTCTTAAGCCACATGCCAGAGTGTGGGGGATGCGGAGAAAGGCTTCACACATCACTATGAAAGTAGATATGTGAAGGATTGATTTCGGGGCTTGATCGTGGAAATCTAGCCCGTAGAAGAACAGAAGGCCCCAAACAAATGGGTGGAGTGGAAATCCTAGCCCCCTAACAAAATGAGAGGTGAAAACTACCCTCTCGCCCGCCTTAGGGACGAGAGTCACCTGGCCCCTAGGGGGGACTCAGTGTGCAATGTCGCCGGCGAGATACCCCACGCTCCGTAGATCCTCCACGGTCTTTTCGGTGACCGTGGAAGCCTCCCACTTGCCTCTCGCATTAGATCCAACCATTGCTGGGAAGGGGAGTAGTGGTTGAGGAACGAGGAGTTGTGGATGCAGGAGACGAGAGTACGGGGGCAAGGGAGATTGGAGAGCTCGAGCTTGAGGAAGGTGTGGGGTTGATGAAAGGGAATGGTGTCCTTTTATAATGCTGCGAATACAGAGCGTCCCCCACCTTGGCCATAAAACTCGTCGGTTCCCAAAGCGGTCGTGCATAATGCGCAGCGTGGGTCACTACAAAAAAAATACACTTTAGTGATGATACGTGTTTGTCACAGTAGGTCACGTTTTCTGTCATGCATGTACATCCATGGCAAATTTATGATAGAATCAAGATAGTCATACTTGTGCTGTCGTAGAAGTGTTCCATGACATTACCAAAATTATCATCACGGAAGTGTCCACTTCCATGACAATAAATCACGTGTCACAGAAGTGCTTTCGTCAAGGGTGACCGACATGTGGCATCCACCATAACGGGTCACCGTTAAGTTACCGGGTCCGGTTTTGGATCCGATAACCCGTTAACAACCCCGACCAATGGGGATTTTCCACGTGTAAAATCATCACTGACTGGAGGAAACACGTGTCGGCTCACCGTTGGGATAGATGTCATCCACTCACTGGACCCAAAGCGCCTATGATACATCGACATGTGGCACGGCCCAATAGAGGCCCATTCCTGTGAAAATGCCGGCCAGTTTGACTTGGTCAAAAAGGTGGCGGGCCGGCCCACGGCAAGCCTGTTAACAGCTTGTTCGTATATAGCCCATTTACAGCTTGCTAACTGTTGGTGTATTTGGATCGACACTTATGGGATCAAAAGAATCCCTACTATGGTTGCGGGGCGCGGGGTTGAGAGAAGAGCGGATCTGATAGTCAGGACACGGTTCCTTTACCCAGGTTCGGGCCGTAAAGATGCGTAAAACCCTACTCCTGCTTTGGTGGATTATATGTTTGTGTTCTTCAGCTAGTGAGGAGCTCCAAAAGAGTCGTGAGGAGTTCTAAAAACCCGAATCCCCCTCCTGGTTGCCTCGGGCCTACTTTTATAGGAAAAAGGGGTCGCCACAATGGCACACAAGAGGTGGAAAGGGTACAGTGATGCGAGGTTATCCCTCGCATTACAGGACAAGGCGCATTTAATGCGCTTAGCTTAGGTGTCCTTGCTTTATCGGGGACGAGGGGAGACGTCCGTCTTGTCCGTCTCCGCCCCTCTTCGTGTTGACACGTGCCCTGGCCAGCAGTGCGTGAGGCGCCATGTAGGCAAACAGGCAGCTGAAGTGGCGCAACGGCGGGTCTCCACGAAGATCTGTGGGTTGCCACGCAGGAGCCTGTCCAGCTGGTCGGTTCGGCAGCTGCGTGGGTCGGTGGAACCCGGTTGGTGCGGGCCTGATGGTGGCCCTGTGGGTGTCCTCGGCAAGGGCCTTGCCGGGGCTCTGGCAACGGTCCTGCCGTGGCGCCTGCTGTCATCCCCGTCAAGGTGCTTGCCGGGGGCCTTGTAGCTCTCCTTGGCTGGGATCCTGCCAAGGGTCGTCGTCTTCTTAACTTGTATCTGATCTTGGATGTCTTAACAAAGATCTGCACACCACCACGGGGATATCTCCCGAATCCTCACCCCATGGGGGCGGAGGACTCAAGGGTGATCCGCTCCGTAGGCGCAGGGCGAGCTGCCGCGGCAAGGGTCTTGCCGGGGCTGCCAGAGCCGGCCCCGGCAAGGATCTTGCCGGGGAGAGCTGCTTCGTCCCTTTGCTCTTTGCGTTCTTGTTCTTGGCGTTGCTCCAGTCTCCATCAAGCTTTGATCTTACCCCGGCTCACCTCCCTTGCCATGCTTGGTGTGGTGGTGCCCGTGGCTCAGACTGCCCGTGCACAGTCATAGGGGTACAAAAAGTGTACCCCTCTTTTTGTACACCGACAGGAGCCCCCGGGCCTGGGCCACACATAAGCGCGACACGTTGTTGGGCCAGGCCCAGAGCGGTGTGCGGGCAGGAGGGGCGGTTTTCACCGTGGTAAAATTTTCCGCGCGGTGCGGGGTGGAGGGGCGTGTGTGATTTGGGCGGCATGCGTGGGGCGGTTTCCGCAAGCATGCGTTATGTCGCAGTAAATGCGAAAGGAGGCGGCTCGCATCTTCCCCCGTAAAAAGGTATAACCGCGAGCGCATTGCTCACTTCCTCCATTTTCCTCGCGCCTCTTCCAATCTCAGAGGCGCTCTTCCCTTTCTTCCTTCCTTCCGAAACCTTCGCCGTCGCCTGTCGCTGTTGCTTCGCCATCCCCTTCCCTCAGCCCTCCCACTCAGCCGCTATGGCGTCCAAACCCGCCAAGGGCAAAGGGGCGGCCAAGGGCGCCGGGCCTGTGGCATCGCCGGAGGGCGTGTTTACGGGGGATCGGACGAAGGCCGCTTTCTTTATCCCGTCGTCAGTGATGTCCATGAGCTTCGGGCCGCCTTCAAACATCTTTGGGGGGCGGAGACGGGGGAAAGGCTTGGGCCATCCGGCGACGCGCGTCATTCCGGCCGCTTGCGCACAGCCTGGCTCAAATCGGTACCCTTTCTTTGTTGATTACTTCTCTTGCGGGTTGTGTCCCCCCTTCTCCAATTTCTTCTGCGACGTCATGCACACCTTTGGCTTCCGCCTTTTGGATTTTACCCCAAATGCGGTGGCGTGCATGGCTTTCTTCAAGCACCTCTGCGAGGGCTTCGTCGGAGTGAAGCCCAACACGGCGCTCTTCCGCCACTATTTCACCCCTCGGATCCAGTCGGGAGGCGCAGTCTCTGGATGCATCACCTGGATTCCGAGACCCAAGGTAATGTACCCGAAGGGCGCTGTAAAGGAGAGGTGGGACGAATGGCGCTGCCGGTGGTGCTGGATTGAGGAAGACGAGCCGCCAACATTCTACAGGGTCCGCCGGGCGCCGCGGTCCGTGGCAGTGACTGGAGCGACTCGACGCTGCCGACGGAAGGCTCACTGTTGCCTTCACCAGGATCAACCAGCTCATCCAGGCCAGGCTCACCCTCGAGATGATCGGGGCGGATTTCATTCGTCGTCAGATCGCCCCGCTGCACAACAAGGGGAGGCCAGCCTGGCTCTTCAGGAACCCGGCTGACGTCATGCGGCTCCGCCCTGGCCTCGACCACAACCTCATAGTGATGGGATACGCCCATTTCTATCAGCGGCTCTTCCAGCTGGATGTGGGTCACGATGGCGAGGTCGAGCGGATCGTCAAGGCTGCGAAGGCTGCCGCAAAGGCCGGCAAGGCTGTCAAGGGGCAGCTCTTCAAGCTGCCAGTGGGAGTGGTCCCGCTGTGCAACAATTCGCGCCAGTCTGAGATCGTTGCCATGATGCCGAAATGCAGCACGCACGGCCCTGTCCCGAGCTGGCAGGAGCCGGAGGACCAGGTCGTGCAGCAGTTCTTCGACACTCTGGTCGAGGTGTGCGTCGATCCTGACGCCGAGCGGTGGCTTGTCAGGGACACCACCCCGGAGGAGCTAGACTACATCGCCGCTAGGGCGAGAGAGGCGCAGCTCATCAGGGAGGCCGGCAGCGCCGAAGGTATGGAGGAGCAGGACGCCGCGGCTGCGGAGGAGGAGTTGTTCGCCCAGTGGGCGGCGGCTGCCGGAGAGGCTAGCAGCGCCAGCACCGGAGCTCCACTGGTTGAAGATGCGGCCGACGAGTCGTCATCGTCGGAGGACGCGGCGGCTGACCCGGCGCCAGCCAGGGGAAGAGGGCGAGTCTTGCGGCGGGCCTGTTCCGGCGAGCCGGTCCGGCCCGGCAAGACTACGCAGCCTCAATTGGCCCTGGAGGGGTCCGGGCGCCTCACGAGGGCCACGGCGGCGAAGAGGTCGACGAAGGCCGCCGAGAAGAAGAAAGCGGCAGCTCTCTCTTCGTCGAGGCGCGCACAAACTCCGCCCCCTTCTTCGCCTCCCCCGGCAGACGTCGATTCAGAGGGCGACGCGGAGTTCCCCTTCGACCTCGGGCCTCTCAGCCCGAAGAGGAAGAGGAAAACGGCGGAGGAGGAGGAGATGGACGACGAGTAAGTATTCCATTCCTTGTCGTCATTTCCATCTTCCTAGACCATGCCACTCATCTTGATTTGCTCTTGCTTCTTTCAGGGACGCAGAGACGCTGGCCCAGAGGGTAAAGAGGGCCAAAGCTTTGGCGAGCAGCCAGCCCCCGGCTGGGGCTTCAGGGACACCACTGGTGGTGTTGAGCAGCTCCGATGGCAGCCCCCGGCACAGCCTCCAGCGTAAGTCCGCCAACCTCTTCTCGCTCGACATGCAGTAGGCGTTTGATGCAAAAGGTGCTGACCTTGCCGGTTTTGTAGGAAGGGAGCAGCAGCAGGAGGAGCCGCACGGGGCTACTCCCAACACACCACCCCCATCGACCACGCCGCCATGAGGGGCGTCCCCGGCAAGGGCACCAAGCATGGAGCCCACACGCATGGAGGAGGAGGGGAACTTGGACGCTGGTGGCCCAGCCCCGGCGTCCGACGCCGGCGGGGAGGGAACTTCCGCTTCACACCCCGGCGCTGGTGAGTCGCCTGTCTTTTGTCTTTGCTTTTCCCTTATGCTTTTTCTTGACTTCATTATCCCTATCACGGCCCAGGCCCTCCTTCAACGGATGCGGAGGACGTGGATGCCGTCATCAAGGAGGTTGCTGAGGAGCCCGCGACAGAGGCCGACAAGATCGTCGCCGAGGAGGCCGCCAAGGACGCCGCCAAGGATAAGGCCACTGCGGATGCGGCCAAGGGTGCCGCCGAGGGTGCCGGCGATGGGCCTGCCGGGGAGGCCGGCAAGGCCGCAGCCGAGGAAGAGGCGATTGATGATCAGCCTTCTTCCTCCGCGACCTCGGGCCCCAGCAGGTATCTGAAGGTGGGCGACAACCTCTTCGTCCATCTTACCGGGGCGTCAAGCTCCCGGGCGCCCGCCGGAGGGGAAGTCTTTGATGGCGAGGTGCTCGCTACCACCGGGCTCGAGGTCGTTGATGAGCCGGGCGCCGGCGGCGACGGCTCTCCAGAAGGGCAGCTCTTCCGGGCCATGGGGGCCAACTTCCGGAAGCTCCAGGCGCTCTACCATGCCCGTCTGGACAAAGTTAAGTCCAGAACGGCAGCGGTGGATGACGCGGAGCTGGACTTCCAGGCGCGCGTCGCTGAGGCGCAAACCTGGTTCCACCAGTCCCGCGAGGAGTAGAGGGCCTTCCAGGAAGAACTGGACAAGCATAATGCTGAGCTCATCATGAAGATGGCCGACATCGAGAAGGCCTAGGAAGAGGCAGCGAACTTGGCTGCCGCGGCGGAGGCCGCCCGGAACCAGCATCAAGCCGCCCTCGATTCCCAGGAAGAAGACCTCTCCGCACATGAGGCAAAGCTTGCCGCAATGCTCCGCGGCAAGGACGAGGAGCTCGAGGCTCTTGTCGAGCGGCGGACTCGTGAGCTGGGACAGAGGCACAAAGAGGCGCTCGATTCCCAAGCCCTCGCCCATGCCGGCAAGATACAAGAGCTGGAGGTGGAACGGGACGGGCTGAAGGAGCAGGTCCTCAGGCTGTCCGACGAGAAGAACAGGCTCAAGTGCACCTTGACAGAGGCGCAGGGAGCGATCGTCAGCAAGACTGGGGAGCTCTCCGAGGCGCAAAACTCCATCAGAGATCTCAGGCTGAGGCTGGAGAATCTCGAGAAGATGTTGGCGGAGAGCTTTGCTCGGGAGGAGGCCTTGGCCAGGATCCTGGAGGAGGAGAAGCAGCTGTGGGCGGACGAGGGCGCCTCCCACCAAGAATACGTGGTGGAGGAGAACAGGTGGATCAGCCGGCTGGAGGACATCGCCGGCAGGGTTACCTCACAGTTCGCCCTCATGGGGATGCCAAACGTGAGGTATGCCCCTGAATGGAGCGGGTCCGTCAATGCCAAGCTGACCCTGTTCTTCGAGGGCGTCCTCAATGCCTTGAGTGATCTTCACCCCAATAGAACGGCCACGCTCGCCGGGGAGGCCCGGCGGCTCTGCCGGGGGGTCATGACCAAGGTCCTCACCAAGGTGGCGTTCTGGAACCCCGCCCTCGACTTCGAAGACGCGATGGACAGCTTGCTGGAGGATGCCAACCTCACGGCGCTCAAGAAGCGCATCAAGCCCGTCATCAGCTGCATCGACAAAATCAAGAGGGTGGAGGGCCAGCGCCGGGATTAGGCATCCCGTTCTTCCTTGCCGCTGCAGGTTCATGACCAAGACAAATTTTATCTTTAGTTAGAACCGCAGCGATGGCATGATGTAATATAACTTTGAAACATCTTCAGAATCATGCATGTTATTTTCCTGTTTGCTGCATCTTTGTGTGTCCACCCTACGTTAACTGGGTAGGCTTGCCGGTGCGAAATACTCAAGGCGACGTCTTGGGGACGGGTCCCATTGGCCTGCCGGACGAGCGTGCTGCCGGGTCCGCCACCTTGCCGCTCTTAACGAAGCCGCTCGAACTATCGAGTTTGACTCGAGTCAGAGTCGAGAGCTTTTTCAATTGCGGAAGGCTACCCTACCGTTTCCAACGCAGCCGTCTGAACTGTTGAGCGGACTCGAAACAGAACAAAGGCGTTGCCCATCGAGAAGGGCCCCATTTGCGTGCAGGTTTCTTTTTGCACAAAGAATGACAGCTCCGAGGATAATAACTTTAAATAATAGGGTAGAAATATCCAAAGTTCGATGTAACTTAGCTTTTATTTGCAGTCGCTCGAGCGCAGGTTTTCCGGCCTCCTCGAAGGGCCACGAAGACGAGAGAGCGTCGGGCCAACCACTAGAGCCGATTCTCACAACTGCGCCCCCTACATGGCGCTCCAAAGATGTCGGTGTATTTAGAGCGACACCTATGGGATCATAAGAATCCCTACTACGGTTGCGGGGCGCGGGGTTGAGAGAAGAGCGGATCTGATAGTGAGGACACGGTTCCTTTACCCAGGTTCGGGCCGCAAAGATGCGTAAAACCCTACTCCTGCTTTGGTGGATTATATGTTTGTGTTCTTCAGCTAGTGAGGAGCTCCAAAAGAGTCGTGAGGAGTTCTAAAAAGTCGAATCCCCCTCCTGGTCGCCTCGGGCCTCCTTTTATAGGAAAAAGGGGTCGCCACAGTGGCACACAGGAGGTGGAAAGGGTACAGTGATGCGAGGTTATCCCTCGCATTACAGGACAAGGCGCATTTAATGCGCTTAGCTTAGGTGTCCTTGCTTTATCGGGGACGAGGGGAGATGTCCGTCTTGTCCATCGCCGCCCCTCTTCGTGTTGACACGCGCCCTGGCCAGCAGTGCCTGAGGCGCCATGTAGGCAGACAGGCAGCTGAGGTGGCGCAACGGCGGGTCTCCACGATGATCTGTGGGTTGCCACACAGGAGCCTGTCCAGCTAGTCGGGTCGGCAGCTGCGTGGGTCGGTGGAACCCGGTTGGTGCGGGCCTGATGGTGGCCCTGTGGGTGTCCTCGGCAAGGGCCTTGCCGGGGCTCCGGCAACGGTCCTGCCATGGCGCTTGCTGTCATCCCCGGCAAGGTGCTTGCCGGGGGCCTTGTAGCTCTCCTTGGCTGGGATCCTGCCAAGGGTCGTCGTCTTCTTAACTTGTATCTGATCTTGGATGTCTTCACAAAGAGCTGCACGCCACCACGGGGATATCTCCCGAATCCTCGCCCCATGGGGGCGGAGGACTCAAGGGTGATCCACTCCGTAGGCGCGGGGCGAGCTGCCGCGGCAAGGGTCTTGCCGGGGCTGCCAGAGCCGGCCCCGGCGAGGATCTTGCTGGGGAGAGCCGCTTCGTCCCTTTGTTCTTTGCGGTCTTGTTCTTGGCATTGCTCCAGTGTCCATCAAGCTTTGATCTTACCCCGGCTCACCTCCCTTGCCATGCTTGGTGTGGTGGTGCCCGTGGCTCAGACTGCCCGTGCACAGTCATAGGGGTACAAAAAGTGTACCCCTCTTTTTGTACACCGACACTAACCCAGGGCCCGTTTATGGCCTATCCGTATTAGGCCCAGTAGTGTCATCTGGGCCGTCCAATATAATTCTAGCCTATTTTAACTTTCGGCCCATGTATGGCCCATGACGTATTTCGGCCCATATGAGTCCCTTTGTAACTCTTGGCCCATTAATGGCTCGTGGTGAAACCGGCCTGTAATGAATAGTGTATCGCTTTATACCCATTAGCGGCCCATTATTCCATTGGGTCGTTTCTAGCCCGTGTTACCTTTCGGCCTTGTGAGGTTCCATTTATTCTTGGGCTCATTTCCAGCATTCGGTTACTTACGGCCCGTTACTGGCCTTTTCTGCTTGTGGGCCAAATTCAGCCCGTGGATACAGTCGGCCCATTAATCTGTTGGGCCATTTTCATAGCATCATCCAATACGACCTATTAACGCCCCATTACGGTCAACACATAAAACGTACGATTTCCACTCTAGCCCGTTTACAGCCCCTTATACGGCCCGTACAAGGCCCATAGATGAGATGGCCCGTAGAAGGCCCATGGATCCTAAGGGACATAGAAGGCCCATTGACCCAACGGCCCATAGAAGGCCCATTGATCCGCTGGCCCATAGAAGGCCCATGGATCAGATAGCCGATAGAAAGCCCACATATCCGACAGCCCATAGAAGGGCCATGAATCCGACGGCCATAGAAGGCCATGGATCGTCCGTCCTGTAGATGGCCCATGGATCGTACGGCCTGTGGAGGGCCATGGTCACTACAACGTTTGGGCGAGTTGGCCCCCGTTTGAACGATATAGCATATTCAAAGAATTACCCTACTCTATACTATCACCTCTAAAAAACGTACACTATACAATAAAGAGACTAAGGCATAGAAACGTAGAATAATCCTACACTATACAATAAAGAAATTACAGCCGATTATACTGACTGGGCATTATGGTTTGGCACCAGTGATAATAAAGCATACTCAAATAGCAAATTACATACACTTGGCAAATACAGCTCATACATCATGGACGCGCATCAACATAACTTACCATTTGAACTATACTCTCTTCAGAAAATAGGATTGGCCGGATTTAGATAGCACAAATTTCAGTCTGCAAAATCTCCAATTCCTTCATTGTTACCTTAGTGTCTTGTTTCATTTTTTTGACTCCTGCATCTAATACCTGCATGTCCAGTCTCAACTTGTTGATTGTACATTCAGAATCATGTACATGTTCTCTTGCCACCTCTAGTTGATGCTCGAGAACATCAGCACATTCCAATTCCAATCCATAATCATTCGATAACGGCCATGCCGCACTGCTCGCAGGTCTTTGTGTTGATGTCACTTCATCCTGAAATGTTTCTTTAAGTACACATGACTAGGGAAAAAATATAGTTACAACAGTGAAGCGAGCAAGACAGATTATTTTGTACATGGCAAAACAGGACTAACAATAATGTTACACGTCATGAAGCATAAGTAGGTGATATTTGAAAAATTATAAAAAGATAGTCTGTGCAGCCTGCATACAGAAATCTCTCTTAGCTCACCAGAGGAGCATGATGCTGGGGCCCAATCCAAAACACACACAAGTTACAAATTTAGACAACATGTTGCGTAGAAGTAAGCAAGCAGTTGGTCATTCTATAGCTTAATTAAAGTCTTAGGGAGCATAATGAACAACAGAGGATTTCATACGAACATACTACAACAGGGAAAACTATGCAATCATTAGCCTAGTATAAACTAGATTGTGAGCCTCATTCAATAATAGTTGGTTAATAGACTTCAAAGCTTCAGGCACACTTTGGCAGAGTAATTAAATGGCAAGGCCTTTAATTATGTCTACTAATAGTTATACAGGTACCCAACATCAGGCATCATTCTTTGGGCATCTTAGTAACTGTGGGCAAATAAAGCAATTGAAAAGAGCAAATTAACTATGCCTGAAACAAACAAGGAATTGAACTGTTGAGTTGGATACAGTGACTTACCTTAACAGGTTGAAGAGGCTCAGCGCAGCTCCTACTTCTCTTGCAAGGCTCCTTCCTAACATCTTGTACTTGGAAATCCTCAATCTTATCTTCATTGCACCCCCTCTGCAAGGTGACACAAACTAGTTACTCGTCTCCTTGGAAGATAAATATGCATACTTTCTAGTCTGTGAACACAAAAGGATGAGATTATAACAAAACAACACCACATAATGAAAGATGCCGCATCTCTTGCACTTGCACACAATGATATGAGCATTTACTATGTTTGCACTATGTAAAAAACTAGGCATACCTTCGAACTGGATCTGCAGGTACTCTTGGAGAGCCTACTTTAGTGTACGGCCAAACCTTTATGTCATATATGAGTTAGAAAAGGCCCCACTACAGCAGCCCTTAGTGTTTAAATCATTGACAAGCTTTGTTAGAGTGGTAGGTCAAGAACATCAAGTAATCAAAGCAAACAGTCCTAGTATGGCTGGCTGATGCAAACAAGCAATTGAACAGATGTGTGAGCAAATCTTACATATCAAGAAAAGAAGCAAAGAAGGAAGCTTAAAGACCATCACTTGACTGACCAGATTTAAGGGGCATTTAAACATCATGTGCAACGTATGAACTAACATAAACATTGCATATTCCAGATTCTACAATGGAATGCACATGTATTAGGTTATGCCATGTATGATGAGTCCTAAATGTACACTATAGCAGGCATGAGTGATTCATCATTGCACGCACAATTAAATTATAGGTTAAGGGCCAGTTCTATTCCGCCTTTTCAGGGCTTATTGTCAAAATATTCCATAAAAGATGTAAAGAAGTCATTTTTGAGCTATGGGCTTGGGCTTAACTAATTTCACTTTGGAGGGGGGTATTTTGGGTATAACCTCACTAAAAATTGAAGGGAAGGGGAATAGTGAAATGACTCTGTTTTCTGCCTATATTACACTCAAAATGCAACTGGTGACGCCCTGCATCACACCTCACCCTCAAGTAAAAACAAACACGCAAGCGTTCATTGCCCTGCCCGCTTGCATCTCCTCTCCCCTTTCCCTCTACCTCGATCCCCTGCCTGCAGCACTAGGGTTCCTCCAGCAAGCCGTCGCCATTGGTCCCATCTGGCATGGTCCTCGACGATGCTCTGTCCAGCTAGGATACATGGCCGGTTGGTTGGGGCAAGTCTCCCTAGCTGCTCCTCCCTTTGGTGATGCCCCTCATTCTCATGGTCTCCAGCAGCTGCTCCACTGTGGATCGTCCAACGCACTACTCCGGCACGCGCTGCACAACTACGGTTGATGCCACACTGCGGCATAAGGCACCTTATTCCCCCTCCCCACCTCCCAGGCCGTGGCCTTGATGTGCTGTTGAAGGATGAGCTCATCCAACAAGGTGAGGATCTCCTCTGAATTTTTGCCAATTTTTCATTCTTATGATGAATTGCTATGAGCTGCTTCTGCTGCTGCTATATGATGCATTGCTATGAGCTTCTCCTACTACTGCTATATGATGAATTGCTACGCGCTGCTGCTGCTATATGATGAATTGCTATGAGCTGTTGTTGCTATATGATGAATTGCTATGAGCTGCTGCTGCTATATGATGAGTTGCTATAAGCTGCTCCTGCTGCAGCTGTATGATGAATTGCTATGAGCTGCTCCTGTTGATGCTATATGATGAATTGCTATGAGCTACTCCTCCTGCTGCTATATGATGAATTGCTATGAGCTGCTCCTGCTACTGCTATATGATCGATTGCTATGAGCTGCTCCTGCTGCTGCTATATGATGAATTGCTATGAGCTGCTGCTGGTATATGATGAGTTGCACACTGCTCCTGTTGCTGTTAATGTATGATGAGTTGCTATGAGCTACTGCTGTTGTTATATGATGCTTTTAGGTGCTACTGCTATATGATAATAACCAGCCACTTGGACCATCAAATTTCAATAAAAAATGTTCTTCATTTAAATGTGGGTCATGCGTTTTTCATTTAAATTAGGCAATGGGATCTC
>LR738714.1:540118514-540175574 GCA_902687465.1 Secale cereale
ACAACTCGATCTGATCGTAATCTGTCAATTGGTTTCTCTCCTGAACATTGTGTCTTCGTGCCTCGCTCAGTAGCCCCCTTGATATGTAGACTTCTCGCACGTGCCCAGTTGTAGTGACGATGACGCTGAACCCAGTGTGCCTCGTTTTTACCGGCCTCATGTGATAGTTTTCACTCTGTTTTCTGTTAATTAACAAGGCCACCTTTTCTTTGTTACTACTAGTGAATCTAAAATCATTC
Source organism: Secale cereale (assembly GCA_902687465.1). Lineage (NCBI taxonomy): Eukaryota > Viridiplantae > Streptophyta > Magnoliopsida > Poales > Poaceae > Secale > Secale cereale. The sequence continues at coordinate 540,118,754 of LR738714.1, forward strand.
GGGGCAGACATAAAATATATCACTTCAACCCAATTATCGCAGTAACTATTTTAAAATAAACTAGCTAGATGCCCGTGCGTTGCACGAAACATCAAGATGCATTTGTATGAGTAATTTATCTTGTGAGAGAAAAGGATGAACGAGGGAAGGTCGTATTTGCGAACGTGGAGAGGGGTGTGGGTATATTTTTGCAAAATTGCCATAGTTTTCTTCCTATCCGTATCCGACGACCTATATTGCAGGATGGCACACACGCCATCATCACCAACTCTGATTTCTACTCCCTCCGTTCCTAATTTTTTTTCTTTTTAGAGATTTCAACAAGTGACTACATATGGAGCAAAATGAGTGAATCTACACTCTAAAATATGTCTACATACACATATGTATGTGGTAGTCCATTTGAAATCCAAAAAAGACAAATATTTAGGAACAGATGGAGTATAAGAGTACACATAGAGATATATCTCCAGCATGGTCTACAACAAAAATGTGCTGGACTGGTTAGCTCCGAATGATCGCAACGCGATGACATGAGTTCGAATTCTGTCTTTAACTTTAGATTTATATATTATATATTACTTATTTAATATATACTTCGTTCGCTACTGTACTGATAGTGGAACCCACAGAGTACTTAGAACACGAGATTAAGGATGGACTTGTTTTTTTTAACTTTCTGTACGAAGCTATAGCCACCCTGCAAGTCACATGTACAATGTACATGCAATTAACTTTTTATAGAGGGACAATCATACACGCAGTTAACTCAAATTAATTGGATGTCACTCTATTATTTCCAGCATAAGAGCATCTCCAACCGCAACCGGCAAATTTCCTCCCACTTCCTTCCGCGGAGGACGACATCGAACGCCAGCGACATACATTTTCACAACTCTAACCAACCAGATGAAATTCGTGCAAACACGGACTGATTTCATATAAGCATGAAGGATTTCATATAAAAAAGCCGGATCTTCATATAAACGTGATGGATTTCATTACATTTACATGAACTAAGCGGTGCCAATCCGGCTCTCTTGGCATAATTAATACTCCCTCCGCCCGGAAATACTTCTCCTAGAAACGGATGTATCTAGACTTATTTTAGTTATAGATACATACAATTTGTCCATTCTTAGAGCAAAAATTTCCCGCCAGCTGGAGAGGGAGTACATAATCTATATGTCCGCCCGCGGATACCTTTGTTTTCCTCATGTCCGGCAAACACTTTGCGGGGTCGACGAAGGTCCTCGGAAGAGACGAAGAAGCAAAGAAACAACCTGAATGCGCAGTCGTCGCCTCGGCGGTGGCCTTGATGGGACCCAAGTGGCGGCGGCCTCCCGTGTCCTACTTCTCCTCGATGTTGGTGGTGGACACGGAGAAGCGGGCCACCGACTCGTCGCTCTCCACGCACCCGGCTTCTGACTCTGCCTGCAGGGCGCTGCCGCAGGCACGGGAGGCGCGCCCACAGACACAGGAGAAGCGGCACCGCAGACACTAGTGGCGCGGTACGATGCAGCAGCGACTACACCCGTACTGGTGTGCTCGCCGCCGTGCCAGTGTGAAGCAACTCGCCATTCCTCATCGAGCTGAACTGGAGCGGCGAGTTGCTGAACCACGCGCCAGCTTGGGGGTGGCAACTGGCTCAGTCGGGCCAAGCTTGGTTGGTGAAGCACTGAGCGGCCTCGCCCGTATCTGAAGGGCTTGGCGGGCCACCCAGCCGGGTAATATGCCGGAGAACGGCTCCTCGGAAGCCATCGGAAGAGTGGAGAAAATGGTGAAGGAGGATATGGGGAAGCGGTGGAGGGGGTGCGATTCTTGCCTGCTGTTTGTCTGGCCTCGTGTAAATAGAGGGCGGACGGTAGGAGCTTGGCCAACGTGTGGCCTCGTTTAAACTGAGGGCAGGCGGGAGGAGCTCGGCCGGTGTTGCGTTTAATTCCGGCCCACTCATGAACGGACGTGTGGACGGATTAGGTTTCTTGGTTTGCACGCGGGTTTAACGGAGGGGTTTGTTGGAGGCGAGGAGGCGTGTTCAGCCGGGCGTGCAGCGGGCGACACGGTCCTATTCGATTTGACAGCGGGCGGCACAGTTCCCGATACGACTTTAATGCAGACGAGGGAGGGAGTAGCGGTTCCCAAAATGTTGAATGGCCAATGCATCCTCCTTCAATTAATGCATGAGGGAAGTAATGGGAGGAGGACCGGGAAAAGTGGCTGCACGATGTGAATGCAATGTCGTTTGCCCTCATATAAAGGCACCCCTCCATTCCAATGCATCTACCACATCGTACACACCTAAGCTTTTGCCTAAGCACCTACACTAAGCGCAAAAGAGCTCACTCCAGACCCATGGCGGCGATGCACGCGAGCGGCAAGCGGCTGTAGTAGATGGTCCACGACGTCGGCCTGCGGCATGGTGCCGAGGATCGTCTCCAGACGGTGTTGGAGACCGGCTGGTGCATGGCCGCCGTCGACGCCAACTACGACTCTCAGTTGGACCAGATGATCGTTGCCACCACCAACAAGTTCACCGTCCTCAAGAAGCTCGCGGACGACATCGCCGTACTCCTCCAGCCCGCGTGCCCGGGCTCCTCATTGCCTACCATCCTAATCGTCCTCCATGGCCGGAACCTCTTTCAAGCACTGGTGGCCCTGCGACTGCCCGCCGACGCCACGAAGAATGTTCACCTGGAGGTCGCGCTCGCCGCGAGGCGCCTCGCCCTGCAAGAATTCGTCGACCTACACATCCACATGTACTGTCGGGACCCCGATCCTAAGTCACACCAATCTAGCTGTAACACGTCATATCACTTTGCGGCCTCACGCACGGTATCCCCACGGATGCCTCCTTACCTGGCTCAGGACCGTTTGCGCATTTTGGCACACGTATATGACAGTGTCGCTAGCATCCATATGACAGAGAACCCGGCCGACATGGCTAGTTATAAACCAAAAGCGGCACTAAATTACAGAGACATGCATCCATGACCCAGCAACGAACGTGTCGGTCATCAACGTATGAACCCAAGTCGTAGCAAGCTACATGGACTTAAAGGAACAACGCATGACATTTCCCCTAAGGGACAGACACAGGAACAAAGAAGGACACATGCCGGCCAGCCTACGTGTTTCGAGCAGTAGCAAGCTACCAAGGCTCACTAGAAGCACTAGGAGGCATTTCCCTGTAAGATAGGCTACCAAAGGAAAACAACTAGGTGTCGGATCCCACACATACCAAGCATTTCAATCATACACACAATATGCTCAATATGTGCAAATACAACATTGCATCACAACAGAACTCTATGACTCAAAGTACTTTATTTAAGAGGCTCCAAGAGCCATACATAACATATCCATACATGTAGGAGTCACATGACCCAACAGTCAAGTCATACAGTCATACAAGCACAAGCGGAAGCTACATATCTGGGTACAGACAACTTAGAAAATAAAACAGGCTTGGTGTAGCCTGACTATCTACAAGGCCCTTCACAAGCTCCAGATCTCCGTCTGGGTGACAAGCTACTCGTCGACGTCAACGTCTATGTAGAACCCATCAGAAGGGGCAGGGTTCTCCTCTGCAACAGTTATTAAGCGAAAATGAGTACAAAAGTACTCAACAAGTCTTACAACAAAAACTATCATACATGCAACATTATCAACAGGGGGTAGTGGAGTTCATAGCAGAAAGCCAGCTTTGACTCTTGGCTAACCTATACTACAACTCTCAACAGATTGCAAGATATTACTACGTACACGAGTCCTCTACTCACCACAACAATACACCACCGAGGATCCTCTTCCGTCATCCTACGGAAGGGCCATCCACGTCACTCACACTTGTCTTGAGGCTTTTAATAGTATCCATCAACTTGTCTATGAACTGTAAGAGTAACCAAGTAGTCCGTATCGCGAACAACGGCTATTCGAATAGATTGACAACCCTGCAGGGGTGTACTTCTTCACACACGCTTCCACCACTTATCGCCGTTTACCGGACATGTACTCGGCAACCTTCAAGAGGAAGCCCAGCAAGGGTGTCGGCCATGACCTGACTAACTACACAAGTCTCTCGTCCAGGTTTATCACCAATTTGGGTTCCATCCGTGGGGAGATCCGGCCGGGGTGTCGCTCACGGCCCCAAACGATGTGTACAGGATTCCCGAGTCACCAAACGGGCAACCGGTACACCCTGTCACGTACCTGTCGCATCACAGCCCACCCCGAGGGTCAGCGCTGTGCACGACCACTAGTAAAGTACAAACACCAAAAACTAGTTGCAACTCCTGGACAGAGAACAGGGGTAGTTAATAAGACGAGAGGGCTTGGAGCGCCCGGAGCCCAATGCGTGGTAGTAATTGTAACTTGAATCACACATATAGATCTCGGGTCCTATGGACGATTCCAATGAAACAACCCACCATGTACTCCTACATGGCCTTTCATCGATACCTTTACCAAACATATTCCACACTTCCTTCTCTTTACCGGTATGATCATTTCACTCTGATCCATCACCCAGATGAACCAGACCTGACACAACTCTAAGCATAGCAGGCAACATAAACAAATAGCATGGTGGATCACACATCACATGGCTCAATCAACTCCTACACATGCTAGTGGGTTTCAACTATTTACTGTGGCAATGACAGGTCATGCAAGGGAATAGGGTTCAACTACCACAGCAAGTAGCAGTTCATACGGTGTTGCCTTAATGCAGTAAAAGAGAGCAGGAGCAAGAAGATGGGTTTGTATCGGAATGATCAATGATTGCTTGCCTGACAAAGTGGTTGTCGGGTACTGCTCTTCAGTTGGATACGCAGAAGTATCCTCGGGAGCAGGACCTAACGCGGAGAATACCAGCGATACAATCAATAAGCAAACAAATGCAACAATATGATGCATGCTCATGATATGGCAAGATGCATGTGTTTTGGGCTAATGCAACTATAACCAGAAGGTTTTGAGCCCATTTGAATCAAAGATTCAAATTGAAACCCAAATTATTATTTAATTAAGTGCATTTACTTGTTTTAATGTAAACAGCAAGGTTAACTTGCTCAAACATGCATGAAACTAGTTCCATTGGAAAGATTGGATTTTTCTGATCAATTTTCATATATAAATCTTTTCCATCTGAGCTACTATTGAATTTATATGATTTTTTGAAGTTTAAAGCATTTTCTGGAATTTCCTGAATTATTTTTAAATCTAAAAATCCAAGAAAATCCTTTACTGCGTCAGCATGACATCATGCTGACGTCAGCCAGTCAACAGGGCGGCCCAGGTCAAACCTGACAAGTGGGACCCACTGGTCAGTGTCACAGTTAGTTAACTGACTAATTAAAATTAAATTAAACACTAAACTAGGTTTGACTAACAGGCAGGGCCCACATGTCAGTGACCCAAGGGGGTCAAACCCTTGGTCACACAGGGCTAACTCGCCGGCGTTTAGCCGCCGGTGGGGCCAAACGCGGCGGTGAGGTGCGGGATTTGTGCTGCGGCTGCCAAAACGACGGAGGAGCACACCTACGGGTAGCTGGGAGTGAGCCGCGTCGAGTGGTGGTGGTGGCTGGCCTCGAGGTCGACGGAAACGACGCCGGCGACGAGTCCAGCGGCTGCCGGAGTTCGGGCGAGGTCGAACTCATCGATGCGGTGCTCGTAGAGGTGCGTGGAGTGATCCTACAACACCTATATGTGACGGTGAAGCTGGTGGGCACGGTGGCCGGACCATTAGATGGCCGGAGCCTCGTCGGCGACGAGCTCCGCGGCGGCGCGTGCAGGTGAGCCTCGTGTGGTGCGGTCAGTGCAGGAGAGAGCCAACGGAGAGGGGGAGGACGGAGTTGAGCTCACGGCGGTTGTAGTAGACGCCGAGGCGAGCTTGGGGATGGTCGGAGCTGAGCGGGGCGGCGAGGGGGATCTCTGCGGCCCGAGTTGGGGAAGACGGGGTTGGGGGTGACTTCAGACCGGGCGAGCACTCGGGGCTCAGCCTGATCGACGTAGTCAAGGACGGTGGAGCGGACGGACACGATGACGGAGCTCAGGGACGGCGGTGGACGCGGCTATCACGACGGCGCGAGCACGGCGGCATCGGCCATGGTGCGGGGAAGGCGAGGGAGAGGAGCTGGGGAGGGTGGAGAGTGTCAGCGAGCTCGGGAAGGAAGTGGGGGATCGATCCCACTCACCAGAACGGCGAGGGGAGGAAGCAGGGCGGCGGGCAGCTACGTGGCGCACGCTGCGGCCGCCGTCGAGCACCTGCGTGCCTGCGTGGCCGAGCCAAGCAGCTCGCTGGAGCGGTGGCTGGGCTGGCCGGCAGGTGGGCCTGTTAGGCGCCAGGTAAGCTCTTCTCTCTTCTCTTTTTTCTATCTCTTTCTGTTTCATTTCTTTTGCGACTTTGTTGAATTAATAAAAATGCCAGAAAATTTTATAGCTCATAAAACTATTCATGCCCACTGTATATAATATGAACAGCATGGAACATTTTAGTTTATGATTATTTGGGCACACAAAATATTTTATAGCATTTAAATGCCCAAATGCGAATACCATATGAATTAATCTAGAGACCTTGGATATCCTAGAAAATTGTGCACCATTTTTGGCAGAGGTTTAAGACCAAGGCAGAAATGATGAACATTTTTGAAGGGCATTTTGGGTACATTGAAAAAGATTTTATTAGACCCTAGTTGTTAGAAGAGGGGTGCTGGGGTTTCTGTCATTCCCATTTCAAGTTTCTTTGATAAGTAAACATGATGCACACTCTAGCTAGTCCTAATGCAAGCACTAACTAGGGATGTGACAACTCACCCCCACTCAAAAGAATCGCGTCCCGAGATTTGGGTTCTTCCGGAAAGAGGGTGGGGTACTCAAGTCGAAGACAATCCTCCCTTTCCCACGTAGCTTCACTCTCGGAATGATGTGACCATTGAACCTTGAGAACCTTGATATTGTGACGTCGAGTGGTGCGCTCGGTTTGATCAAGAATACAAACGGGGTATTCTCGATATGTGAGATTGTCCTGGAGATCAAGCGTTTCGTGGTCCACTCCGCGGATAGGATCCGAGAAGCAACGCCTGAGTTGAGATACGTGGAAGACATCATGAACTCTGGAGAGGTGCGGAGGTAGTTCCAATTGGTAGGCAACTTCTCCTTGTTTGGCAAGAACGCGAAAAGGACTGATGTAACGAGGGGCCAATTTGCCTTTAATGCCAAAGCGATGGGTTCCCATAAGAGGAGTAACCCGAAGGTAAGCCTTATCGCCGACTTCAAAAGTCATAGCCTTATGATGACTATCATATTGGCTCTTCTGGCGAGACTGGGCTGTTTTCAATTTCTCACGAACGATGCGAACTTGCTCTTCTGCTTCCTGGATCATATCCGGGCCAAAGAATTGTCTTTCCCTGGTTTCTGACCAGTTAAGAGGTGTTCGACACCTTCGTCCATATAGAACTTCGAAGGGAGCTTTGCCCAAGCTGGCTTGATAACTATTGTTATAAGCGAATTCGGCAAATGGAAGACACTTCTCCCATTCCATACCGAAAGAGATGACAGAGGCTCGAAGCATGTCTTTCAGAATTTGATTGACTCGTTCCACTTGACCACTTGACTGGGGATGGAAGGCGGTGCTGAAAGAGAGATGAGTTCCCATAGCATTCTGGAAACTTTCCCAGAATCGTGAAGTGAAAAGACTTCCACGGTCTGAATTAATCTCCAACGGCACACCATGAAGTGATACTATCCGAGAGATATACAAGTCTGCTAGCTGGCTAGCGGTTATACTCTCTCGAACAGGTAGAAAATGGGCTACTTTAGAGAGGTGGTCGATAATGACGAAGATAGCATTATTCCCTTTCCTGGTCCTGGGAAACCCGATAATGAAGTCCATACCGATCTTGTCCCATTTCCATTCAGGAATAGCTAAGGGTTGAAGGGTGCCAGCAGGCCGTTGATGCTCTGCTTTGACTCGATGACAAACGTCGCGGTTAGCAATGAGTTGAGCGATTTCTCTCTTCATCCTAGTCCACCAGAACCTCTGATGTAGGTCCTGATACATTTTGGTACTACCGGGATGAATCGTGAGAGGAGATTCATGAGCCTCCTTAAGGATTAACTGCCGTAGATGTTGGTTCTTGGGAACCACTAAACGGTTCTCAAAGAAAACAACACCTCTGTTATCAATGGAGAAACAACCTGCAACTCCTTTGTGAATGTTTCTCTTAATTTGGGAAATCCCTGTATCTTGCTTCTGGGCAGCTATGATTTGATCCATAAGGGTAGGTCGCCACCAAGGTGGAAAGGAATCCTCGAGGAACAATGTGAAGGTTAAGCTTACGAAATTCCTCGTAAAGAAGTGGTTGCCCTTGTTGTAACATCAGGTTGTTACAATAAGACTTACGACTTAGTGCGTCGTCCATGACATTGGCCTTCCCAGGGGTGTAAGTGATTCCTAAATCGTAATCTGTGAGCAATTCAACCCAATGTCTTTGCCTGAGATTCAAGTCCGGTTGGGTGAAGATGTATTTCAGACTTTGGTGATCAGTGAAGATTTCACAGCGATTACCAAGAAGGTAATGTCGCCATGTTTTGAGTGCGTGGACTACAACTGCAAGCTCTAGATCATGTGTAGGATAGTTATCCTCATGTGGACGCAACTGTCGAGATGCGTATGTGATCACTTGACGATTTTGCATGAGTATGCAACCTAGTCCTTGTCGCGAGGCGTCGCAGTAGATAATAAAATCCTTGGAAAAGTCTGGTGGTACCAGTACGGGTGCAGATGTCAGGCGTCTTTTCAGTTCCTGAAAGCTAGACTCGCACTGTGGGGTCCACTCAAACTTTTTATCTTTCTTGAGGAGTTCAGTTAGATGTTTAGCTACCTTGGAGAAATTCTCGACGAAGCGGCGGCAATAGCTCGCTAAGCCAAGGAAACTCCTAACTTGCTTGACCGATTCAGGGGGAGTCCAATCAAGGACAGCTTGAACTCGCTCGGGATTGACAGCAATACCCTTGCCAGAGATCACATGACCTAAATAGGTCACTTCCGACAACCAGAATTCACATTTAGAGAATTTGGCATAAAGGAGGTGCTCTTGAAGTTTCGTCAATACCAGCCTTAGATGCTCAGCATGATCTTTCTTGTTCTTGGAGTAGATGAGTATATCATCGAGGTATACCACGACGAATTTATCCAAGTACTCCATGAATATAGAATTCATTAGCCGGGAGAAGGTGGCTGGGGCATTGGTTAATCCGAAGGACATGACGGTGTACTCGTATTGGCCATAACGAGTAACAAAAGCCGTTTTAGGAATGTCCCCGTTCTTGATTTTGATTTGATGGTAGCCCAACCTCAAATCCATTTTGGAAAAGACTGAGGATCCAGCGAGCTGATCATACAGGTCGTTGATCCTGGGGAGCGGATACTTGTTCTTTATGGTGACCAGATTGACAGGTCGGTAATCTACAACCATCCATTCCGTTCCATCCTTCTTCTTGACAAAGAGGACGGGACAAGCCCAAGGGGAAGAACTAGGACAGATGAAACCCTTTTGCAAGGACTCATCGAGTTGTTTCTTAAGCTCAGCTAATTCTAGGGGTGCCATCTTATAGGGTCTCCTAGAGATTGGGACAGTTCCAGGGATAAGATCTATCACGAACTCGACATCTCTGTCAGGTGGAACTCCTGGCAGTTCTTCTAGAAAGACATCCGAAAAGTCACGGACTGCCGGGATATCTTCGAGTTCTGGTAGAGGGCTAGCATTAAGAGAGTAGAGCTGACGCTCAGCCATTCGGGTCAAGACATTGACTGTCTTGCCGGATGGGTGTGTAAGTTGAACGGTCCTAGTGTAGCAATCAATCTTGGCGTAATGAGTTGTCATCCAATCCATACCCAAGATGATGTTTATGTCCGAGGACTTGAGAGCGATTAGAGATGCAAGGAAAACAAGTCTATCGACAAGAATTTCATTTCCATGGCTTACCCTAGAGGTTTGCCACTTTGAACCAGGAGTTTGAATAACCATGGAGGTAGGCATGTCACAAAAAGTCATGTTGTGCATTCGAGCATAGCTCTCAGATATGAACGAATGGGATGCTCCAGTACCGAAAAGAACAGATGCCGGATGGTAGTTAACGAGAAACGTACCAAGGACGACGTTACGATCCTCATAAGCTTCCTCAGCAGAGACATAGTTGACATGACCACGTGCAGTGGGGATTGGCTTGACATAATTCACCTTGCCGGTTGGCTTACCACGGCCAACGCTTTTTCCTGGTTGGTTCTGAGGACACTCACGCATGTAGTGCCCCGGTTCTCCACACTTGAAGCATGTCACAGTGCCAATGCGTGGAGCAAAGTTGGTAGGTGGTCCTCCATAAGTCTTGGCAGGTGCATACTGTTGAGTTGGGCGAGGCACCTCATAGGATGGCCTCGGTGTGTACTTGGGTGGCAGAGCAGTGTTAGGGACCCACACACGGTGTTTGTGAGAGCCAGAGCCGGATGAGGAACCAAAGTAACGTGGATGCTTGCGTGTGGCTTCCAAATCAGTCTGGCCCGTCTCAGCACTGATGGCCTTGTTCACCAACTTCTGGAAGGAAGTGCACTCGTGCAGTCGTAGATCTCGGCGGAGTTCGGGGCTGAGTCCCTTGCGGAACCTCGCCTGGTTCTTGGCATCAGTGGATACTTCCTCAGGTGCATAGGGTGCCAAGTTGCCAAACTCGCGACTATAGCCATCCACAGTTAACCGGCCCTGGGTAAAATTGCAGAATTCCTCCCGCTTGCGATCCATGAGACCTTCCGGAATGTGATGTTCACGGAATGCCTCACTGAATTCAACCCAAGTAGTGATTTGGCCAGCAGGACGCATAGCTTCAAAGTTCTCCCACCATAGACTAGCAGGGCCCTCAAGATGGTAGGCGGCATAGATAACCTTATCAGCTTCCGCCACACGGGCAGAGTGTAGCTTGTGGGTGATACTACTAAGCCAATCATCCGCATCCAGAAGTTTAGTGGATTGATGGAACTTGGGTGGGCACATCTTGATAAAGTCATTGATTGACACCACGTCATTCCTCTGACGAAACCTAGTGTTCTGCTCTATGCGTTCCAGCTGACGGTTGGTCTCTCTCTTGTTCCGTTCTGCCTCGAGCATAACTTCAGCCAAGGAGGGTGGCTGGGGCAGATTCTCATCTCTAGCCCCACTAGCCTCACCCTGCTCCTGAGCAGCAGGAGTGCTGCGAGTGTTGACCATCCTAGGAAAACAAAACAATGGTTTAGACAAGGATGGCAAAAACTTGACATAGGAGTGCATAATGTAATGGATGACACGGAATGCAGAGATGTTCATCCGTACGACATGGTAATATAGAAACTGCTATATATACACCAGTGGTCATACACACCATACATAGTTTAGTACAAGCCAGGGCTAAAGTACAACTGCGGTGAAAGACGATACATCCCATCAGAGGCATTCCAAGCTCCTATACATTATTTAACTACACCTCCGGAACTCAGTACTAGCTAAGTCATATTGCACAACACGCGCAGGACTGTGGAAATACAACTACTACAATACTACTACTGCCACGGTCTAGCTCAGACATTCCCGTAGTAATATTCGTAAAGATTACCACCGTAGCCTGGAAGTGGAACAGATGGATCTTGAAACTCTCGAGCACTCGAAGGCTGTGGACCATAGGGACATGGATGTGGCCTCGGGCCTGATGCTGGTGGTAACCGACGCCCACGTGGAGGTGTAATACCCCCAACGTCACGCCAATTCATACGATTAGGCAGACGAGTCCGCACGGGGTACAAATCCCGCATATCCAGATATCCGGCATGCACAGCAGGTGCAAGCCGTGTCAAAGTAGTCCAGTATGCGGCTCGAGTGTTATACAGCTCCATCCGGAGGGCACGGACCTCACGGTCCGTACCCTCCAGCATCTGAACAGTAGTCTGAAGCAGTGGCTCTTCATGAGCAGCATCAGTATACAGACCAGTGTAGTAGCCTTCCACTCCGGGAAGTGAGGCTGGCATGTAACAGAACTCAGTGTTCAGCAACAGGGCATGCCTAGCCCGGAGGATGGTCATCATCGAATAAGCGGCATCCTGCACTGCCATCTCGTTAGTAACCCCGAGTCCATAAGACCAATGGATGGGGTCGTTAGCTCCGGGATATGAGGGGTATATCCGGACTGTGCAGAAATACTGACTCTGATTGAAATCCCGGTACTGTTCCGCCACGGTGTACTCAGGATACAAACGGTAACCGGTCTCTGTCAACACACGGACTAGCATGGCCGTGTGACCGGGCACATTAATGCACCGAGTCAAACGAACCACTTGGTGAGGTGTGCGGCCAGACATCTGAAACACGAAGTAATGCAAAGGCATTAGTGTTTCTGGGAAAAATCGGGCAGCATAACAACTGTAAATGCTCAAAAATGATTTGAGACTTCATACAAATGATAGCATAGCCACTCAACAATATCATATCAAGGTTCCGGGTCCAACAATTCATCATACTAAAAGGGTAGAAACTGAACTGAGGCTTGAAACCAACAATCCTAAGAGTCTACGGATTAGTAACACGTGAACCTAGTAAGGATAAGAGGCCTAGTCCTAAATCCCCGTAGAAAGAATAGACTGACTCAGATCAGAAGGGCATAAGGTAAAGGAGTAAAAAGAGCCTTACGTTCCCTTCCACAATCAATTCCCCTACATATAACTAAGAATTTTTCTAGACTCAACATCGACCAATTTGGCTTGAGAAACCTATAGGCAGTCCAGCTCTGATGCCAACGCTGTCGGGACCCCGATCCTAAGTCACACCGATCTAGCTGTAACACGTCATATCACTTTGTGGCCTCACGCACGGTATCCCCACGGATGCCACCTTACCTGGCGCGGGACCGTTTGCGCATTTTGGCACACGTATATGACAGTGTCGCTAGCATCCATATGACTGAGAACCCGGGCCGACATGGCTAGTTATAAACCAAAAGCGGCACTAAATTACAGAGACAGGCATCCATGACCCAGCAATGAACGTGTCGGTCATCAACGTATGAAACCAAGTCGTAGCAAGCTACATGGACTTAAAGGAACAACGCGTGACATTTCCCCTAAGGGACAGACACAGGAACGAAGAAGGACACATGCCGGCCAGCCTACGTGTTCCGAGCAGTAGCAAGCTACCAAGGCTCATTGGAAGCACTAGGAGGCATTTCCCTGTAAGATAGGATACCAAAGGAAAACAACTAGGTGTCGGATCCCACACATACCAAGCATTTCAATCATACACACAATATGCTCAATATGTGCAAATACAACATTGCATCACAACAGAACTCTATGACTCAAAGTACTTTATTTAAGAGGCTCCAAGAGCCATACATAACATATCCATACAGTTACGGGTCACATGACCCAACACTCAAGTCATACAGTCATACAAGCACAAGCGGAAGCTACATGTCTGGGTACAGACAACTTAGAAAATAAAACAGGCTTGGTGTAGCCTGACTATCTACAAGGCCCTTCACAAGCTCCAGATCTCCGTCTGGGTGACAAGCTACTCGTCGACGTCAACGTCTATGTAGAACCCATCAGAAGGTCAGGGTTCTCCTCTGCAACAGTTATTAAGCAAACATGAGTACAAAAGTACTCAGCAAGTCTTACAACAAAACCTATCATACATGCAACATTATCAACAGGGGGTAGTGGAGTTCATAGCAGAAAGTCAGCTTTGACTCTTGGCTAACCTATACTACCACTCTCAACAGATTGCAAGATATTACTACGTACACGAGTCCTCTACTCACCACAACAATACACCACCGAGGATCCTCTTCCGTTATCCTACGGAAGGGCCATCCACGGCACTCACACTTGTCTTGAGACTTTTAATAGTATCCATCAACTTGTCTATGAACTGTAAGAGTAACCAACTAGTCCGTACCGTGAACAACGGCTATTCGAATAGATTGATAACCCTGCAGGGGTGTACTTCTTCACACATGCTTCCACCACTTATCGCCGTTTACCCGACTTGTACTCGGCAACCTTCAAGCGGAAGCCCAGCGAGGGTGTCGGCCACGACCTGACTAACTACACAAGTCTCTCGTCCAGGTTTATCGCCTATTTGGGTTCCATCCGTGGGGAGATCCGGCCGGGGTGTCGCTCACGGCCCCAAACGATGTGTACAGGGTTCCCGAGTCACCAAACGGGCAACCGGTACACCGTGACACGTACCTGTCGCATCACAGCCCACCCCGAGGGTCAGCGCTGTGCACGACCACTAGTAAACTACAAACACCAGAAACTAGTTGCAACTCCTGGACAGAGAACAGGGGCAGTTAATAAGACGAGAGGGCTTGGAGCGCCCGGAGCACAATGCATGGTAGTAACTGTAACTTGAATCACACATACAGATCTCGGGTCCTATGGACGATTCCAATGAAACAACCCACCATGTACTCCTACATGGCCTTTCATCGATACCTTTACCAAGCATATTCCACACTTCCTTCTCTTTACCGGTATGATCATTTCACTCTGATCCATCACCCAGATGAACCAGACCTGACACAACTCTAAGCATAGCAGGCAACATAAACAAATAGCATGGTGGATCACACATCACATGGCTCAATCAACTCCTACACATTCTAGCGGGTTTCAACTATTTACTGTGGCAATGACAGGTCATGCAAGGGAATAGGGTACAACTACCGCAGCAAGTAGCAGCTCATACGTTGTTGCCTTAATGAAGAAAAAGAGAGTAGGAGTGAGAAGATGGGTTTGTATCGGAATGGTCAATGATTGCTTGCCTGACAAAGTGGTTGTCGGGTACTGCTCTTCAGTTGGATACGCAGAACTATCCTCGGGAGCAGGACCTAACACGGAGAATAGCGGCGATACAATCAATAAGCAAACAAATGCAACAATATGATGCATGCTCATGATATGGCAAGATGCATGTGTTTTGGGCTAATGCGACTATAACCAGAAGGGTTTGAGCCCATTTGAATCAAAGATTCAAATTGAAACCCAAATTATTATTTAATTAAGTGCATTAACTTGTTTTAATGTAAATAGCAAGGTTAACTTGCTCAAACATGCATGAAACTAGTGCCATTGGAAAGATTGGATTTTTCTGATCAATTTTCATATATATATCTTTTCCATCTGAGCTACTGTTGAATTTATATGATTTTTTGACTAGTGGGACCCACTGGTCAGTGTCACATTTAGTTAACTGACTAATTAAAATTAAATTAAACACTAAACTAGGTTTGACTAACAGGCAGGGCCCACATGTGAGTGACCCAGGGGGGTCAAACCCTTGGTCAAACAGGGGTAACTCGCCGGCGTTTAGCCGCCGGCGAGGCCAAACGCGGCGGTGAGGTGCAGGATTTGTGCTCCGGCTGCCAAAACGACGGTGGAGCACACCTACGGGTAGCTGGGAGTGAGCCGCGTCGAGTGGTGGTGGTGGCTGGCCTCGAGGTCGCTGGAAACGACGCCGGCGACGAGTCCAGCTGCTGCCGGAGTTCGGGCGAGGTCGAACTCGTCGATGCGGTGCTCGTAGAGGTGCGTGGAGTGATCCTACAACACCTATATGTGACGGTGAAGCTGGTGGGCACAGTGGCCGGACCATTAGATGGCCGGAGCCTCGTCTGCGGCGAGCTCAGCGGCGGCGCGTGCAGGTGAGTCTCGTGTGGTGCGTTCAGTGCAGGAGAGAGCCAACGGTGAGGGGGAGGACGGAGTTGAGCTCACGGAGGTTGTAGTAGACGCCGAGGCGAGCTTGGGGACGGTCGGAGCTGAGCGGGGCGGCGAGGGGGATCTCTGCGGCCGGAGTTGGGGAAGACGGGGTCGGGGGCGACTCCAAAGCGGGCGAGCGCTCGGGGCTCAGCCTGCTCGACGTAGTCGAGGACGGTGCAGCGGATGGACACGATGACGGAGCTCAGGGACGGCGGTGGACGCGGCTATCACGACGGCGCGAGCATGGCGGCGTCGGCCATGGTGCGGGGAAGGCGAGGGAGAGGAGCTGGGGAGGGTGGAGAGTGTCAGCGAGCTCAGGGAGGAAGTGGGGGATCGATCCCACTCACCAGAACGGCGAGGGAAGGAAGCAGGGCGGCGGGCAGCTGCGTGGCACGCGCTGCGGCCGCCGTCGAGCACCTGCCTGCCTGCCTGGCCGAGCCAAGCAGCTCGCTGGAGCGGTGGCTGGGCTAGGCCGGCAGGTGGGCCTGTTAGGCGCCAGGTAAGCTCTTCTGTCTTCTCTTTTTTCTATCTCTTTCTGTTTCATTTCTTTTACAACTTGGTTGAATTAATAAAAATGCCAGAACATTTTTATAGCTCATAAAACTTGTCATGCCCACTGTATATAATATGAACAACATGGAACATTTTAGTTTATGATTATTTGGGCACACACAATATTTTATAGCATTTAAATGCCCAAATGCAAATACCATATGAATTAATCCAGAGACCTTGGATGTCCTAGAAAATTGTGCACCATTTTTGGCAGAGGTTTAAGACCAAGGCAGAAATGATGAACATTTTTGAAGGCCATTTTGGGTACATTGAAAAAGATTTTTTTAAACCCTAGGTTTTAGAAGAGGGGTGCTGGGGTTTCTGTCATTCTCATTTCAAGTTTCTTTGATAAGTAAACATGATGCACACTCTAGCTAGTCCTAATGCAAGCACTAACTAGGGATGTGACATGTACGAGCAAATCGTGTACATAGGTATCTACAAGGCCAGTGAGGACGCTACGACGTTGGCATTCCTCAACCGGCCGGAAGCCTTGGATGCCTTTGCTGAGAAGCACGTCGACCTCGCCACAAAAGCCGCCGCTCCTTAGCTGTCGTCGGTGGCCTGGCGCACTAAGTTGAGGAGGAGGAGGTCGTACGCTGATGGATGCATCTTTCTTCTTGTCTTCTGTAACCACCACTGTGATCATATCATCATCATGGCCTTAATTCTTATTGTGCTGTTGCATTCTCGTTCCAGTCAATATCGACATGTGCGATCCCTTTGCTTAATTATATGCACCACTATAACTAGTACTCCATCAATCAATTTATAAGTTGTGCTTACCTTTTCCATCTACTTCATGCAACGCACGGGCATCTTGCTAAGAACACTAGAACATGTCGGACCGCGTGTGACCAAACCGATGATGCGCCAACTTAGCTACTACATACCCTGCTTATCTGGCGGAAATAGCCCCGCCCTAGCGTTTCCAATCGTTATTTCTATCTATTGATCATGCCAAGGAGCAGAACCAAAATGTTACAATTTATACCGTACTCCTACTCCTATAAAAGACTGAGTTGGTGATGGTGGTGTGTCTGCCATCTGTCGTTTCGGACCATTAGATCTCCATCTAACGGCTGTGAGGTAAGCTGTGACATTTTTTGCAACAATAGCCCACTTCTCTACTCCTATTTGCAGAAAACCCCTTATTATCTTGAAAGAAACCACATCCCTTCCTCACCTCATCAAAGAAGCCTGAGAAATATATATATACTCCAATAAGATACTCAGTTGGTGATGGTGGTGTGTCTGCCATCCGTCGTTTCTGACCATTAGATCTGCATCTAACGGCTGTGAGGTAAGTCGTGACATTTTTGCAACAATAGCCCACTTATCTACTCCAATTTGCAGAAAACCCCTTATTATCTTGAATGCAACCACGTCCCTCCCTCACCTCATCAAAACAGCTTGAGAAATTTACTTTGAGTGAAAAGTATAGCCTCCGTTCCTAAATATTTGTCTTAGTCCAACTGAAATATCTAGAAAGTCAAATATTTAGGAATAGAGGGAGTAATGTATTAGGAGTATATCAAAACAAGAGTGATTTCTTTCAAGTTTGTGAACAAGTACTACTATTCCACTACTTTGGATCCGCCACAACGCACGGGCGCATTGCTAGTAAAAGGAAAAGGCATGCCGCGTTCGCGTCGCACTCCCCCCACACACCCAGGAATCGGGAGTACTCCACGGCCCGTCCGGCACGACACATAGCTTAGGGAAGGCGTGTTACCTAGCATTTTCACTTTCATGTGGGACCGCCGTTGAGCAAACCGACTATTGGCAAACCGCACCCCGCCCGCCGCCGGGTTGGAAAACAGAAACGAGGGGAAGATCTATCTGTAGCACGGAAGTCAAGAAATTTGGTGTCAGATGGGCCTCGTTGATAGAGTAGGAGCATTCCGTCCTACTCTACTCCTACTAGTACCAACTTTGTACTATACAACTAGTACTACCACTATACAACTAGTAGGTACGTGCACGACACATCATCGTAGAAACAAAAAACGGGAAGATCTTGTTTTGGGTGATTTATCTTTTTTGCTGTCAACGTAGTATGAATAATATGATGTGGGGGCACCCATGAAGCTTATGTGGCTTGGTTTCATGGCTATGAAAGTTTAGAGAAAAAATAAATAGATAATGTGTTTAGAGTGCACTCCACTAAACAAATATACTTTGAATCCATTGCAATGGGTCGGCACATCTATATCTGTACCCCCTATATAGTGTGTGATTAACTTTGAAAGTTGGTCGTTGTATGAAGCCAATCCCACGGTACAAAGATGGCAAATCTGAGCACTACTGGCCGTTGGATATCATCTACATTCCACCAGATTCTACCACATGTAGAATCTAGAAGACTCCATGATTGAACTTCATTCATGACCAACTTTGCCACAACTAAGCTTAGGCAAAGTGTGTCTGCCACAAAAAAATGTGGCTAACAAAATGGCCACCACAATGTGGAAAGATTTGGCAAGAAGTTGAGTCTATGACATGTGGACCATGTAGCTAGAAAAGTGTGGCAAGCCACAAGTGTAGCAATGAACCAAACACATGCCTGGTGTGTTCGGAGGGTGCATGAAGGGTGCATGATCCCAAGAGTTCCCTTCTCGACCCATTTTTGCGTGTTTGGTAGAGTGTATGGAGGGTGCATGAGTCCACACTAGATTAGCACAAATACACTATAAGCATGCATGAAGAGAGCATACATGAAGAGGGGTGTTGAGTTGAGCATGCATGAAGAGGGAACAACTATGCTGAGACGAGAATGCAACCAAACACACTTGTGGCATGCCTAAGCTTAGGCGTGGCAACCTTAGGCTGCAAACCAAACCATAACTTTGAAAGTTGGTCGTTGGATGAAGCCAATCCAACAGTACAAAGATGGCAAATCTGAGCACTACTGGCCGTTGGATATCATCTACATTCCACCAGATTTTGCCACATGTAGAATCTAGAAGACTCCACATGTAGAAGCATAATGCACAAACCACCAGAATATCATGTGTGCAATGCACGTGTACCTTACTAGTAATTGGTAGTAGTAAGAAACAAATTCTGGGTTTGGCAGAAGCTCGTACTGCGGGAGCACCACAAGGCCTGCCGCAGGAGTTATATTTCCCTCTCGGGGCCCACGGGACCGAACTTCAGTGGCTTAGTGCCCGGCCAATGATTCAATGACATGCGGACCTTAAATGTGGCCGGCCCACATTTCATTATCATGGTGGTGGTGTGGTTCGCGACTCACTCGTTCGAGATGAACCGGCCGGTGGTGGCGTGGCCGTGGCGAGGGTGCCACAGCTGGGCATCGAGGCATTACGAGGCGTAGATGCCCGCACCGGCGGGTACTACCTATAGTACAGAAGTACTGCAGCTGAGGATTGATGCCCGAGATGAAATGTGTCACAGTCGCTGGATGAAAATTCGATGGTGCGGGACGTGTGGTGTCATGGGTTCATGCGGCGTCGTGGAAATCACGTGTGGCTGTGGTAGAAACTTGATGCTCGCCTCATTTAAGGTGGCCCTCATATCATGCACACAAAGGCAGAGGGGCGGTGCGGCCGAGAGGGGTGAGGTGCACGTCGGGGGACGTGGTGCCGTGGGTTGGAGCGGCGTTGTGGGAATCGCGAGTGGTAGTGGATGAAACGTGATGGTCACCGTAGTTGAACTTCCATGGACAAGCTGTCATGTCTACACACATAAATAGTTCCTTATAGTCAAGCGGACCCACGCAACTACTTGTTCCAAAGACATGCACACCATCGAAATAGATCATCTATATCAATATACATAAAGAGGGAATATATTTTTTACATGAGAGGAAATAGTTCATCCATCCATAATGCCCTGCTGCTGGTGCATCTTCTTCTTCTTCTTCTTCTTCTTCTTCTTCTTCTTCTACTTCCTGTTCTCTTCTTCTTCTTCTCCTTCTTCTTCAAGGTTGTACGACTCCAACTTTTGTTTGTCCCCTGTGATGGCTGCCCCACAGAAGTATATGTCATCCCGAGACAAGAAATCGTGAAGCTCACCTGGTATGGAGGGCGCGTGTATGATGTGGTACACCTCTTCGAGGCACATCTGAAGGACGGTGGCGCATTGGATTTTCCCAGTGGCACGCTCCATGTACTCTGTGTCGAGATCGATGACATTCATCTCCACCTTTTGGAGGGAGTTGGATACATTGTTGATCCACTTCCGAACAACCCTTGGGTGGTCGGTGACTGTGGAAACTATGCTCAACGAGCCTTCGACGAGGACATGTTGGACACTAAAAACCTGCATCTCGATCTCTTTCGCCATTTGGAACCGCTGGACCGGAGGGCTATGGTTTGGAGAATTAGGATTAGATGGCTAGTCTAACTGAAGAAGATGATTATTTATAGGGGCTTCGGAATTACTCCAGGAGGATGTGAAGAGGTTGAAACAATGTGAATGCAGTGTGGTTTGGATTCAAATGAAGATCAAGGAGTAGTGAAGAAGCCGAGGAAAATCGGTTCCCGATGGAGAAGTAAATGGTAGAAGTAGCCTGCAGGCAGTTGATTAGACGGCTAGGTAGACTAAATGAAAATGCTACGTGGGGAGTGGGGCCTGTCTCTATACGTGCCCATCCTTCCAGCGCTACATGTGCCACTGGCTAGTTGAGGTCACTCTTCCGAATCACCACGGAGAGACATTTTATGATTCCTTTTTATATCTGCACCCCTCCTGACAGGTGGGACCTATGCAAACGAGAATTTGGTTCTGCTCGCAATATGGATGATACCTGGAGGATGAAGTGAACCCAGAGGCATGCTAGCACGAGATTACTACTCATGTTCCAACTACTCCTAGTAGTAGTAGTAGTACAACTATGGTACACTTGATGGTCAAAATACTATTATTCATCCCCTCCTCACAGTGAAGTGACAAGACCTTGCGCCCGAGGTGACACCAGTCCAGGCGGCATGTCCAGGTAACCAAAGTCAGCCTCACCTTGTGCACTGTGCAGTCACTATCACCGCCGCTGTATAGCATGCCCCGCCTCATCTCCCTCTCCCTTAGCACCACTCCATCTCCATCTCCGTCTTGCCGGAGATCCTGAGGTCACTCTTCATTATACCACTGTGCCCCCGCATACCCTCGCCTCGCTCGCCTCCCCCAGTACCACTGTTCCCTCGCTAGCCGCTCCAGCACCGACAGTCTTCTCCCCCGTAAATCAAGCCCCCCAAAACCCCACCTTCCAAACTCCACCAGGGCCGAACGCGAACCGCACAGGATCCATATGAGCCGCGATTGGAGCAATCTCCCCGGTGACGTCCTCGACATCTGTTGTTTGTGTATGGATATGTTGAGCGCCATGTGACTGTCTGCATGCTCGCGGGGCATGCACACGGCCATCATCGAAGCGAGGCCAAAACTTTGCAAGACACCCTACTTGCTGCTATCTGATCTTGCGAGATTGGCTCACCAAGATACAGAGGCGTACATGATGCCCCTCGACTTCAACCCGATCTCCATTAGCCAAAACTTCTTTGCAGGTATGTAGTGGGTCGCCATACATCATTTCCCTCGACTTCGATCCGATCACCATCGCCTGAAACTTCTTGGCAGGTATGTACTGGGTCGGCATGAACTCCCACTAGATGGCTGCCCTCGGAGAAGACGGTAAAAAGTTGGTGCTCGTGAACTTCCAAACCTCCCATGAGATTATCCTTCCTCCCTTGGATTATATAGAGTTTTACAATCGCGGTCCTAGTCATCTCGATTACCACGTCAGTTGGACGGACCTTGTTTTTCAGAAGATTGTAATCTGGCAAGTGCCCACACGACATGCAAATTACGCAGACTTCAAGCTAATTGCCTTGTTCGACCGTGAACTCGCCTATCTTTACGCCAGTGCCTTCTTTAGCTGGAGACAACTCAGCTCGCAATGGATCATCGTCAAAGCTGATACACACTTCTGTGATGCTATTGAACACAATGGCATCATCTACGCGATCGACAAAGCAGATGGCACAACGTATTGCTGGGACGACGCGTGTAAGTTGTTTCCGTCTCATGTTAATGAAGACGCCATGACACTGTTTGAACTTTTTGTGATGATTGGCATATCCCTGTTTGAGCGGAATTTGAGTAGAACTATGGCAATGTATTAGACACGTCATAAATAAGCTATATTTGGAGTGATTTAATTCATGCGATTGTGATCATGTCATTACAGCCAATTTGTACCCCTGAATAATCAAACGGTTAGGAATATATGGATATTCTCCTTATTTTACAGTAATCTATATACTACTACTAAATATGAGTGTGTATCAATGGACATGTTAGTTTCCTCATTTTCATGATGTAGAAACATGCACCACACTGTTGGTTTCATCTAACCATACATTAGGGAAGTAAATGTGCATATGGAGAACTCTATATTTGGAAGTAGTGAAATCCTGTAATGCTTATCATCTGTACATACCTATATTCGCCATTTAGCAATCAATGGCTAGAATAATATCCTCAAAAAAAATTTGCCCACAGAACACGAGTATATAACAATGCATGGTCTGTTAGTTACCTTGAAGAATTTGTTTGTAAGGACAGAACATGATTCCATAACATGCATGACATGGTAGTTTCCTGTGAAGAATCGATTGTGAGATAACATGAGTATAACCATGCATGGCACTTCTATATTTTCGAACCCAGTATACATTTCCTTGTATTTTCCTCCCAGTTCCAATAGGGACATATCAATGCTGTTTCTTGTATTCGCCTACTCATACTCTGAACAATGCTGATCTTACATTAACAATGCTTATCCTTTTTTATATGATGCAGTATCCCTACAGTTACTGCCCTTTGTAATCACACCACCTTTGCCAAAAACAGGGAAGGACAACTGGTTCCTTGCTCGATCAAACGACGTCAAAAGACTGATGATCATTCAGACACATGAGCCGGAAAAGTTATATTGCAAAAACCCCACTGTATACAAGCACGGTGAAATACGTGAGTATCCGTACAATGGCTGTTACGTCTATGAGCAGGATACCAGCTTGTTGGGGCCTTCAGGATTTTTTAGTTGGAGGTGGGTAAACAGCCTTGGTTCACACTCTCTGTTTCTCGGGCTCAATTATCCGATTAACCAAGAGATCACCGTTGGCAAGGACCTTGGTGGCAGAGAGGCTCTGTTTGCTATGGAAAACTATGTCTACACGGCGAGCCCTAGGAGTTCAGGAGCAAACTCCCCTGATTGTCAACGATACAGCCTGCAGCCAAAAGAAGGTGAGAATGACAAAGGCATCCAGATTAACTTTGATCCTTGGATGTCTCAATTACGACAGGAAGTGATGTGGTTCAAGCCTTCAGGTTGATAGGTAATTGGGCTGTTATATCGAATGTGTGGAGTACTGGTGTCTACGGAACATTAGTCGCTGAAGCGGCACTACAAATTATGATGGTGTTGGATCATCTCTTCGAATGACTTTGTTGTCTTTGCTGCTTGTTCTGGATGGGTAGTTCTTTCTTTTGTTATGCATATTCCTTGTCATTTGGTCATCCTCGTCTATGTCACTCTTACTATGTAATAGTTGGCTCTGTTTAGAATGTCATTCTCGTCTGGATCACGAGAGTCTGAGCGCTGCAGATGGGT
Source organism: Secale cereale (assembly GCA_902687465.1). Lineage (NCBI taxonomy): Eukaryota > Viridiplantae > Streptophyta > Magnoliopsida > Poales > Poaceae > Secale > Secale cereale. The sequence continues at coordinate 540,142,720 of LR738714.1, forward strand.
GCGTTTTGGTGGTGTAGCAAGACTTCTTATGAACTATCATGTCCTGCTGTTTATGTCAGTAGTAGTCACTAGTCAGTGTTTGAATGTTGTATATATCGTTGTTTCGAACTATTTATTGTCTCGAACTACTGGTGGGCTAAATGAGGGCATCACCATTCTCCAGTGTTCAGAGTGTATCCCTTTTTTTCAAGTTATATAATTTGAGCTCAGTGTCTTTTCGGTGATGTACACTTGTTTGGGCCAGTGAGGTGTCGTTGAATATGGGCCGACTTGTAACGCAATGCCAAAAAGGTCAATTATGACTCTCAGGCCGGGCTCTCAAACGATCCTCAAAAAAAGGCCGGGCTCTCCAAAAAAGAAAGAATAAGGACTCTTAGGTTGACATGTGGGCGCCACCGGTGTTTTCGTGCACTTGCGCGCCGAGAGCATATTGGCGCGTGTTCGAAATTCAAGCTACCTTTTCATCCCCAACTCCCGCCCCTCCCCCACCTCTGGAATCTCGTTTCCTACTCCAGTTCCGCCAAATCCCCCTCCTGTACTCCCTGTACTCAAGCTCACTATCATGTCGCCGGTCAACGCGGATCTCCGAGTCGGAGATCCTGAGGTCCGTCCTGCCTTCGGTCGCTGCGTGCTGTCGCTCAACAATGGCATGGCGGAGCTTGACGATCAGTTTGCCGGCAAAGCGCTGATGGTAACCAACAACGGCGACCGGCCTCCCGTCTCGCCAGACGACCTTGTCAAAGCTCTTGGCATTGCGCACGGCATCCAAATAAGTGACTTGCTCGTCGAAGTCTGTTGGCCACCGGCTGATTTCTTCGTCGGGTTCCGGACAACTTTCGACTGCAGTCGTGTGTTCGAATCTTCCCGGCGTTTTTTTTGTGATGGCGCGCTGGTGAGCTTTGATCGGTGGCACCCAGGATGGGGCTTGGTGCCCTCTGAGCTTGAGTTGTTAACAAAGCTTACCTTCCACGGCATGCCTCGTCGTGCTTGGAACAGCGAGTCCATGAATGAGCTTATCAACGTCCTTGGAGGTGAGCTCGTAAGTATGTTTGTTCCTCCAAACAGCTGGGCTGTGACGGTTATGGCATGGATGAAGAAGCCGTCCACCATACCGAAGGTGATTGGTGTTGAGAAACCGGTACAGGAACTCGGGTTGTACTATTCTTCGCCACCAAGGCCGCCGCGGACCACGTTAGGGATGTACCTGTATCGAGTGTTCGTGCATGTCAAAGAAGTGGTCAATACATCAATCGAAGTCCTGCCACCGCCGCTGGTGCCACGGTCCATCGACGACGTCCATTACAGGAGTCAACGTCAGACTTTCCCCGTGTTGCTCGGGACGATGGATGGCATATGGCCTACTTCATCGCGCGGCGGAGGCCACTGCTTCTTTGGGAGAAGAGGAAGGGCTGGCTACCTAGATGTGCTCTAATTTGAGGTAACAACTGAATCTTGTCAGATACTAGTTGAATCCAATCTATGGGTGTGAAGCACTGATGTGCCAGTACATTTGATTGTGACCTGTTCTAATTTTCTACCTGAGCTTTTTCTAGAAAGGGCTATACATCAACTTAATGTGCTAGCAAAACTTATTGTGTTGTCTATCTGTTTTCTTTGCACATCATTCAAGATATTTACCTGTCATTGATAAAGACGATGAACCGTTATGTAGGAGTTCGTTGGTTTCAACATAGCCCTACCCGTAGCGATCCACTGCTTCCATCCTGATTGTGCCGCCTACGTGAAATTTTTGTATGCAAGTTCAATGTGCTATGATGTTCTATATGATTGTGTCAACTATATAAGTTTTTTCTGAGCATCAGCAATGCATATGGCTGAAAGATGTATTTAAGAGCATCGACCGATGTATCTCTCTCTCTCTCACACACACACGCACACACACGCACAAGTGGGACCCGTTGAATTATTTCTTTGCTCGTGACAACTTTTAATTAGGTTCCAATGTAATCTAACTTTTTTCTTAAGTTATTAATTGAGCTCAGTGACTTCAAAAAGTTATACAGAAGCCTTGTTTGGGCCTTTCCAACATCGCTGAATGTGGGTTGAGTAGCCATGTTAGGTTGTACTATACTACACATGCCTTTTTTTTCAACATCGGCAATGCAACTGGGCCGACAGTTGTACACAATATCCGGGTCAACTTGTTATTCTCCGCCCCGCTAGCATGCAAACTTTCCTAGGAGGTATGCATTAGGCTTAACAAGAAAATGGACTTTAAGAAATAATAAATGGGATGTTATTATAATAACTGGGTAGTAACTATCAAAAAATGCACCAAACACGTAATTAGTTTAAAAAATATATTATTTTAGAAATTCGAAATTTTTAATTTCATTACTTGTTGCGCGCGCAATATTTCGTTGGATTTTAACGTAATACAACTTTATGTTGAAATTATATTTAATCTAACTAGAAATTTTGGATAAAAGTATTTCGGATCCCATAAAAATTTGGGGATTTTTTTTAATTCTGTTTTGAGCGATTGGTTGAAATTATTAATCGTTGTCCTAGCTAGAAAATGGCTGTAGTAAATTCCATTAGAATTAAAAAATGGGTTGTACATTCTTACAAATCGCAAATGAGCTATGTGTTCTCTGGCACACACTTGTGGGCCTTCTAAGTTGACGCGTCCCCTAAAAAAACTAAGTTCACACGTATGCAAGGCTTTATCAAGAACACACGGTTCTGGTAGTTGTGGTCGTTGGATGTCCATCCAACGGATGTCGTGCTTCTTCTTAAATCTCGGATATTCGTGCTTCAGCCGCCCAAAAAATGATTCCTCCCCTGAGATCTGGGGCGCACCGTTTCGGAGGCTGACCTGTGGGCCTACTAAGTTGACGCGTACCAAGAGCTTTGTCAACTTAGTCAATATAAACGATTCTAGCTGCAGTGACCGTACGATGTCCATCCAACGACCATAGTGCTTCTTCAACCTCTGGCCTTCTTGCTCCAGCCGCCCAAAGCTGCGCCGGTCGTGCCGCATGCTCCTGCCTCTCGTGGCCAGCTGTGATGCCGCGGAGGCCTCACCGCCCCTACTACTCCCACCGCTGGCCCGGCCATCCCTCTACTCACCCACAACCCCTATTATTCCGTGGCGACGGCAGCCTCACACCGCAGCCGAACCAGTGATCCCTCGTAGTCCTCTTCGCGCGGGCTTCCAATGCCGCGTCCTCCCCGGCTTCGCGTCGTCCCCTTCCTAGGCCTCGCCGTCATCCACCGCCCTGGTGCTCTCGGCGTGACGTGGTCAACGTGGTCAAGGAACGGCTTCCATCGGACGTGGACTGTACGTGGAGAGGCTGACAGCTGGGTCCACGGCGGCAGCAAGGAAGTGCCTCCTTATTACGCGGAAAATAATGATTCCTCCACCTGACAACAGGGACCCACCGGACGGGCCACCGTATTTCGCAAAAAAAACATTTCCCCCTGACTGCTGGGACCCACCGGATGGGCCACCGTATTGCGCGAAAAAATGTTCCCCCCACCGTCAGCTCGGACCCACAGGATGCGCCTCCTTATTACGCACAAAAAAAATGAATACTCCCTGTGCTGGTTGGGACCCACCTTGGTGGGAGGCTGGCTTGTGGGCCTACTAAGTTGACGGGGACGGAGTGCTTTGTCAACTTAGTTAATATGAACGATTCTAGCTCCAGTGACCGTACGATGTCCATCCAACGGCAGTAGTGCTTCTTCAACCTCTGGTGTTGTTGCTCCAGCCACACAAAGCAGCACCGGTCGTGTCGTATGTTCCTGCCTCCCGTGGCCGGCTGTGCTTCCGCGGAGGCCTTACCGCCCCTACTATCCCCACCGCTGGCCGGGCCATCCCTCTACTCACCCACACCCCCTATTATTCTGCGGCGACGGCAGCCTCACACTACAGCGAACCAATGAACCTTCATAGTCCTCTACGCGTGGGCATCCACTGCCGCGTCTTCTCCGGCTCCGCGTCGTCCCCTTCCTAGGCCTCGCCGTCGTCCACCACCCTGGTGCTCTCAGCATGGCATGGTCAACCTAGTCAAGGAACGGCTTCCATCGGACGTGGACTGTACGTGGAGAGGCTGATAGCTGGGTCCATGGCCGCAGTAAGGAAGTGCCTCCTTATTACGCGCAAAAGAATTAATACCTCCACCTGACAGCGGGGACCCTCCAGACGGGCCACCATATTTCGCGAAAAAATGTTTCCCCCTGACTGCTGGGACCCACCAGCTACATCTTCGCACAGCGAGGAAGTGTGTCCGGGTAAAAAAAAAAAGATTCGCCCCATGACTACTGGGATCCACCAGCTACATCTTCGCACACAAGGAAGTGCCTGACAGTCGAGACTGTTGGGAAACGTAGTATTTTCAAAATTTTCCTACGATCACGCAAGATCTATCTACTAGATGCATAGCAACGAGGGGGAGAGTGTGTCTACGTACCCTCGTAGACCGGGAGCAGAAGCGTCAAGTGACGGTGTTGATGTAGTCGAACTTCTTCGCGATCCAACCGATCAAGCACCAAACGTACGGCACCTCCACGTTCAGCACACATTCAGCTTGATGACGTCCCACGAGCTCTTGATCCAGTTGAGCTTCACGGGAGAGTTTCGCCAGCACGACGGCGTGGTGACAGATATGATGTATCAACCGGCGCAGGGCTTCGCCTAAGCACTTCAAAGGTATGACCGAGGTGTGTTTCTGTAGACAGGGGCACCGCACACGGCTAAAACAATTCAACTTGTGTGTCCTAGGGTGCCCCCCTGCCCCCGTATATAAAGGACCAAGGGAGAGGCCGCCCTAGAGGGGGCGCACCAAGTGTGGGGAGTCCTACTAGGACTCCCAAGTCCTAGTAGGATTCCCCTTTCCTTTCCGGGGTAGGAGAGAAGGAAAGAGGTGGAGAGGGAGAAGGAAAAGGGGGCTGCACCCCTTGTCCAATTCGGACCAGAGGGGGGGGGGCGCGCGCGTGCTTCCTTTTGGCCTTACTCCTCTATACCCGTATGGCCCAATAAGGCCCATATACTCCGAAAAATACCCGAATCACTCGGAACCTTTCCGATGTACGAATATAGTCGTCCAATATATCGATCTTTACGTCTCGACCATTTCGAGACTCCTCGTCATGTCCCCGGTATTATCCGGGACTCCGAACTCCTTCGGTACATCAAAACTCATAAACTCATAATACCGATCGTCATCAAACGTTAAGCGTGCGGACCCTACGGGTTCGAGAACTATGTAGACATGACCGAGACTCATCTCCGGTCAATAACCAATAGCGGAACCTGGATGCTCATATAGGCTCCTACATATTCTACGAAGATCTTTATCGGTCAAACCGCATAACAACATACGTTGTTCTTTTTGTCATTGGTAAGTTACTTGCCCGAGATTCGATCGTCGGTATCTCTATACCTAGTTCAATCTCGTTACCGACAAGTCTCTTTACTCGTTCCGTAATACATCATCTCGTGACTAACTCATTAGTCTTTTGCTTGCAAGGCTTATTATGATGTGCATTACCGAGAGGGCCCAGAGATACCTCTCCGACACTCGGAGTGACAAATCCTAGTCTTGATCTATGCCAACACCACAAACACTTTCGGAGACACCTGTAGAGCATCTTTATGATCACCCAGTTACGTTGTGACGTTTGATAGCACACGAGGTGTTCCGACGGTATTCGGGAGTTGCATAATCTCATAGTCATAGGAACATGTATAAGTCATGAAGAAAGCAATAGCAGTAAAACTAAACGATCATAGTGCTAAGCTAACGGATGGGTCTTGTCCATCACATCATTCTCCTAATGATGTGATCCCGTTGATCAAATGACATCTCATGTCTATGGTTAGGAAACATAACCATCTTTGATCAATGATCTAGTCTAGTAGAGGCATACTAGGGACACTCTGTTTTGTCTATCTATTCACACATGTACTAAGTTTCTGGTTAATACAATTCTAGCATGAATAATTAACATTTATCATGATATAAGGAAATATAAATAACAACTTTATTATTGCCTCTAGGGCATATTTCCTTCAGTCTCCCACTTGCACTAGAGTCAATAATCTAGCTCACATCGCCATGTGATTTAATACCGATAGTTCACATCGTTATGTGAATAACACCCATAGTTCACATCGCCATATGACCAACACTCAAAGGGTTTACTAGAGTCAATAATCTAGTTCACATCGCTATGTGATTAATACCCAAGAGTAATAAGGTGTGGTCATGTTTTGTTTGTGAGAGAAGTTTAGTCAACGGGTCTGTCACATTCAGATCCGTATGTATTTCGCAAATTTCTATGTCTACAATGCTCTACATAGAGCTACTCTAGCTAATTGCTCCCACTTTCAATACGCATCCAGATTGATACTTAGAGTCATCTGGATTTAGTGTCAAAGCTTGCATCGGCGTAACCCTTTAGGACGAACTCTTTATCACCTCCATAATCGAGAAACATTTCCTTAGTCATCCAGTTACTAAGGATAATTTTGACCGTTGTACAGTGATCTACTCCTGGATCACTATTGTACCCCCTTGACAAACTCATGGCAAGGTACACAACATGTTTGGTACACAGCATGGCATACTTTATAGAACCTATGGTTGAGGCATAGGGAATGACTTTCATTCTCTCTATATTTTTCTGCCGTGGTCTGGCTTTGAGTCTTACTCAACTTCACACCTTACAAGTCAGGCAAGAACTCCTTCTTTGACTGATCCATTTTGAACTACTTCAAAATCTTATCAAGGTATGTACTCATCGAAAGTCTTATCAAGCGTCTTGATCTATCTCTATAGATCTTGATGCCCAATATGTAAGCAGCTTCACCAAGGTCTTTCTTTGAAAAACTCCTTTCAAACACTCCTTTATGCTTTCCAGAAAATTCTACATCATTTCCGATTGACAATATGTCATTCACATATACTTATCAGAAAGGTTGTAGTGCTCCCACTCACTTCTTGTAAATACAGGCTTCACCGCAAGTCTGTATAAATCTATATGCTTTGATCAACTTATCAAAGCGTATATTCCAACTCCGAGATGCTTGCACTAGTCCATAAATGGATCGCTGGAGCTTGCACATTTTGTTAGCACCTTTAGGATTGACAAAACCTTCTGGTTTCATCATATACAAGTCTTCTTTAATAAATCCATTAAAGAATGCAGTTTTGTTATCCATTTGCCAGATTTCATAAAATGCGGCAATTGCTAACATGATTCGGACAGACTTAAGCATCGCTACGGGTGAGAAAGTCTCATCATAGTCAACTTCTTGAACTTGTTGAAAAACTTTCGCAACAAGTCGAGCTTTGTAAACAGTAACATTACCGTCAGCGTCAGTCTTCCTCTTGAAGATCCATTTATTTTCGATGGCTTGCCGATCATCGGGAAAGTCAACCAAAGTCCACACTTTGTTCTCATACATGGATCCCATCTCAGATTTCATGGCCTCAAGCCATTTTGCGGAATTTGGGCATCATCGCTTCCTCATAGTTCGTAGGTTCATCATGGTCCAGTAACATGACTTCCAGACCGGGTTGCCGTACCACTCTAATGCCGAATGAACTCTGGTTGATCTACGAAGTTCAGCAGAAACTTGATCTGAAGTTTCATGATCATCATCATTAGCTTCCTCAGTAATTGGTGTAGGAATCACTGGAACTAGTTTCTGTGATGTTCCACTTTCCAGTTCGGGAGAAGGTAAAATTACCTCATCAAGTTCTACTTTCCTCCCACTCACTTCTTTCGAGAGAAACTCCTTCTCTAGAAAGGATACACTCTTAGCAACAAAGACCTTGCCTTCGGATCTGTGATAGAAGGTGTACCCAACAGTTTCTTTTGGGTATCCTCTGAAGATTTACTTCTCCGATTTGGGTTCGAGCTTATCATGTTGAAACTTTTTCACATAAGCATCACAGACCCAAACTTAAAGAAATGACAGCTTAGGTTTCTTGTCAAACCACAGTTCATATGGTGTCATCTCCACGGATTTAGATGGTGCCCTATTTAACGTGAATGTAGCTGTCTCTAATGCATAACCCCAAAAGAGATAGTGGTAGATCGGTAAGAGACATCATCGATCGCACCATATCTAATAAAGTACGGTTATGACGTTAGGACACACCATTACACTGTGGTGTTCCAGGTGGCGTGAGTAGTGAAACTATTTCACATTGTTTTTATTGAAGGCCAAACTCGCTAACTCAAATATTTTACCTCTACGATCATATCGTAGAAACTCTTATTTTCTTGTTACGATGATTCTCCACTTCACTCTGAAATTCTTTGAACTTTTCAAATGTTTCAGACTTGTGCTTCATTAAGTAGATATACCCATATCTGCTCAAATCATCAGTGAAGGTCAGAAAATAACGATACCCGCCGCGAGCTTCAACACTCATTGGTCCACATACATCTGTATGTATGATCTCCAACAAATCTGTTGCTCGCTCCATTGTTCCGGAGAACGGAGTTTTAGTCATCTTGCCCATGAGGCATGGTTCGCAAGCACCAAGTGATTCATAATCAAGTGATTCCAAAAGTCCATCACTATGGAGTTTCTTCATGCGCTTTACACCATTATGACCTAAACGGCAGTGCCACAAATAAGTTGCACTATCATTATTAACCTTGCATCTTTTGGCTTCAATATTATGAATATGTGTATCACCACGATCGAGATCCAACAAACTATTTTCATTGGGTGTATGACCATCGAAGGTTTTATTCATGTAAACAGAATAACAATTATTCTATTATTTTAAATGAATAACCGTATTGCAACAAATATGATCAAATCATATTCATGCTCAACGCAAATGCCAAATAACATATATTTAGGTTTTACACTAATCCCGAAAGTATAGGGAGTGTGCGATGATGATCATATCAATCTTGGAACCACTTCCAACACACATCGTCACTTCATCTTTGACTAGTCTCTATTCATTCTGCAATTCTCGTTTCGAGTTACTAATTTTAGCAACTGAACCGGTATCAAATACCCCGGGGTTGCTATGAACACTAGTAAAGTAAACATCAATAATTTGTATATCAAAATATACCTTTGTTCACTTTGCCATCCTTCTTATCTGCCAAGTATCTAGGGCAGTTCCACTTCCAGTGACCATTTCCTTTGCAGTAGAAGCACTTAGTTTCAGCCTTGAGTTTTAGCTTTGGGTTTCTTCACGGGAGTGACAACTTGCTTGTCATTCTTCTTGAAGTTCCCCTTCTATCCCTTTGCCCTTTACTTGAAACAAGTGGTCTTGTTAACCATCAACACTTGATGTTTTTTCATGATTTCTACCTTCGCCGACTTCAGCATCGCGAAGAGCTCGGGAATTCCTTTCGCCATCCCTTGCATATTATAGTTCATCACGAAGTTCTACTAACTTGGTGATAGTGACTAGAGAAATTTGTCAATTACTATCTTATCTGGAAGATTAACTCCCACTTGATTCAAGTAATTGTAGTACCCAGACAATCTGAGCACATGCTCACTGGTTGAGCTATTCTCCTCCATCTTGTAGGCAAAGTACTGTCAGAAGTCTTATACCTCTCGACACGGGCATGAGTATGAAATACTAATTTCAACTCTTGGAACATCTCATATGCTCTGTGGCGTTCAAAACGTTTTTGAAGTCTCGGTTCTAAGCCATAAAGCATGGTGCACTTAAACTATCAAGTAGTCATCATACCGAGCTTTTGTAAAAACGTTCATAACGTCTACATCTGCTCCTGCAATAGTTCTGTCACCTAGCGGTGCATCAAGGACATAATTCTCTATGCAGCAATGAGGATAATCCTCAGATCACGGAACAATTCTGCATCATTGCTACTAACATCTTTCAACTTAGTTTTCTCTAGGAACATATAAAAAATAAACGGGGAGCAACATCGTGAGCTATTGATCTACAACATAGATATGCTAATACTACGAGGACTAATTTCATGATAAATTAATGTTCAATTTAATCATATTACTTAAGAACTCCCACTTAGATAGACATCCCTCTAGTCATCTAAATGATCACGTGATCCAAATCAACTAAACCATGTTCGATCATCACGTGAGATGGAGTAGTTTCAATGGTGAACATCTTATGTTGATCATATCTACTATATGATTCATGCTCGACCTTTCGGTCTCCAGTGTTCCGAGGCCATATCTGCATATGCTAGGCTCGTCAAGTTTAACTCGAGTATTCTGCGTGTGCAAAACTGGCTTACACCCGTTGTATTTGAACGTAGAGCTTATCACACCCGATCATCACGTGGTGTCTCGGCACGACGAACTTTCGCAACGGTGCATACTCAGGGAGAACACTTATACCTTGAAATTTAGTAAGGGATCATCTTATAATGCTACCGTCGAACTAAGCAAAATAAGAAGCATAATAAGATAAACATCACATGCAATCAAAATATGTGACATGATATGGCCATCATCATCTTGTGCTTTTGATCTCCATCTCCAATGCACCGTCATGATCACTTTCGTCACCAGCGCGACACCTTGATCTCCATCGTAGCATCGTTGTCTTCTCGCCAACTATTGCTTCTATGACTATTGCTACCGCTTAGTGATAAAGTAAAGCAATTACATGGCGATTGCATTTCATATAATAAAGCGACAACCATATGGCTCCTGCCAGTTGCCGATAACTATACAAGACATGATCATCTCATACAAAACCGTATATCTCATCATGTCTTGACCATATCACATCACAACATGCCCTGCAAAAACAAGTTAGACGTCCTCTACTTTGTTGTTGCAAGTTTTACGTGGCTGCTATGGGCTTAGCAAGAACCGTTCTTACCTACGCATACAAAACCACAACGATGTTTCATCAAGTATGTGTTGTTTTAACCTTCACAAGGACCGGGCATAGCCACACTTGATTCAGGTAAAGTGAGAGAGACAGACACCCGCCAGTCACCTTTAAGCAACGAGTGCTCATAAAGGTGAAACCAGTCTCGCGTAAGCGTACACGTAATGTCGGTCCGGGCCGCTTCATCTCATAATACCGCCGAAGCAAAGTATGACATGCTGGTAAGCAGTATGACTAGTATCGCCCACAACTCATTGTGTTCTACTCGTGCATATCATCTACGCATAGACATGGCTCATGATGCCAATGTTGGGAAATGTAGTATTTTCAAAATTTTCCTACGATCACGCAAGATCTATCTACTAGATGCATAGCAACGAGGGGGAGAGTGTGTCTACGTACCCTCGTAGACCGGGAGCGGAAGCGTCAAGTGACGCGGTTGATGTAGTCGAACTTCTTCGCGATCCAACTGATCAAGCACCGAACGTACGGCACCTCCGCGTTCAGCACACATTCAGCTTGATGACGTCCCACGAGCTCTTGATCCAGTTGAGCTTCACGGGAGAGTTTCGCCAGCACGATGGCGTGGTGACAGATATGATGTATCTACTGGCGCAGGGCTTCACCTAAGCACTGCAACGGTATGACCGAGGTGTGTTTCTGTAGAGGGGGGCACCGCACACGGCTAAAACAATTCAACTTGTGTGTCCTAGGGTGCCCCCCTGCCCCCGTATATAAAGGAGCATGGGAGAGGCCGGCCCTAGAGGGGGCGCGCCAAGTGTGGGGAGTCCTACTAGGACTCCCAAGTCCTAGTAGGATTCCCCTTTCCTTTCCGGAGTAGGAGAGAAGGAAAGAGGTGGAGAGGGAGAAGGAAAAGGGGGCTGCACCCCTTGTCCAATTCGGACCAAAGGGGGGGGGGCGCCTGCTTCCTTTTGGCCTTTCTCCTCTATTCCCGTATGGCCCAATAAGGCCCATATACTCCGAAAAATACCCGAATCACTCGGAACCTTTACGATGTCCGAATATGGTCGTCCAATATATCGATCTTTACGTCTCGACCATTTCGAGACTCCTCGTCATGTCCCCGGTCTCATCCCGGACTCCGAACTCCTTCGGTACATCAAAACTCATAAACTCATAATACCGATCGTCATCAAACGTTAAGCGTGTGGACCCTACGGGTTCGAGAACTATGTAGACATGACCGAGACTCATCTCCGGTCAGTAACCAATAGTGGAACCTGGATGCTCATATAGGCTCCTACATATTCTACGAAGATCTTTATCGGTCAAACCGCATAACAACATAACTTGTTCTTTTTGTCATTGGTATGTTACTTTCCCGATATTCGATCGTCGGTATCTCTATACCTAGTTCAATCTCGTTACCGGTAAGTCGCTTTACTCGGTCCATAATACATCATCTCGTGACTAACTCATTAGTCTTTTGCTTGCAAGGCTTATTATGATGTGCATTACCGAGAGGGCCCAGAGATACCTCTCCGACACTCGGAGTGACAAATCCTAGTCTTGATCTATGCCAACACCACGAACACTTTCGGAGACACCTATAGAGCATCTTTATGATCACCCAGTTACGTTGTGATGTTTGATAGTACACAAGGTGTTCCTACGGTATTCGGGAGTTGCACAATCTCATAGTCATAGGAACATGTATAAGTCATGAAGAAAGCAATAGCAGTAAAACTAAACGATCATAGTGCTAAGCTAACGGATGGGTCTTGTCCATCACATCATTCTCCTAATGATGTGATCCCGTTGATCAAATGACAACTCATGTCTATGGTTAGGAAACATAACCATCTTTGATCAATGAGCTAGTCTAGTAGAGGCATACTAGGGACACTCTGTTTTGTCTATGTATTCACACATGTACTAAGTTTCCGGTTAATACAATTCTAGCATGAATAATAAAAATTTATCATGATATAAGGAAATATAAATAACAACTTTATTATTGCCTCTAGGGCATATTTTCTTCAGGGACCCACCTGGTCGAAGCGTACGTAGCGTTGTCATTCTGGTCGCGAACGTGTATGTACATACTGGTCGATGTAGAGGCACGCAAGTGTCGTAATAGAGACGCGCACGTAGCATGTACACGTACGTACAGCGGCCAGGGTGCAAGAAAGTAAATACGACCACGTACATACATACGGGCGGGGTCTCGAATGCCTACTCACGCGTACGTGCGGCCAGGGCTCGTGTACATGGCCGGGTCGGAACGGAGAAAAAGCATCGTCGTCGTGTTCATGGGGAGCCAACCGGCTGGGTCTGAACGGAATGCGTCGTCGTGTTCATCAGGAGGGCTTGGACAGAACAGCTGATGGAAACGAGGCATGGCGTACCGCAGAACGGAAGAAACGGCCTTGTGTTCGACCAGCCATGTTCGAAACGGGATCCTGTTCATCGAGAGGGGTCTGGCGTACAACAAATGAAGGAAACATACCTCCTACGGTCGAAACGGGGGTCCTGTTGATCGGGAGGGGTGTGGCGTACCGCAAAATGGAGGAAACGGACTTGTGTTGGAGCGCTACGTTCGAAACGGGGGGCCTGTTCATCGAAAGGTGTGTGGCGTACCGCAAACCGGGACTCCACGGGATACTGTTCATCTCCACCGTCGACCCACTCCAGCCTCCACGAGCTACTATTCATCCACCGCCGACCTCCTCCAGCCTCCACCTGCGATTGTTCATCCACGGGCTCTTGTTCATCCAGCCTCCACCGCGCGCTACTCCACCATCTACTGTTCAACCAGCCCTCTCGACGGGCTCCTGTTCAACCACCCCTCCACGGGCTACTGTTCATCCAGCCCACCATCATCTACTATTCATCCAGCCCTCCATGGGGTGGTCCTGTTCATCCTGCCCTCCACGGGGTCCTGTTCATCCAGCCCCAACTGGCTCGATTGATCGGGGTCCTGTTCATCCAGAGGCAACACCACGAGGTCCTGTTCATCCACCCCCACCGGGAACTGTTCATCCAACCCCCCCAGCAACGCTCACTGTTCATCCAGAGGCATCATCGATCGCCTTCAGTTAGCAGCAGTAGCGAAGGAATCGCTCGATCGGGCTCAGTTAACAACCATCGATTGATAGCTCGTGTTCAGTAACGCGTAGCCTGCAGTGCAATTGCTCGGGTTCAGTTAGAGCCCAACGCCTCGCTAGGCTTCAGTTAGAGCCCAATGCCTCGCACCCACGCGCGTGTGTGTACAAGAGAAACGCGCATCGCTCACCCCCGACCACCCATCGTAACCGGGAACACCCCGATATTTTCCTCGCCCTCGCTTCTACCACGGTTTTTTCCATCATGGACGGCCCAAAGAATGTCATGCAGCTACGTCTCCAGCCCGCCCAGGACGAAAACCCCATTTTCTGTCATGATTTTTTGTCACAGAAGTAGGACCCCACCACATCTATGATGATACCGGGTTTTGTCACAATTATCGTCATAGAAGTGTCATAAGTATGACAGAAAAAATTTCATTTGGCCCAAAATGTCACACATGTTTCTTTTTGTTGTTGTGGGAGCTCACATCACAATGATGAAAATCCCACGATAAGCGGGCACGATCTCTATTCTGACGGGACGTGTCAACAAGGATATGCCTCAAAACGCGAAACTAGGACCAAATAAAACAGATCGATATGTTAGTGGGTTGGACGTGATGCTTCACCCAAAAGTTGTCAGTAGAGACACATTATTCATTTTCTTTAAAAGCCTTGCCTTCGAGGCTAAGGGTTGTACTAATCTTGCAGAGCCGAACACGGTCCATCTATTTGCAGAAGATATATTCGGGAGGAGGAACCCGCCTTGCAATGCCGAAGACAATACGAAAGCCGAACTCATCATCATCGAAGACAGGTTCAGGGGCTACTAAGGGAGTCCTGGATTGGGGGGTCCTCAGGTGGCCGGATAAACTCCTGGTGGGCCGAACTGGTGGGCCATGAAAATTATTATAGAAGATCATCTCTCGTATCCGGATAGGACTCCTGGATTCTTGTAATGGCAAGTTTAGGCTCGGGTGTAGATTTTCCTTCCTCTGCAAGATGATATGTGCAAACCCTAGGCCCCTCCGGTGTGTATATAAACAGGAGGGTTTAGTCTGTAGAGGTTAATAAAGAATCATACAATCCTCGTAGCCAAAAACTTAGGGTTTTAGCATTTACGATCTCGAGGTAGATCAACTCTTGTACATATATTCATCCATACTAATATAGCAGGAAGTAGGGTTTTACCTCAATCAAGAGGTCCTGAACCTGGGTAAACATCGTGTCCCCTGCCTCCTGTTAACATCAATCCTCAGACGCATAGTTCGGGACCCCATACCCGAGATTCGCCGGTTTTGACACCGACAATCCCTTCACTAAATTTCAATATGGTGGTGTTCTCCCCGAGTATGCACCATTGCTATAATTTGTTGTTTCGAGGCACCACGTGATGATCGGGTGTGATAGAATCTATGTTCACAGACAACAGGTGTAAGAAACTTTTACACACGCAGAATACCTGTGTTAAACTTGATAAGCCTAGCACGTAGAGACATGCCTCGGAACACTAGAGATCAAAATGTCGAACATGTGTCATATAGTAGATATGATCAACATAGAGGTGTTCACCATTCATGACTACTCCATCTCACGTGATGATCGGACATGGTTTAGTTGATTTGGATCATCTATCACTTAGATAACCTGAGGGATGTTATTTTAAGTGGGAGTTCTTCAATGATTTGATTAATTGAACTTAATTTATCATAAACTTAGTCCTGATAGTATTTTCATATCTATGTTGTAGATCAATGATCTGCGCTACCGTTCCCTTAAATTTTAGTGCATTCCTAGAGAAAGTGAAGTTGAAAGATGACAGTAGCAACTACACGGACTGGGTCCGTAACTTGAGGACTGGGTCCTTGGTGCACCGATAGGTGATGCACCTGCTGCAGGAGCTGAAGCAGATGTTATGAACGTCTGGCATGATCGATCTTATGACTACTCTATAGTTCAGTGTGCCATGCTTTACAGCTTAGAACCGGTACTTGAAAGACATTTTGAACGTCATGGAGCATATGAGATGTTCTAGGAGCAGAAGTAGATATTTCAAGCTAATGCCCGGGTTGAGAGATATGAAGTCTCCAACAAGTTCTATAACTGCAAGATGGAGGAGAATAGTTCTGTCAGTGAGAACATACTCAAAATGTATGGGTATCAGAACTACTTGACTCAGTTGGGAATTTCCCTTCCACCTAAGAGTGTTATTGACAGAGTTCTTCAATCACTGCCACCAAGCTACAAAGACTTCATGATGAACTATAATATGCAAGGGATGGATAAGACAATTCCCGAGCTCTTCACGATGCCGAAATCGGCGGAGGTAGAAATCAAGAAGGAGCATCAAGTGTTGATGGTTAACAAGACCACTAGTTTTAAGAAAAAGGGTAAAGGAAAGTAGGGGAACTTCAAGAAGAACGGGAAACAAGTTGCCGCTCCCACAAAAAACCCAAAACTGGTCCTAAGCATGAAACTGAGTGCTTCTACTGCAAAGGGAGTGGTAACTGGAAGCAGAACTGCCCCAAGTATTTGGCGGATAAGAAGGATGGCAAAGTGAACAAAGGTATATTTGATATACATGTTATTGATGTGTTCCTTACTAATGCTCGTAGCTGTGCCTAGGTATTTGATACTGGTTCGATTGCTCATATTTGTAACTTGAAACAGGAGATGCAGATTAAACAAAGATTGGCTAACGACGAGGTGACGATGTGCGTTGGGAATGGTTCCAAGGTTGATGTGATCACCTCGACACGCTACATCTACATCTACCTTCCGGATTAGTTTTATATCTGGATCTTGTTTTTTGCGAAACGATTATTCATTTTAGTCAGAGAATAATGGTTGTTCTATTTGTATGAGTAATATCTTTTATGGTCATGCACCCTTGAGGAAGGGTCTATTCATGTTGAAGCTTGATTGTAGTGATACACATATTCATAATATTGATGCCAAAAGATGCAGAGTTGATAATGATAGTGCAACATACTTGTAGCATTGGCGTTTAGGTCATATTGTATTAAAGCATGAAGAAACTCCATGATGATGGACTTTTGGAATCACTTGATTATGAATCACTTGATACTTGCGAACCATGCCTCATGGGCAAGATGACTAAAACTCCATTCTCCGGAACAATGGAGCGAGCTAATGACTTATGGGAAATTATACATATCGATGTATGCGGTCCGAGGAGTGTTGAAGCATGTGGTGGGTATCGTTATTTTCTCACCTTCACAGATGATTTGAGTAGATATGGGTATATCTACTTAATGAAACACAAGTATGAAACATTTGAAAAGTTCAAAGAATTTCATAGTGAAGTAGAGAATCATCATAACAAGAAAATAAACTTTCCACGATCCGATCGTGGAGGCGAATATTTGAGTTACGAGATTGGCCTTCATTTGAAATAATGTGGAATAGTTGCACAACTCACGCCACCTGGAACACCACAGCGTAATGGTGTGTCCAAACGTCATAACTGTACTCTATTGGATATGGTGCATTCTATGATGTCTCTTACCGATTTTCATTTATCATTTTAGGGTTATGCATTAGAGACAGCTGCATTCACGTTAAATAGGGCACCATCTAAATCCGTTGAGACGACACCGTATGAACTATGGTTTGGCAAGAAACCAAAGCTATCCTTTCTTAAAGTTTGCGGTTGCTATGCTTATGTGAAAAATCTTCAGCCTGATAAGCTCGAACCCAAATCGGAGAGTGCGTCTTCATAGGATACCCAAAGGAAACTATTGGGTACACCTTCTACCATAGATCCGAAGGTGAGATATTTGTTGCTAAGAATGGGTCATTTCTAGAGAAGGAGTTTCTCTCGAAAGAAGTGAGTGGGAGGAAGGTAGAACTTAATGAGGTAATTGCACCTTCACTCGAATTGGAAAGTACATCATCAGAGAAAACCGTTCCCGTGATGCCTACACCGACTAGAGAAGAAGCTAATGATAATGGTCATGAAACTTCAGATCAATTTACTACCGAACCTCGAAGGTTGAGCAGAACACATACCGCGCCAGAGTGGTATGGTAACCCTATCCTGGAAGTCATGTTGTTAGACAATGGCGAACCTTTGAACTATGAAGAAGCTATGATGAGCCCAGATTCCGATAAATGGATTGAGGCCATGAAATTTGAGATAGGATCCATGTATGAGAACAAAGTGTGGACTTTGGTGGACTTGCCTGATGATCGGCAAGCCATTGAGAATAAATGGATCTTCAAGAGGAAGACATACGCTGATGGTAATATCAGTGTCTACAAATCTCGACTCATTGCGAAAGGTGTTCGACAAGTTCAAGGAGTTGACTACGATGAGACTTTCTCACCCGTAGCGATGCTTAAGTCTGTCCGAAACATGTTAGCAATTGCCGCATTTTATGGTTATGAAAATTGGCAAAAGAATGTCAAAACTGCATTCCTTCATGGAATTCTGAAAGAAGAGTTGTATATGATGCAACCAGAAGGTTTTGTCAATCCTAAAGGTGCTAATAAAGTGTACAAGCTCCAGCAATCCATCTATGGACTGGTGCAAGCATTTCAGAGTTGGAATATACTCTTTGATGAGGTGATCAAAGCATATGGTTTTATACAGACTTACTGTGAAGCCTGTATTTACAAGAAAGTGAGTGGGAGCTCTGTAGCATTTTCTTAATATTAAATGTGGATGACATATTATTGATTGGAAATTATGTATAATATCTGGATAGCATAAAAAGATACTTGAATAAGAATTTTTTCAATGAAATACCTCGGTGAAGCTGCTTACATATTAGGCATCAAGATCTATAGAGATAGATCAAGACGCTTAATAGGACTTTCACAAAGCACTTTTGACAAAGTTTTGAAGAAGTTCAAAATGGATCAGTCAAAGAAAGGGTTCTTGCCTATGTTACAAGGTGTGAAATTGACTCAGACTCAATGCCCGACCACTTCGGAAGATAGAGAGAAAATGAAAGTCATTCCCTATGCCTCAACCAAGGTTCTATCATGTATGCTATGCTGTGTACCAGACCTGATGTGTGCCATTCCATAAGTTTTGAAGGGAGGGACCAAAGTAATCTAGGAGTGGATCACTAGACAGCGGTCAAGAACATCTTGAAGTACCTGAAAAGGACAAAGGATGTGTTTCTTGTTTATAGGGTGACGAAGAACTCGTCATAAAGGGTTACGTTGATGCTAGCTTCAACACAGATCTGGATGACTCTAAGTCGCAGACCGGATACATATTTATATTGAATGGTGGAGCTGTTAGTTGGTGCAGTTCTAAGCGGAGCATTGTGGCGGGATCTATGTGTGAAGCAAAGTACATAGCTGCTTCAGAAGCATCACATGAAGGAGTTCTTATCCGCTCAAGGTGTAATACTTAGTGCATCGGGTCCAATGACAATCTTTAGTGAGAACATTGGTGCAATTACTTTGGTGAAGGAATCCATATTTCACAAGAGAACAAAACACATCAAGAGACGCTTCAACTCCATTTGTGAATTGGTCAAGGATGGAGACATAGAAATTTGCAAAGTACATATGGATCTGAATGTTGCAGACCCGTTGATTGAGCCTCTTCCGTGAGCAAAAATATGATCAGCACCAAGACTCCATGGGTGTTAGATTCATTACAATGTAATCTAGATTATTGACCCTAGTGCAAGTGGGAGACTGACGGAAATATGCCCTAGAGGCAATTATAAAGTTGTTATTTGTTTTATACTTACTTATTCATTATAAAGGTTTATTATTCATGCTAGGATTGTATTGACCGGAAACCTAAATACATGTATGAATACATAAGAAAATACCATGTCCCTAGTAAGGCCCTACTAGACTAGCTCGTTCATCAAAGATGGTTAAGGTTTCCTAACCATTGACATGACTTGTCATTTGATAACAGGATCACATCATTGTGAGAATGATGTGATGGACAAGAGCCATCCGTTATCTTAGCATTTGATTTTACAGTTTATTGCTACTGCTTTCATGTATGTCAAATACATATTCATATGACTATGAGATCATGCAACTCCTAGATTCCGGAGGAGTGCCTTGTGTGCTATCAAACGTCACAATGTAACTGGGTGATTATAAAGATGCTCTACAGGTATATCCGAAGGTGTCTTGTTGGGTTGGCGTGAATCGAGATTAGGATTTGTCACTCCAAGTATCAAAGAGGTATCTCCGGGCCCTCTCGATAATACACATCATAATAAGCCTTGCAAGCAAATGACTAATGTGTTAGTCACAGAATGATGTATTACAGAATGAGTAAATAGACTTGCCGGTAACAAGATTGAACTAGGTATGGAGATACCGACGATCCAATCTTGGGCAAGTAATATACTGACGGACAAAGGGAATTATGTATGTTGTCATAATGGTTCGACCGATAATGATCTTCGTAGAATATGTAGGAGCTAATATGGGCATCCAGGTTCCACTATTGGTTATTGACCGGAGAGGTGTCTCGGTCATGTCTACATAGTTTTCGAACACGTAGGGTCCGCAGGCTTAACGTTCGTTGATGATATAATATTTTATGAGTTATGTGATTTGGTGAACAAATGTTGTTCAGAGTCCGAAATGAGATCACGGACATGACGAGGAGTCAAGAAATGGTCGAGAGGTAAAGATTGATATATAGGACGATGGTATTTCGACACCGGAAGTGTTCCAGAGAGTTCCGGGCACCCCGGCAAAACATATGGGCCTGATGGGCAAAGAGGGCAAACGCACATGTTGGCGTCCTGGGTGTGGCCCCTTCACCGGCCTCGTATGACCCTTCTTCAACATCAACACACAAGATCCCCGCGAGGTGCCAAGCCTCGTGAGGCGGACGACACCAAGGCCTCCGGAAGGAGCAGTCTCTCTAGGATGGCTCCTGAGGAGCGGAGATCTCTATGCAAGCTAAGGAAGTCCTGGATTGAGGGGTCCTCGGGTGGCCGGATAACTCATGGTGGGCTGGGCTGGTGGGCCATGAAGATCGTCTCTCGTATCTGGATAGGACTCCTGTATTCGTATAATGCAGGTTTTGGGTTCGGATGTAATATTTCCTTCCTCTCTATGATGGTTATGTACAAACCCTAGGCCCCTCCAGTGCATACATAAACTGGAGGGTTTAGTCCGTAGAAGCTAGGGAATCATAACATCCTCATAGGCTAGACTTTAGGGTTTAGCCATTACGATCTCGAGGTAGATCAACTCTTGTAATCATATTCATCCATATTAATATAGGAGGAAGTAGGGTATTACCTCGACCCAGAGGGCCTGAACCTGGGTAAACATCGTGTCCCTAGCCTCCTGTTACCATCGATCCCTAGACGCATAGTTCGGGACCCCCTACCCGAGATCCGCCAGTTTTGACACCGACATTGGTGCTTTCATTGTGAGTTCCACTATGTCGTCGACCGAAGGACTGATGGATCGCTTCATCAACCACGACGGCGCCACCGATGAAATTTTCCCTCCCGACCATCTTTTTGTATTCAGTGGCTTCATGCTCCATGCCAACACAGAAGGACACCTCGAGCAGGTTGAGAGCTACAGCCGTGGCCATCAAGTCTGGCCTGGAAGCTTGAACTACGTTGCTAATATCCGCGGAGACTTGATTTTCGACGGATTCGAGCCCACGCCGACCTCTCCCTTCCACCACGATGAACATGACCTAACTCTGCATCGGACCAGGAAATAGCACCTGTAACCGTCTGGCCCGAGATCCACAACAGATCACGTTGTCCGAGGACGGGAAGCTCAACCCCGTCACGGAAGCCACAGACTCAACGGCGCTGGAGCCGCACACGTACCCAACTCTGAGCGAGATCTGTGTTACCGGAATTCCGGACTTGTCTCCGGCCGTAGGATCCGAACCATGCACATCTGCGCCCCTTCAAGCTCGATCAGGCGTTTGTCGCCGAATTCAGCACCGCAGATATCTTTCGCCTCTCACCCTTTGGCGATATGCTGAACTCGCTAAAATCTCTCTCCTTAGCTCGGAACACACAACCGAAATATATCCGGTTTGAACTGGAGGCTGATGATGGAGAATTTTGCTCCCCACCCACCACTCACTTGGTAGCCACGGTCGAAGATCTAACTGACCTACTTGACTACGCTTCCAAAGACTTCGAAGTGACGGACCTCAAAGCCGAAGCGGATCTAAACCAAAACCGGCCCGTAACCGGGCGATGGACAGCTATGTCTTCATACGATGTGTAAATGGTCGATACACCTAAGGAGAAGGAGGGCGACGGCGAAAATAATCCCGCAAAGGACAAGTCTGTCGAAGAACCTCCCAAACATCGGCGTTCGAAGCGCCGAACTAAATCCCATAAAGGAAAAGATAGCAACATTGTCACCAACGACGGTGACAGTCCGGAACAAGCCGAAGACCCCACAGACCCAGCAATGGAGCAGGACGGACGATAGGATGGCGAACATAGTCCAAAACCACAGTCCGATGATAGCTATGCCGAAGACATTAATTATGAACATGTCTCCGAAGAGGATGTTAGCCTAGGCGACGACGAATACATCGTCCCAAAAGAACCCTTAGAACAAAAGCGCTTCCATCGGTGGCTTATTTCCACCGCGAGGATCCTGAAAAAGCAGCAAAGAGGGCTTCGAGCCGAATAGGATACCCTGAGGGATAGATGGAACGAAGTGCTGGATGCTAAGAAAAAATATGGCAATCGCCAAACCAAAGGATATCCTAAGCATAAACTACTACATGAATTCGACGACGAGGCCGTTGCACCTATACCGCCGAAGAACAACACCGCCGACAAGCCGGACCGACCACCTTGTGGACGGGACAGAGTGGCTAGCAACGGCATGCACATGCCCGCACCCCCACCCCGTAAAGGAAAGGAGGATGCGGCTCAGGCCCGGAAACACGATCTCCGTGAGGACCTGAACAA
The DNA here is from genome assembly GCA_902687465.1 of Secale cereale. NCBI lineage: Eukaryota > Viridiplantae > Streptophyta > Magnoliopsida > Poales > Poaceae > Secale > Secale cereale. The sequence continues at coordinate 540,165,562 of LR738714.1, forward strand.
AAAGGCTGGCAAGACCAGATCAATCTACGAATCAAGGGACCGTGCTCCCGCGCGGGATGGCGGCTACCAAGCCAATCGCGCCGGTCATATACCAGTTCGGGGTCAATACCGAACATCACAACCATCGGACATACGCCATGATATAGAAAAATACAGGGGCGCCGCGCACCCTCTGTGTTTCACCGATGAGGTGCTAGATCATGACTTTCCAGAAGGGTTTAAACTTGTAAACATCGAGGCGTATGATGGAACAATGGATCCTCGCATCTGGATAGAGGACTTCATTCTTCACATCCACATGGCTCGCGGAGATGATCTCCACGCCATTAAATATTTACCCCTCAAGTTGAAATGACCAGCTCGGCACTGGCTAAACAGCCTCCCAGAGAACTCCTTTGGGAGTTGGGAAGAACTTGATGGTGCTTTTCGGGCCAGTTTTCAAGGGACCTATGTCCGGCCCCCGGATGATGACGATGTAAGTCACATCATCCAACAACCCGGGGAATCATCCCGCAAGCTTGGGAATCGGTTTCTCACTAAAAAGAATCAAATCATCGACTCTCCAGATGCCGAAGCCTTAGCGGCCTTCAAGCACAGTGTCCGGGACGAATGGCTAGCAAGACACCTCAGACAGGAAAAGCCAAGGACAATGGCAGCCCTAACTGCACTCATGACCCGTTTTTGCGCGGGCGTGGACAGGTGGTTAGCTTGTAGTAGCACCAGTGACCCTGGAACATCTGAAGTCAGGGACGACAATGGAAACCCACGACGTAACAAACACAAAAGTCAAAACAACGCTGGAAGCCCAGATGATACAGCGGTAAACGCCGGATGTAGCGGCTCTAGACCCTATCAACGGATGAAGCCAATTAAAGGCAACAAAGATGGTCCATCTAGTCTGGACAAAGTATTGGATAGGCCATGCTAAATCCATGGCACCCCAGAAAAACCTGCAAATCATACCTACCATAATTGTTGGGTCTTCAAGCTGGCCGTCAAGCTCAACGCCGAACACAAGGGAAAGGGACCTGAGAGCGAAGACGAGGATGAACCTCGCCAGCCGAATACAGGGGGACAAAAGAAATTTCCACCGGAGATCAAAACAGTGAACATGATATATGCCACTCATATCCCAAATAGGGAGCACAAGCGCGCACTCCGAGACGTCTACGCCGTCGAGGCTGTTGCCCCCAAATTCAACCCATGGTCGGCTTGTCCGATCACTTTTGATCACAGGGATCATCCGACTAGTATCCGTCATGGGGGTTCGGCTGCCCTAGTGCTCGACCCAATAATCGACGGATAGCATCTCACCCGAGTCCTTATGGACGGCGGGAACAGTCTTAATATGATATATTAGGACACTGTCCACAAGATGGGGATCGACCCGTCAAGAATCAAGCCAAGCAGCATGACCTTTATTGGAGTGATACCGGGTGTTGAGCCCGCTGCACGGGTTCTTTAACATTGGAGGTCGTATTCGGCTCTCCTGATAATTTTCGAAGCGAAGAGCTAATCTTCGACATAGCTCCGTTCCAAAGTGGCTATCATGCACTACTCGGAATAATGTCCTTCGCCCGCTTTAATGTAGTCCCACATTATGCTTATGTAAAGCTTAAAGTGCCTGGACCACGTGGCCTCATCACGGTCAATGGAAATATGGTGCGCTCTCTCCGTACGGAGGAAGACACTGCGGCCTTAGCAGCTGAAGTACAAAACGTCCTATTCAAGCCGGACATCCTATCGGTCATTAAAACCGCGAACAAAGCTAAACGTGTCCGGCATATGCCTCAGTGCGGCAGCTCAGATGAACCTGAGCTAGATTAGCAGTTACGCCCCCATCGATTCCCCATAAGATGATATCATATGTGCCTCGTGTACATATTTATGCCCTGAAAATCCCTTGGGCGACGCTAGGGGCACACTTCATACACATAGTCCATAGTTCGGTTCGACCCTATTCGGACTCTAAAATTATCTTTCAAGGTTCACTAAATGAACCGGTTCTCTTTTATGGCCACCCTGGATCTGTTTTCTTTTACAGGTCTCTTCTTTTTTCTCTTTTTTACAGATGGCCATCACACCCCCCCTCTAAGGACACATCACAGAGGAGGAAACGGCGCAGACGTGCAGCAGGGATCCGCACTAAGGTTTCTTTCTATATTAAGACCCTATGTAAAACTTTTTTCTCTTTTTATTTTATATTTATCTGGCATGTGAAATGTCCAAGAAAGTCATCCGCCATTATGTGTAAGCTTACGGCTCGCCGTACTATAATGGGATATTATAAGAATAGCTTGGTCCATATTATGTTTGGAGTTTTATTCACTCACCATCTATGTTCTACCCCGACGTCAGATTGCCACATGTGCCTTGTCAACAGGGTCATTACCAGGGGTTGTATTCAGCCCGATATATGTCGAAAAGTCCAAACACCTATGAGGAGTGTTCGGCATCCTGGATGTTCGCCCTATATGCATCAGTCTCGAAGAATGTCTTGGGTCAATGGTTGGGTAGCCCCGCTCCTGTGCTTACCCCTACGTTCCCGATTGTTTGGCTAGGGTGTAAAGGGTGAACTACTGCGATTGTACTTCTGGCTCATCCGGTCAAGTACCTTAGTAGAGAAAGGCGAAAACTGACTGTCATGATATGTGAGAACCTGGTCCGTAATCCGGTGACTTAGTTTTATACTACGATCGATAGAGATCTATCCGGTGTTAAACGAAGGGTTGGTTTTCCGCCCAGCTGGGTGCAATTGGACACCTTCATTCGGAAATATCATATGCGCACCAGGGGCTAGTACCTAGCCCCACTTGTCAAATTCCTATGGCTAAGTGAAAGCAATAACGCCGCATAGTCTGATTGCCTGGTTCGCTCTGCATACACCTCCTACACGGACCAAGACGTTGGATAAAGAGTGTATACGCATATGACCGAACACCCCAGTACTATGTACATGGGGGCTGAAGCCGATGACTGGAAACTTTCAGATTTACATAAACAACCACACAGGAGGTAAAAGTCGCTCACGTTATAATAGTGCAAAAGTTATATACATTGGTTCATAAGCTTAAGTCTTTACAACCGGATACAATTACTCGAAGATAACATCCTTTGAGCACTTGCCTCCTACAAGGCGGGCGCCTTCTATGATGTCCTCGAAGTATTTCTCCGGCTTGCAGTGCTCCTTGCCTGCGGGTGGGCCAACAGTAGCTATATCATGCGCCTTCATCTTCGCCCAATGCACTTTTACATGAGCGAAGGTCATCCAAGCACCTTCTATGGAGGCCGAACGCTTAAATGCGTCAACCCGTGGACTCGCCTCGACGAGCCACTTCACCAATCTGAAGTATCTACTTGGGATGGGATCAGCGGGCCATAGCCGGACTATCAAGTCCTTCATGGCCGAACCCGCCATATTGTGCAGCTCGACCAGCTACTTCATATGGTCGTTGAGGGGCACCGGATGTTTTGGCGCATAGAACTGCGACGAAAACAACTTCTCCGTGTCGTTCCCCTCCTGGGCTCGGAAGTATTGGGCGACGTCAACACTGCTCCTCAAAAGATCAGCAAACACGCCTAGAGAACTCCATAACCGGGTCAGCCCAAGATACTTCCGCCCTCCGAAGATGCTCTATAAGAGAAAGGTCTTACCAGATGCTATCTGCCGCGCCTGCTTGATTTCTTCACATGCGCTGCGTGACTCGCTTTGCACATCCCGGGCAGCCTTAACTGCGCATTCAGCTCGGACATTTGTTCCGAAGTCTTCTCTTCCAAAGCCTCGCATTTGTGAATAGCATCTTTGAGCTCAACCTCGACTTCGGACACCCGAGCTTGGTGTTTCTCGCATGTGGCCTTTTCGGCCTCTAAATCGACAACCACTTTGTCAGCGGCTGCCCTGTTTGCTTCGGCCTCCTTCCTGGCCTTCGCGAGTTCGCCCTTGAGGGCCTCAAGCTCACTCGCGCCAACTGTGTAATACAGAATATCATAAAGAGTTTATACTCATACCCAACTACTTAGTCTTCTTGACATCATAATTTTTGAAATCTACATACCTTGCGTTTCATCTAAACGCTGGTTGACTCAGACGATATCCGCGTTGGCCAACAAGAGCTTCCGATTTAGTTTGGCAACCTCTGCATCTCGTGCAGTTGCCGTAACTAGTGAAGCATGTTCAAATAACAAAAGCATAACATTTCAGCTCCATAAACATGCTATACTATGACTTCGTCCGATTCTGGTCAGAATCACACAAAGCATGAGGGGCTACTGGCTATATATGTGCACATAAAAGTTCCATAAAGAACATTACGTTGCTTACCTCAAAGCTTGTTAACAAGCTGTTGAAGGCTTCATTTTGTCCGCCTTTGACGGATTGAATCTCTTCATCACCGCACCCATTATGGTGCGGTGTTCCTCCACGATGGAAGCACTCTGAAGTGCTCCCTCCAGAGGGTCCGGTGCCTCCGGATTGACCCCGGGCGCTGTAGTATCCTCCCCCGCCATGGGGGGTCTGGTCTTCGGACCCTGGAGCCACGCTAGGCTCCGTGTCAGTATTCGGCGGGGCCCCAGATTGTTTGGCCCCCCCGTCCTCGGTCTCCATGGCGATTGTTTCCCCATGGTCAGCGGCAGCCGAGGTGTTACCCTCGGTCACCCTGTCACTTGCCCCGCCCCCACCTCCTTGAGCAGAAGACACCCGCTGAGAGGACACTTCGGTGTCCCCGCCAATCACGGGCGATGGAACTTGGACCAGTGGGTCACTCTCCGTCTGTCCAGGTGCTAGGGAGTTCCCCTTTGGTAAGGAGGCTTCGGGGTGGGCTGTAGGTTAGCAGGTGAGAAATACTAAGTAAGCATAAAAATACTAAACAAACAAGGTGCAACATTTAATATATCCAGACAAACTTACGTTTTGGTCGAGGGTTTCACCCTGGGCTTCACCACAAAGCTCTGTTCGGACGATGAGTCCGAACGGGCAAAGAGGATCCTCCGGGGTGCGACCGTACCCGCATCAGCGGCAGACGCCCTCTTCGTCCTCCTGCCTTGTGCAGGGGGCTCCTCTTCTTCTTCTTCTTCTTCTTCTTCTTCTTCTTCTTCTTCTTCTTCTTCTTCTTCTTCTTCTTCTTCCTCTTCTTCTTCTTCTTCTTCTTCTTCTTCTTCTTCTTCTTCTTCTTCTTCTTCTTCTTCTTCTTCTTCTTCTTCTTCTTCTTCTTCTTCTTCTGCGTCATCCTCCTCCTTTTCGGAGGAGAGGATGTTGATCTTCTCGGACTTCTCGTCCGCCGGGCGGGGGCCGCTGTCGGCCTCCTTGCTCTTTTTCTTGGGTTTTTTGACCGGCGCCTTGTACGGCGCTGGGACGAGGATCGTTGTCAGTCGAGGCGATTCTGGGTCTTCAGGCACAGGCGCCAAACACTTAATCCAGATCGCCTTCTTCGTCCAGCCCTGTATATCACGCAAAAACTCCAATTCCTATTATCATTAAATAAGAAAGGGGATATGTGTTCGGCAGAATTTTCTATTACCTCTGGGACGGTGAACGCGGTACTATAGCCCACGTCCTCAGTTTCCTTTGGCCACTCCTTCTTGCTCTTGAAGAGATGCTTCCAGATCTCTTTGTGCGTGAAGCCAAAGAGATGCTTCAGAGGCCGATCTCCTACCGGATCGAACTCCCATAGAGAGGAGTCCCAGCTTTGACAAGGAAGGACAAGCCGGGCCTGCATTACTCGGACCACGGTCGAGAGCTGATAGCCCTTGGAAATCATGCCAGACACACGTCTGTAGAGTGCCGTCACGTCAACTTGAGACCCCTAGTTCGGACTCTTATCGGTCCAGGAAGTCAACCTCTCTGGGAGTCCAGATCTAAAAGCAGGTTCCGCCGCCCATTTAGCATCACAGGGTTCCATTCGTGCTGCCAGACCTTGTTCATCTCCACGAACGACCCTTTTGGCCAAATCACATTCGGGAGCTTGCTTATCATTGCACCCCCGCACTCCGCGTGTTGCCCGTCCACCACCGAACTTCACGTTGAAGGTTTTGAGCCATAGGCCGGAGTGTGGGGGGGCGCGGAGGAAAGCTTCACACACCACTATAAAAGCGGAGATGTGGAGAATTGAGTTCTAGGCTAGATCGTGGAAATCTAGCCTGTAGAAAAACAACAAACCCTAAACAAAGGAGTGGAGCGGAAACCCTAGCCCCTAACAAAGTGTGAGAGAAACATAACTCACTCACTCGCCTCTGGGACGGGAACCACATGGACCTTGGCGGGGACTCGGTGCGCAATGTCAGTAGCGAGATAGCCCGCGCTCCGAAGATCCCCCATGGTTTTCCCAGTAACCGTGGAGGCCTCCCACTTGCCATTGGCACCGGATCCAGCCATTGTTGGGAAAGGAAGTAGTGGTTGAGGAACGAAGAATGGCGGGTGCAGGAGATGAGGATGTTGGGGCTAGGAAGATTGGAGAGCTCGATTTTGAGGAAAGCGTGGGGCTGATGAAATGGATTGGTATCCTTTTATAATGCTGTGAACACAGAACGCCCCCCCCCCACTTTAGCCATAAACCTCGCCGGTTCCCAAAGCGGTCGTGCGTAATGCACGGTTTGGATGCTCACATCACGTTAATAAGGATCCCACAATAAGCGGGCACGATCTCTACTCTGATAAGACATTTTAATGGGGTTGTACCTCGAAACACGAGACTAGGACCAAGTAAAATGGTTTGGTATGTTAATGGGATGGACGCGACGCTTCACCAAAAAGTTGTCAGTAAAGACACAATACTCGTTTACTTTCAAGGCCTTGCCTTCGAGGCTAAGGGTTGTACTAACCATGCAGAGCTGAACACAATACACCTTTTGCAGAAGATATATTCGGGAGAAGGAACCCGCCTTTCAATGCTGAAGACAATACAGAAGTTGAACTCGTCGTCATCGAAGACAGGTTCAGGGGCTACTGAGGGAGTCCTGGATTGAGGGGTCCTCGGGTGGCCGGATAACTCGTGGTGGGCCGGACTATTGGGCCGTGAAGATCATCGTTGAAGACCATCTATCGTATCCGGATAGGACTCCTGTATTCGTATAATGGCAGGTTTTTGGTTCGGGTGTAATATTTCCTTCCTCTGCAAGATGGTTATGTACAAACCCTAGGCCCCTCCGGTGCATATATAAACTGGAGGGTTTAGTCCGTAGAGGCTAGAGAATCATAACATCCTCATAGGCTAGACTTTAGGGTTTAGCCATTACGATCTCGAGGTAAATCAACTCTTGTAATCATATTCATGCATATTAATATAGCAGGAAGCAGGGTATTACCTTTGATCGAGAGGGCCTGAACCTGGGTAAACATCGTGTCCCCAGCCTCCTGTTACCATCGATCCTCAGACGCATAGTTCGGGACCCCCTACTCGATATCCCCCGGTTTTGACACCGACACAAGCCCCCACCTCATGAGGTTCAGATCACGCAAGCCATGGTGACTAAGGCCAGGCGGGCACCAGCAGGCGCAGTACAACAGGTTTCCCCTTTGGTGCTAAAGAAGCAAGCGCAGGCGCGGAGTCCCGAGGAATCAGCCAAAGATGTCCATTTCCATGCAACAAGACCAAGATTGCCAGGACGATAGGACGGAGGTCATCACCGAGCCCACCATAGTGTCATGACCAGAAGCTTTGCAGGCGAACACCACCTTTCGTTAGGATAAGATGTACTAGTTGTCTCCCTTCAAATTTTTCCATTGTGGGATCCCTTCCCGCCTTCATTTTGGGAAGAGGACGAAGGCCACTATAAAAATAGCCTAGCCACCACCGTAGCAAGGGACGGATCATTCAGACCACCCTCACCACCACAAGCAAGAACACACCTCCTGAGGTTGTTCCACCACTGTACTAGTTCATCCTTAGCCCACCTCGTGGCAATTCACCACAAAGCAGGAGTAGGGTATTATACCGTGAGGTGGCCCGAACCTGGGTAAAATGCTTTGTCCCATTTCCTTCTTGTTCATCAAGCTAGACCGTCGAAACGACGAGTAGGCAGGCACGGGAAGTTGAGTTCTTCACACGCACTCTAGTGTTCGAATCTAACAAGGGTTTTGCGAAGCCCTGAATTGCCCAAAGACTTTTATGTATGCCCAAGCGTGCCATCGAGTAGGGTTAAGGCTCCTTTAGACACTTGCCTTATCACCCAATAGCCGCGAAGGTTGTGAGTTCGGCAAGAATTTAGCATGATAGAGTGGATAGGGCATGGCTTATCCAGGAGGCCATCGTGGGCGCTCCTGGAGCGGCTAGCAATTTTCTTTTTTTTCCGAGGTTGCTCGACTGTTTAGTGTCGTGTGTGGAGTTCCTAGCGAGGCGTGAGCCTGTCATGCTTTAATTTATTTTCATAAATCAAGTCTATTTATTTTTCCATGGCCAGTGAGGCATCTTCAATGGTACAAAATTTTGGCACTAGATTGGATAGCCCCGGGAGTGTTTGCACACAATGGCGGGTAAGAGCATTCGAAACGCCTTTATCTCTACATCCACACTGAAAGGCTGCTATTATTTTTGAGTCCTGGTAGTCTGGTATGTCGTTTTTAATAGACAAGAATCTGGCTCAGAACTGCCTGGTCAATTCGTCAGGTAGTTGTTGTACATAGCCAAGATCCCATACATTAGAAGGTACCGAGTTATTGGGGCAGTACTCGATGTGGGAGGAGGGTGGGATAGAAGTTTTGATCTCCATGGACTACGAGCTTGAAGACCCGACATTTTTTTCTTCTGAGGTACGCGTAAGTGTCGGATCGGCCAAGCTTATTTAAAGATCAGGCTTGTCGGCTGTTTCTGGCTGGCCGCCGTCAGAGTCGCTCTCCAGAAAGTACCTTGGCCCTTTTTCCTTTATGGGGAGTTCGGCTCGGGCGAAAAATAAAGTCATGGATTGCTTCTTGCTCGTAAGGGAGAAGGTGCGATCCAGACCCAATCAATCTTTTGTTGATCTCATAGTGGAACTCTCAATGAAAACACCAGTGTTGGTGTCAAAACCGGCGGACCTCGGGGTAGGGGGTCCCGGGTCATGGATCTCGGGTCGTTGCTAATAGGAATGAAGGAGACAATGTTTACCCAGGTTCGGGCCCTCTTCATGGAGGTAAAACCCTATGTCATCCCCTTGTTTATATTGATGATGATGTATCAAAAACAAGCTTGATCTACCTCGAGATCGCAAGTTCTGTTCTAACTTTAGGACTAGGTGAATGTAATTGTGATTTAGTTTCCTCTGCGGGCTAAACCCTTTGGCTTATATACATGCCAGGTAGGGGGTCTACGGTTACATAGTCGGTATCCAGGGACGCGTATGGAGGCGGTAGGAGTTGTCTTGGAGTATACGTCAAATCTTTGGCGGGCGCAGTCTTAATCTACCATGTAGCTTTCGGAGTCTTCATCAATGAGAATGAGGCCTACAGGCCCAGCCTGAGGACTATTGGCTGACTAGGTTGGCACCCCCTAGTCCAGGACACCGTTTCGCTACAAAAAAGACACATCCGTGACATTTTGGGCCGAATGAAACTTTTTTCTATCATACTTATGACACTTCTATGACAATAATTGTGACAAAACACGGTATCATCATAGATGTGGTGGGTCCTACTTCTATGACAAAAAATCATGACAGAAAATGGGCTTTTCGTCCTGGGCGGGCCGGAGACGTAGCTGCATGACATTCTATGGGCCGTCCATGCCGGGAAAAACCATGGTACAAGCGAGGGCGAGGAAAATATCGGGGTGTTCCCGGTTACGGTGGGTGGTCGGGCCGAGAGATGCGCGTATCTCTCGTACACACATGCGCGTGCGTGCGAGGCATTGGGCTCTAACTGAACCCGTGCGATGCGTTGGGCTCTAACTGAACCCGAGCGATTGCACTGCTGGCTACAGTTACTGAACCCGAGCGATCGATCGATGGCTGTTAACTGAACCCGATCGAGCGATTCCTTCGCTACTGCTGCTAACTGAAGCCGATCGATGCTGCCTCTGCATGAACAATGAGTGTTGTGGGGGGGG
>LR738714.1:540183518-540205369 GCA_902687465.1 Secale cereale
CTTCTACATCATCATCATCACCCTCACCATGAGTTGTGAGTAGTTTACCACAAACCTTTGGGTCCATAGCTAGTATCTATATGGCTTCTTCTCTCTCTTTGGATCTCAATAGAAAGTTCTCCTCAGTCTTCGAGGAGATCTATTCGATGTAATCTCTTTTTGCGGTGTGTTTGTCGAGATCTGATGAATTGAGAGTTTATGATCAAGATTATCTATGAGAAATATTTGGTTCTTTTCTGAACTCTTTATGAGTGCTCATAATATCCTTGCAAGTCTCTTTGAATTATTGGTTTGGTTTGGCCTACTAGATCTCTAGTTCTTGCAATGGGAGAAGTGCTTGGCTTTGGGTTCAATCTTGCGATGCCCTTTCCCAGTGACAGTAGGGGCAGCAAGGCACATATTGTATTGTTGACATCGAGGATAAAAAGACGGGGTTTATATCATATTGCTTGAGTTTATCCCTCTACATCATGTCATCTTGCTTAAGGCGTTACTCTGTTCTTATGAACTCAATACACTAGATGCATGCTAGATAGCAGTCGATGTGTGGAGTAATAGTAGTAGATGCAGGCAGGAGTCGGTCTACTTGTCTCGGACGTGATGCCTATATACAATGATCATGCCTAGATAGTCTCATAATTATTCAGTTTTCTATCAATTGCTCGACAGTAATTTGTTTACCCGCCGTAGAATATCGCTATCATGAGAGAAGCCACTAGAGAACACTATGGCCCCCGGGTCTATTCTCAACATATCAATCTACATCTACTTTACTTTTTCCGCTTTTACTTTCTGTTCTTATAAACAAAAATACCAAAAATATAAACTATCATCTCTATCAGATCTCACTTTCGTAAGTGACTGTAAAGGGATGGACAACCCCTTATCGCGTTGGCTGCGAAGTTCTTATTTGTTTGTGCAGGTGCGAGGGTCTCGCGCATGTTCTCCTACTGGATTGATACCTTGGTTCTCAAAAACTAAGGGAAATACTTACGCTACCGTGATGCATATCCCTTTCCTCTTCGAGGGAATACAACGCAAGCTCGAGAAGTAGCAAGAAGAATTTTTGGCGCCGTTGCTGGGGAGGCTTACGCAAAAGTCATATACCAAGTACCTATCACAAACCCTTATTCTTCGCATTACATTTTTTGCCTCTCGTATTCCTCTCCCCCACTTCACCCTTGCCGTTTTATTTGCCCTTCTTCTGCCGTGGGTTTACCATTCGCTTGCCTCTTGTTTGCTTGTGTTGCTATGTGCCCTCTATTAGCTTGCATCTTCGCTTGCTAAATTATGAATCCTCATCCACTTGCTAATCTCTTTAAGAGATCCAATTATGTTGAACCTATTGCTAGTGAGCTGCGTGCACTAGATTATCTTTATGGGGTTTTGCTTGAAATTTATGAATCTGAAAATTGTGAGGAATTGTTAAAAGAAAAAGTGATTCATGATAGCTTGTTAAATAAAAAGCATGATTGCAATGATGTTATTGTAAATTCTATTAATGCCAATTGTGTTAGTGACATGCAAAACCCTAAGCTTGGGGATGCTTATTTTGTTGTGCCCACTACTTGTTGCAATGATCATGATTGGGGAGATTCTTCTTATGATCTTGAAATTTTATTTAATCCCAATGATGATTATAAGATTGATAATAATGTTTGCATTAATATTGAAAGTGGGTTTGTAAGAGTGTCAACTTTAGATCCCACATACTTGGAGAATGTTCAATCTTATGAAACTTTTGATAAAAGTGGGTTTGGAGAGGTCATGACTTTAGTTAATGTTAATCGCACTATTTTGGAAGAGTGTCAACTTCGCATGCATGTGGATCGTGTTGAGAATATGTTATGTGATAGCTATATTGTTGAATTTGCTTATGATCCTACATGCAATTATTATGGGAGAGGAAAATATGGTTGTAGAAATCTTCATGTTACTAAATTACCTCTCGTTATGTTGAGATTGCTATTGTTTCTTTCTTCTTTCTTGCATATGTTAGGTCTTGCTTGTATTGCTAATTTGTTCTCCTATAAAATGCCTATGCAAAGGAATTATGTTAGACTTAAATGAGTTATTCACATGTTTTATGATGCCCTCTTTGTGCTTCAATTCCTATCTTTCATGTGAGCATCTTGAAATCTCAATGCCTAGTTAAGGGCGTAAAACAATAGCGCTTGTTAGGAGGCAACCCAATCTTATATTTTTGTTTTTGCTGCTGTTAGGGAATACATATTGCATCAAGCTTCTGTTTAGATGTGGTTTCATGTTTTGTTTAGTGTTTGTGCCAAGCAGGACCTTTGGGAAGACTTGTGTGAAGTTTATATGATCTTGCTGTGAAAAACAGAATCGTTAGCGCTCGCTAGAATGGTCATCAGATTTTACTAGAGCGTGCTATTTAGTTGATTCTTTTTGCAGATGATTAATAGAAAAATTCCTCACGTTTACCAATTTAGTTTGAATTTTTTGGAGTTACAGAAGTATGCGAAACCTGCAGATTACTACAGACTGTTCTGTTTTTTGAGAGATTCTGTTTTTCGTGTGTTGTTTGCTTATTTCAATGCATCTATGAGTAGTATTGGGAAGTATGAACCATAGAGAAGTTGTAATACAGTAGGTTTAACACCAATATAAAAAAAAGAATGAATTCATTGCAGTACCTTTGAGTAGTGGTTTGCTTTCTTTTACTAACGGAACGCGTGAGATTTTTACCTAAGTTTTGTGTTGTGAAATTTTCAAGTTTTGAGTATTGCTTTGATGGACTATGGAACAAAGAGTAGCAAGGGACTAAGCTTGGGGATGCCCAAGGCACCCCAAGTAAAATTCAAGGACAATCAAAAGCCTAAGCTTGGGGATGCCCCGGGAAGGCATCCCCTCTTTCGTCTTCATCCATTGGTAACTATGCTTGGAGCTATATTTTTATTCACCACATGATATGTGTTTTGCTTGGAGCGTCTTGTATAATTTGAGTCTTCGCTTGTTAGTTTGCCACAATTATCCTTGCTGGACACACCTATTTGAGAGAGTTAAACATGGCCTAGGAATTGATAGAACACTCTATGTGCTTCACTTATATCTTTCGAGTTGAATAGTTTTTTCTCTAGTGCTTCACTTATATCTTTTAGAGCACGTTGGTGATAATATTTTGAAGAAATTATTGAACTCTCATGCTTCACTTATATCCTTTTGAGATTCTATTAAAATAGCATGGTAATGTGTTTAGGCTATATAACTAGTCTTCACATGATAGACATCCAATATCAATGTAGTAAAAACTTTCACACTAAGTGCATTGAATATGATGAGATGTTGGATGCTTGATAATTGTTTTGAGATATGAGGATAGTGATATTAGAGTCATGCTAGTGGAGCTATTATGAAATTGAGAAACACTTGTGTAAAGGTTAGTGATTCCCGTAGCATGCACGTATGGTGAACCGCTATGTGACGAAGTTAGAGCATGAGGTATTTGTAAAGTGCCAACCTTTGTGTGGAGATAGGGGGCGCGCGATGGTTAACTCCTACCAAACTCCCCCCTAGGAGCATGCATTGATTGCTTTGTTTTGATGACTCGTCGATTTTTGCAATAAGTATATGAGTTCTTATGGCTAATGTTGAGTCCATGGATTATACGCACTCTCACCCTTCCACTAGCCTCTCTTGTACCGCGCAACTTTCGCCGGTACCATACACCCACTATATATCCTTCCTCAAAACAGCCACCATATTATTCCTCAAAACAACCACCGTACCTACCTACCATGGCATTTCAATAGCCATTCCGAGATATATTGCCATGCAACATTCCACCTTTCCGTTCATATGACACGCTTCATATTGTCATATTGCCATGCATGATCATGTAGTTGACATCGTATTTGTGGCAAGGCCACCATGCATAATTTTTCATACATGTCACTCTTGTTTCATTGCAAATCCCGGTACACCGCCGGAGGCATTCATATAGAGTCATACTTTGTTGTAGTATCGAGTTGTAATATCTAGTTGTAATGGTGAACCCTGGGGGGGGGGAGTTTGATGATCATCATTATTAGGGCATTGTCCCATGGGGGAAAGCCTAAATCAATAAAGCCCCTCCGCAAAAAAAGGCAAAAGAAAAAAGGAAAGGCCCAAAAAAGAAAAAAAAAAGAAGAAAAAGGGACAATTGCTACTATCTTTTTCCCACACTTGTGCTTCAAATAGCACCATGTTCTTCATTGTAGAGAGTCTCATGCTTAGTCACTTTCATATACTAGTGGGAATTTTCATTATAGAACTTGGCTTGTATATTCCAACAATGGGCTTCCTCAAATGCCATAGGTCTTCGTGAGCAAGCGAGTTGGATGCACACCCACTAGTTTCTTTTGTTGAGCTTTCATATATATTTAGCTCTAGTGCATCCGTTGCATGGCAATCTCTACTCACTCACATTGATATCTATTGTTGGGCATCTCCATAGCCCGTTGATACGCCTAGTTGATGTGAGACTATCTCCCTCCTTTTTGTCTTCTCCACAACCACCTCTCTATTCCACATAGTGCTATGTCCATGGCTCACGCTCATGTATTGCGTGAAAGTTGAAAGGTTTGAAAGAATGTAGTGTGAAAACAAGTGTTTGGCTGAAACCGGGGTTGTGCATGATATGACTATTTTGTGTCATGAAGAGGGAGCATAGCCAGACTATATGATTTTGTAGGGACAACTTTCTTTAGCTTTAGTATTTGGAGAAGACATGATTGCTTTGTTAGTATGCTTGAAGTATTATTATTTCTTATGTCAATATAGACTTTTATCTTGAATCTTTCAGATCTGAACATTCATGACACAATTAAGAGAATTACATTGAAAAACTATGTTGGCTAGCATTCCACATCAAAAATTCTGTTTTTATCATTTACCTACCCGAGGACGAGCAGGAATTAAGCTTGGGGATGCTTGATACGTCTCCAACCTATCTATAATTTTTTATTATTCCATGCTATTATGTATGATGTTTTGGATGTTTAATGGGCTTTGTCATACACTTTTATATTATTTTTTGGTCTAACCTACTAACTCAAAGGCCCAGTCCAGATTGCTGTTTTTTGCCTATTTTAGGGTTTTACAGAAAATGGATATCAAACGGATTCCAAACGGAATGAAACCTTTGGGAGAGATATTTTTGGAGAAAATCACGCACGGGAGACTTGAGAACCATGGAGTAGGGGCCACGAGGTGCCCAGGAGGGTGGGGGGCGCGCCCCCTGCCCAGGGCGCGCCCCCTGCTTCGTGAGCCCCCCGGTGTCCTCCTTCCTCCTATATAAGTCTACGTACCCCGAAACCATGAAAGAAGGAGAGAAAACCCTAGTTCCACCGTCGCAACCTTCTGTTCCCGTGAGATCCCATCTTGGAGCCTGTTCCGGAGCTCCGCCGGAGGGGGGATCCATCACGGAGTGCTTCTACCTCATCATCATCGCCCTCACCATGAGTTGTGAGTAGTTTACCACAGACCTTCGGGTCCATAGCTAGTATCTAGATGGCTTCTTCTCTCTCTTTGGATCTCAATACAAAGTTCTCCTTGGTCTTCGAGGAGATCTATTCGATGTAATCTCTTTTTGCGGTGTGTTTGTCGAGATCTGATGAATTGAGAGTTTATGATCAAGATTATCTATGAGAAATATTTGGTTCTTTTCTGAACTCTTTATGAGTGCTCATAATATCCTTGCAAGTCTCTTTGAATTATTGGTTTGGTTTGGCCTACTAGATCTCTAGTTCTTGCAATGGGAGAAGTGCTTGGCTTTGGGTTCAATCTTGCGGTGTCCTTTCCCAGTGACAGCAGGGGCAGCAAGGCACGTATTGTATTGTTGCCATCGAGGATAAAAAGACGGGGTTTATATCATATTGCTTGAGTTTATCCCTCTACATCATGTCATCTTGCTTAAGGCGTTACTCTGTTCTTATGAACTCAATACACTAGATGCATGCTGGATAGCGGTCGATGTGTGGACTAATAGTAGTAGATGCAGGCAGGAGTCGGTCTACTTGTCTCGGACGTGATGCCTATATACAATGATCATGCCTAGATAGTCTCATAATTATTCGCTTTTCTACCAATTGCTCGACAGTAATTTGTTTACCCACCGTAGAATATCGCTATCATGAGAGAAGCCACTAGAGAACACTATGGCCCCCTGGTCTATTCTCAACATATCAATCTACATCTACTTTAATTTTTCCGCTTTTACTTTCTGTTCTTATAAACAAAAATACCAAAAATATAAACTATCATCTCTATCAGATCTCACTTTCATAAGTGACCGTAAAGGGATTGACAACCCCTTCTCGCGTTGGCTGCGAAGTTCTTATTTGTTTGTGCAGGTGCGAGGGACTCGTGCGTGGTCTCCTACTGGATTTATACCTTGGTTCTCAAAAACTGAGGGAAATACTTATGCTATTGTGATGCATATCCCTTTCCTCTTCGAGGGAATACAACGCAAGCTCGAGAAGTAGCACAGTGCTGGGGGAAGAAGACGAGAGATTGAAGAAGAATGCCGGCCGTTGGATGTAAATCCAACACCTTCTTAGGCTTCGACCTACTTGCCCACATGTCAGCCAGTCCATTAGTTTTTTTAGTCCATTTGGTGGGCTGGGTGAAACAATGATGTAGCATATATGCATCTCGTTTATATATATGGTGGAATACAAAGCCCATTTGCATTTTTCTCGAAATCCGCGGACTTGCTGGGCTGGGTGAAAATATCATGTTGGGCTAGATGGAGAAATGTTGAAAAAACATAAACACAAGATTGCACGTCTATTACTGCATTGGTCAGTAAAATCTTTGCAAGCTTATGTATGCAATAAACAATTATTATTATTATTTTGTAAGAACTTTCAACTTATGAAATAAAATATCATTTAAATTTAATGAGTTAATAGTACGTGGGGTATTATTATTTTTAGGCTAGACGTGGGACAGTTGAGTTGGTTCTAGGGAAAAGTACTGGGAGAAAACTCAGTTTACATAAAAAAGAATGTGGGAGAAAATTCAGATATAGTATTAATGAAAACGAAAAATAGAACTGAGTTGTGCGTCGTCTTGAAAAAACAAACATAACTTGGGTTGTTAATGTTATAGACAAGCTAGGTTGGGAGGCCCAGAGGCCACTTGATACCTGCTGGATCCAAAAAATGTTGAAACATGTCGTGGGCTGCCCATGTTAAACAACAAAACCTAGGCCATTGACCTAGTGGGCCCGGGACTGTCAGCCTCTCGACGAACAGTTGTCTCTCGATTCCACTTGTTTTGCTAACCATGTTGGGAACGACAGACGGTGGCACCGCGGCTAGAGCACCAAGGCGGAGGACGACGTTGAGACCTCGGACCGAACGAACCGGAGCGGGGGAAGACACAGGTGGAGGGGAGGACGAGGGTTGACTTGTTCAGGTGCAGGGTGGATTCAGAGGTTCCTACCATGCCCTCCTAGCCGCGTAGGTTATGTAAGCTAGATTCAGAGGTACCTCCCACGTGTTTAGGTCCTTGGTATCGTTGTCTTCTTTCATGTTGGCGTATCAGGGGTCGATGATGGTCTCGGCGAGGCCAACCACGGAGTCCTTCTCCTGCCCATTGCTGATGATCTTGTATTGCTTTTGGATGTCAACAAGCTTGTTTCACCAGATGGCCGAATCGTCGCGTTCTTCCTTCTCTCCACCGTAGCGAAGGTGCAGTCGGCGCTGCCGATGAAATGGGCGAATGCTCCAGAACCTCTGATGGCCCTATAGAAGTGGTAGATGAGAACCTTGTCCCGCACACGTACCTGGGCCACGGCGATCCGCTGGTCCCTGTCAGGAGACAAATGGATGGGCACAAGGTCTAGTCCTGCAACCTTGTGCTTTCTTGTCCAGTAGGTACTGCTTGAACTCGGCGAGGCAGAGTTTCACCGAGTCCGGATCGTTGGTGTACATCACATTCAACTTGGTGCAGCCATAGCACTGAATAGCGAACTCAAAGGGGAACTCCTTGCTGAAGTCCATATCCAGCAGGCTCACCCCTCGAATCGCCATTAGAGTCTCTTCAAGTGAACTAGTGTGTAGGCGGCGGCAGCAGCTCGTTTTTCAGCTCTTGGGGAACTAGAATCAATAGTAAACTGGGTGTGTACAGGCGACAATAGTTACTAACCCTCCCTCGTCCGCTGCACGCTCGGCAGAAGATGCACCCTCGGCGCATTCAAACGCCTCCATTAAGAAACCTACTCCGGCCACACATCGGTTCATGAGCGGGTCTGTATTGGTACAGTAATAACAGGAGTTAGTGGTCCCTTAAATTTAATTAGCTTTAATAGAAATTTATACTTAGAACAAGCAATGCATTGGCTCGTTCTATCAGTGCCACAGGATCAACATGCACAACAATTAGAATTATTATTCTCAGGACGCACATGATCAGCACATTTGTCGCACTTTCACAAAGATAATACTACCAAGTTTGAACAGTTTGTTATGGTTGTTGTCCTCTGCATCATCATGCCGTGTTTCCCAGCTTGCAAGATTCAGAACCAACAAATAAGATCCAAATAATAAGTACAACAAAGATGCCTACACATCTCATTGATTCCCAGCTTGCAAGATTCAGAACCAAAAAATAAGATCCAAATAATAAGTACAAATAAGATGCCTACACATCTCATTGATTCCCATCTTGCAAGATTCAGAACCAACCCATTAGAGACTTTTGATAAAGTGAATATTGGGATTAAATTCATCTTGGCTAGGCGTGTCATACAACCCAAGAACTTGGCGAATGCTCTTGACCATCACAACATCTGTAATTGAGTATTCCTGTTTGCACAGATAAGAAAGATCATGATTACTATAATAGTGGCACTAGTTGAAGCAAACTTTATTTCCAAAATGAGAAAATATTGTGATAGAATAGCTTCAATTAAAAAATAGAACATTAGCACAGTATGACAAAGCATAATCATGTTGATAAAGGACAGTACTGACCGGTGTGAGGGGCCCTATGCCGCCACGACTCGATGTGGTGAACCTGCAAATCCACTCGGATTAGGCCAACCTACAGATCTAAGATTCAATTCATGCGCCTTTTTCCGCAGTTCACCTGAAATGAAGCAAAGATTGCATCATTGAGCTAGCAAGAAGTACTTGCTCTTGTGAGATGGCAGGTTCTTCTTTAGTAGTTACACAAAAATTGAGCAACATTAAGATTGGTTGTCCTGCTCATGTAAGGTGCAACAATAATTTGCTTATCCTTTTGTGCAGTTCCTCTAAAATAAAGTGCCATTGTGGTGACGGTGATCTTGCAAAGACTAATAAAATGTTGCACGGGATTACCGGCAGAATTTGACAGAGATTTTGGAAACTCTAATCACCATTTTGTGCAGTTCCACCAAAATTGAGAGATGTTGCCGACGTGACATTTTAGTTGAACCGCACAAGACACTCATTCCAAAAAAAGTGTTTTGTGCAGTTCACCAAAAGGTCACAATAGCAACAAGGTGAAATAGATATCCCTATCTATACAAAAAGATAGAGAGTAAACATTTGCTGGTCAATAAGAATATACAAAACATATACGAAATGAAAAGAATCATCTTAATTATGTTCATGGCAATCACGCAAGGACAGTAGAAATTTTAAAATGTCGGTAATGCTTCATGTTACCAGAAGCATTACAATCAACAATGAGATTCCTCAAATATGGGATTACTTTAATGGTGGCATTGCTTGTTTACCAGATACTATAAATCAACAGCAGCTAAAGAGTTGGTTTAAGGGCATGGGACCGTGGGGACACTAGGACATTCAGCAGGTTAAGGAGCAAATTACTTATCATACTGGGGAAAACAGCAGGAGTGCCATTTGTAACACAGTTTAATTGCATCTTATCACTGGAGGCATTAGATTAACAATAACACGGGTTAGACATGTCCCTAAGGTAACAGTGTGATCGCTTCATTTTACATGCGCCCTTACATTAACAACAACAAAAGGTTGGTATAAGGACGTGCGACAGTGGACACATCAGCACAATGTACCTACAAGGAGGCATAAAGTGGTGATGCCGAGTTTGTTCATGCTATGTGAGGGCAACAAATCTACTCCTGGAGACCTTTTACTATGTGAGGGCAGCAAACCTAATCCTGGAGGCCTTGTACTATGTGAGGGCAGCTAATCTAATCCTGGAAACCTTTTATTATGTGAGGGCAGCAAATCTAATCCTGGAGACCTTTTACTATGTGAGGACAGCAAACCTAATCCTGGAGACCTTGTACTATGTGAGGGCAGCAAATCTAATCCTGGAGACCTTTTACTATGTGAGGGCAGCAAGTCTAATCCTGGAGACGTTTTACTATGTGAGGGCATCAAATCTAATCATGAGCTCTTTTACTATGTGAGGGCAGCAATTCTAATCCTGGAGACCTTTTACTATGTGAGGGCAACAAATCTAATCCTGGACATACTCTGTTGACTTGTCCACCAGCCGCCACTTTCTATCCTTTTTTCAACCAAAAATAGATCTGTTCCTTATCCAGTTTGTACTGTGTTTTCCCATTATTTCCCTTTTCAACCAAGAGACCGGTTGGGTATCCGGTCTCTACTACTTTCACCATATTATTTCCTTTTTGAATCAAGTTCTAGATTCATGTTACAACTTTCCCCCCTTTCTTCGTTGTTTGAACAAAGCCCTAGATTCGAATGCATGAAGTAGATTTACCTTTAATAATACTAAATATTTAGGTGGCTTTGGAAGAGCTGATGGGAGTAGGAAAAGGTGCACGTGCAGACATGTGGTGAGCTGGGGCAGTAGAGCAAGGCCGCTTTCGAAGAACTTATACCTGAGGGTCGTCGGAATGCTGGCGGCGGCAGGTCGGATCCACTGACAATACGGCAGGGAGGAAGAAAGGTTGGAGGACCTCCCGAGCCGGCGCTGTGTCGGAGAGAACGACACGGGCAGAGGATAGGGCCCCTCCGGCAGCTGTGGGTTTCCTCCCTCGCCGGCGATGACCGCGTGAACGATGCACCATTTAGTCATCGACACACACCGGCCGAAGGGATTTGGCCGGATCTGTGACCAGCGGTGAGCAGAGAGAAAATGTCGCTACCGATGTCTTGTTTAGATCTGGAGAGAATGAGAGAATAAAGAGAGCAACGCTAGTAAAGCAAGCGCTCAGGCCCTTGTGTACATATATAGCGGAGTGATTATCTTTTTCTCTCCACAACAAGCGTTTCAATTTGTGTACGTGGCATTAAAGAAAAGAAACTCTCTATTTAAGGTGACTACGTGTATGAATCCTACTTACTCCCTCCGTTTCTTTTTACTTTGCCCATAACTCGTAGCTCTCATACCAAGGAGAGGCCTGTTCGGAATTTTTTAGACAAGTTTGCCCCTGCTTTTGCGTGGATTAGAGTACTAGTCGCCTCGAAGGCCTCCATGCATATCACACGTAATCTCTCTCTCCTCCGCTTATGTCTCTGCATGCAAACTAGGAAGTTGCGCCAATTAAGGAGACTAATTGCTAGCGAAGCGGAAATGCAGGGGCAGGCTGGGAAAGGTGCGCTACTCAAGGGGATCCTGCGGAGCATTTGGGAAAAAACAAAAAAAGTTATGCGCAGAGTATAAAGGATCGGAGGGAGTACTACTAGTAGTAGTATTGTTCACTTGTGCTCCCCGGCACTCCATTCATTGAACGACCCCACGGGTGAATAAACATACAATACTAGTATTTATATAGAACGAACAAGCTCGAATTATTTTCGCGTAGTTAAAAGTTGAGGGCGGGGCTTTTCCCGGGCAGTACGCACGACAGTTTTCGCGTAGGCGGTTTGACAGAGAGGCGAGAAGGGTGAGGGAGTAGTGGATTCAACTTACTTACTGCTGGAAAGGTCGGACTGTGTGATTTGACGGCACGTTACTGCTTGGATTGATGTGTTAGAGTTAGTTTGGGTTAGTTTGAACTCAACTAACCCAAAAATATCCAAACTGGAGGGTTAGTTTGGGTTACTGTTTGGATCCATGTGTTAGAGTTAGTTTGGGTTAGTTTTAACTCAACTAACACAAAAATATCTAACCCACCCAAGAGGTGCTTATTTGGGTTAGTTCTTCTCGGGACACTAAAAAACACATTTTTCTCTCGCTCTCCCCGCAACAGATCCCTCCCCACTTCCTCGAAGCTTGTCATCCTCTCCCTCCCTCCCTCTCGCACCACCCATGAAGGCACCTTGCCGTATCCGCGCTCCATCTAATCCTGTCATCCAAACACCTCTTTCGCTAGAGTTGCTTCAGGGTTAGTTCAGATTAGAATCTAACTCTAACCTTTAACTGAGTTAGAGTATCCAAACAAGGCCATGCGGTAGGACCGGGGTAATGCCCCCTTCTGTTCCGCACCCTAGTCTGGTGCATGCCACGTATTACGTCGACCCGGATGCTGCTGGCTGTCCCACATGTCGGCGACGCAGTACGTAGTAGTAAGAAGAAGCAAAGAATCATGCGGTATAAGTCTTTCTAGAGATTCCAACAAGTGACTACACCATGTGCAGTATCTCAAATCTCAAATCTCAAATCTCCCTTCCAATTTATAGGGCTCAAATCTCAAATCTCATCAACCAAGGCATTTTGCGATTGGAGGAATGTATCTCGTACTTTACAAAACTACCCTAATTAAACTCATGCATTAATTACGTAGTTCTCTCGTTTTCCTCTCCGCCTTGGTCGCGGTGCACAATATTGACCACTCCTATATGACTAGCTGCTCTATCTATATGCGGGACATCAAATAATCCGGGCCCGCGTGCCATCCACCAAATCACAGCGAGGTGCTACAGTCGAAACTCACCTATCACCTAGGTGCGGCCGTCATGGCCCGTCATATCACAAAACCCACACCTTTACCAGCAGCGGTAAAGTGGCCTCGAAGTTGGACTGGACGAAGCAACCATCATTTCACTGGAACGCTCGTTGAAGCTCTTTCTCCCCTTTCTTGAAGAAAACCTCACTCCAGGCTACTCACTTCTGCCATTTTTCTTCTATACCGACGAACGAAAGATGGGCGAATCAAGGATGCTGCTATATTTTCATTCCAAAAATCTTCTTTTTGCGAAGCACCGACAGATTCTCATAGCCTATTCTTTTCCCGTTTTCATCGCGATTGTGGTTTCCTTTCGATTGCTTTTTGTTTGTTAGTTCATTGATGGATCCTGGAGCACTAGGCAAAGAGTTGCTGGTGGACAACCCACTAGAGATAGCGATTTCCAGGAAGCGAGCACTGACCAACGAGTTAACCATGTTGGTGGGCCAATGCATGGAGACGAAGAACTCCAAGAAACAAGCACTAGCCAAAGAGTTGACGACGTTGGCGGACGAACTCCTCAAAGAAAGTTGGAAGAACAGCAAGGGCCCCACTGTGCCTACCCCAGAAACCCTGATGGCCACCTATGCGGGGCTCAAGGCCGAGTTTGAGGAGATAGTCACTGTTGAGAAGCAGTATTCCCCTGGCAAGGTGATGGCCCCATCGAGGACGAGGAGATGGCCCCCAGAGGGATGGGATCCCCTGTGAGCTGCACAAGGTAAAAATGATGGCTTGTTACCAAAGTTGTGGTTTTTGATTATTTGCAATGTGCTTGCTAATATGTTAGAGTTGTGCAGGTGCCGGTGGATGTCCTTGATGATTTCGATGCCGCGGCCCGTCCTGTGGACAACGCCCCAGAGATCGTTTTCGATGTCGCGGTCCGTCCTGTTGGCATCGCCCCGGAGATTGATTCCGATGCCGCAATCCATCCTGTGGACATCCCCCCAGAGATCGATTCCGATGTCGTGGTCAGTCCTGTGGACATCGCTCCAGAGACAGATTCCCATGCCACTGTCCGTGCTGTGGTCCTTGCCCGAGAGATCGATGACAAGAAATAATTGGTCGCGCTAATCCTTCAGGGTAGTTTGCATTGCCATGTGTTTAATTACCAGAACGATGCGTGTTATCAAACCATCTTAGGGCTAGTGCAATGTCTTGTGTGGGCGGTACTTGCTACTTTTGTTTGATAGTGAATCATGCGAACCCTCTCTGAGTTATGGAAACAAATGTATCCTCACCAGCTTTTGATGTAATATATGGCATGCTTAGATGTAAGTTTGAACTATTTATCATATCAGCATGGCTTATTTGATGATTCTTGGTGTTAGTAGGCTAGCTAATGTGCGAGCTATAGTACTTGCAAAACACTCACCGAAGAGAAATGTTGGGGCTGATGTGCTCGTGGTACGCTTATACTGATCTGTCGTCGATCGAACAATAGCCCGAGCTCCTAAAATTGTAGGCTTAGCGATCGATCAGACAATAGTCGACACAGATACATTCAGGCCTCATTTGGTTCGTAGGGTAGGAAAATCCTAGCAAAAGTACAGAGACGTACAACACAAAATCATAGCAGTACAGAGACGTCCCTCCGTTCCAAAATAGATGAGTCAACTTTGTACTACTAACTTTGAAACAGAGGGAGTACAAATCCTAGGCGGGCTAGTTTGGCCTAGTGAGTTTTAGTGATCATATGACGTGGTACAATGCCATCCAGTCTTCGCGTGTGGTAGCAGTACTACGGGTAGAGTAAATTTTCTTGAAGAAGCAGAATTCAACGAAGTCATGATGGTTCCTTCGTCCAACTAACTTTGTGCATGGCAGGTGGACTAGGATAATTTAGTGCATGGCAGGTGGACCAGGATGGTCGACGTCCCACATGTCGGCGAATGAAAGTATTATTTCTGATATACTGGACGAGCAACGAGTATCCATTGTTTATTTTGGATGAAACCTATTGTCTCCACTGTTACGACAGAGGAGTGTGAAACACGGCAGCCAGGTGAACTTGACATGTGCACCACTCCCTCCTTCCTCATGTAATACTACCATAGTGTTGACTATAAGGTTACAACTTTTTCTCACTCTCTCTATCCATTTCCTCTCAATTTTTTTACCTTTCTTTTTTTAGACACAATCGTTTTTTGTGCCTCTTATTTTGGAATTAGTTTTTTATACCTAGGAGCACGTGTAGAGACGGGCTCCTGCAGATCCCACTCCTTGACTTTGTCAATGCCTCTCTCTCCTCCACATAAGTAGGCTTGTCGAGAAGACAAGAGATGATCTCTTAGCACAATATGTTTCACCATGTTTTTAGGAATAACTAGTTATTGAAGATAAGGCCAAGAGATGATCCATTGTACACATGTTTTTTTGTCATCTCTAAATTACATGCAAGACTTATGATAAGACTGTCTTATCAACCATTGTACATGCCCTTTATAGGCCAGAATTTTACTAGTACTACTTGCTATGAATGCGGGCAGCTGGCCTCTGACGGGGGAGCGCGCGCGGGGAGGTGGTGGGGTGGGGGAGGGCTTCATGAAAACTTACTCTACCCGCAGTACGGCTACCACACGGGAAGACTGGACGGCACTGTATCATGTCACATCACTAAAACCCACTAGGCCAAACTAGCCCACCTAGGATTTGTACTCCCTCCGTTTCAAAGTTAGTAGTACAAAGTTGACTCATCTACTTGGAAGCGGTGCGGACTCCCGCATGGCCCACTTCACATTATCACCACATATTTCTTGGAGTCCGTGCACGGCGGGCGGGCAATCTCTTCTTCCTCCCCCGTCTCTCTCCTCTCAGCCAACGCCCACCGAACGATTATATTTCGCCTATCGATGGTTTATTAAATTGCAGTCCCACATGTCAATGAAAATGCAAGACAACGCGTGTCCCCTCTGGTGAGCAGTGTGCGAGCTGGACTGTCGGGGTTGTGACGTGAACGTGACGCGTACGAGTTATAAGTGTGCCGCCTTTTCCTTTTGAACTTGCAAAGCATAACATTTTTGTGCGATCGATTGATAGAAATCCAGAACAAAATGACGAGGGCGGTGCTTTTCCGCGCGTTAGGCAGGCTAGTTTTAGTGATATTACGTGCTATAGTGTCGTCCACTTGCTCCATTTTTATGTAAGCAAGAGTCTACACTCTTACGTGAGAGGAGTGCAAAACACGGCGGATCTGATTTTGATCGAGGGATAAATGTTCCCTGCGAAATAATGGAGCACCGTTAGCGATTATAGCATGATAGTTAGGGCATCTCCAGCACTGGCCCTCAAATTTACACCGGCATCTGTCCGAGGACACTGATAGATGCCATCCAATGCTGCCAGCATACCTTTCGACAACTATATGAACTAACCGGACAAAATTCGTGCAAACAAAGCAAATTTCAAATTGACCGGATGAAATTCATTACATTTCGAGAACTTTTCCTATAAACTGGACGAAATTCATTACATATTTCGCACAAACCGTACTAAAACCTAATCTAAACGATCGCTGGGCCCCGACCAGCATGTCCGGCCATGAACCCGAGAAAGCCGGCCATTGCCTTTGCCTCCTCCTTATCCGCCTCGATAACCTCCTCCTCCGGAGCACATGGTTATGAAGATTTCCGCCTCCACGTCGCCATCAAGTGGCTAATCGGCTACCGATTTTTATCCCACCATGCTTGGCGTCGAATGAGTGGAGGAGCGGTGGCGACCTACCGTGTACTACTCTTCCTCGCTGCCGGCTACGCCCGCGCATGCGCGCCAGCTTCGTGGTTGTGGCGGCAGAGGGCGGCCGGGGGGAGCCGGCGTTCTCCTTCGTCTGCTCCTGCGAGAGTACGTCCAAGAGAGCTTTGGAGCGCGCCCGGAGCGGAGCCGCAGATGTCCTTCGTTTGCTCCTGCGACAGTACGTCCAAGAGAGCTTTGGAGTGCCCGGAGGCCATGGTTGGAGTGGTGCCAACAGAAGGAAGGGACCGGGGGATAATGAGTGTGGGTCTTTGGCTATGGCTGGGAGCTGGGGCTCAAGTTAATATAGCGGGCGGATGGCAATGATCCGCGGCAGACGGATGGACGGCTGGCACCGGAGTAGGTTCGTCGGCAGTCGTGGTGCCATTAACACGGAGCAGTCGCTTGCACCGGGATGCCGCGCCGGTGGCGCTCTCTCGGCCATCGCGCTGCTGCAATGTTGGCGCCAGTGAGAGGTCGTGTCGGGAGTGAATGGGGACGCTGCTTTAGTGACTTAACCGCAGGTGCGTTGTCTCACTAACATGTGGGCCCAACGGGCATCAGGCCCCCATGTCAGTGATGCACCAACTGCACCTGTTGTAAAGGCCGGTGAATGCGGTATTGACGTTCTGGAGAGACGGAGATCGCTTCAGGAGGGAAGCCCGCGCTAGCGATGGAAGGGGTTTCGGTAGGCCAGGGCAGTTAGACGCTAGCGTGGTGGTAAAATGTGCACTCATAGATGATGAGCCTTTGAAGCATATGCGGCACGTATTGACAACCGGGCGTCCATGCAACTGCTCTTTTCGCCAGGTAGCATTCGACGACCACCACACAACCATACATAACTTACGAATAATGGACGAATCGATCAGACACACACTCATGTGCAGTGGCACTATGATCGGTTGCTCACGATAGTACATGGAGTACTCCGCACCATAGTACCCTCTCTAGCTAGGCTATTTTATAGATTGTCGTTGTGATGGACGATATACATGAGCAAGGAACCGAGTCACGAGTATGACTGTTGGTGTTGAGCCAGGTGAATACATGCTCGGTCTTCGCGGAGGCCCCCAGGAAACGTCTAAACAGTAATGTCACATACGCATAATTTTGGTTTTTATTTCTTTCTCCACTGACAGGTAGGCCCGCATAGATAGATAGATAGATAGATAGATAGATAAAGAACACGAGTTGATGAGGCGCATGCGGACTTTTTGACTGGTCAACCAGACAAATACGGAGCTATACGCTGAGCCAGTGACCGTATAATCACCATATCTCATATACAATGATCAAAGTGAGCTATCAAGACAAGTTCAATGACCGCCAATAAATTTTACTCGGTAATAAATGACCAGGATTGAAGGGGAATCCAAATTTCCTTCGTCTTCTATCCTTGAGCTCTTGAAAAACCAATGCACTTTACGATTGTCCAGCCACTCCACCCCAGAGCTTTCACCAAGCGTCGTTCATGCCATCGCGCCGCACACTAACCGGTAAGGACGTGATGGCATCCCGCCGCGCCGAGTTCCTCGCCGCCCACGACCGCACATAGAATGGTAGGCAAGTGGTGGCATCCCGTCGTGTCGAGTTCATCGCCGCTCGCGACCTCACACCTATGTGGGCGGTAGAGCAAGAGGCGGCCAAAGCCGCACAGAGGGAGCGGAAACATCAGAAAAATCACAAGAAAAGAGAGGCCCGCCGCCGCAAGAAACAAGAGGACGGACGTGCTGCTGCGAAGAGGTCGGCGGAGATCCAAGCATGGTGGGGTGTCGCCAACAAAGCTGGGAAGGAGAACGACGGTGTCTGGACAGATTGTGAGAAGTAGTAGTACTAGTAGTTAGTGTGTGTGTCTGTGTCGCCCGTACGTTTGTTTAATTAATTACGAGCATGTAACAGTACTACTAGTTACTACTGTAGTTTTTAGAGAAAATTACCAGAACATTAGCCTAGACTCAATGGAAAAATTCCTATCCTATGCATCAAATGGCATCTCTTTCTCTATAGGAATTGAGATGCATGTCATCTCACTTCCTATGATTTTCATATTCCTATAACATTCCTATCCTATATGAACCAAAGGAGTCCTATACTGGAGTAACTACTGTAGCTAGCAGTACTGCTGGTACAGTCATTTTCTTCAAGAAGCGGAACTCAACGAAGTCATGATGGTTGCTTCGTCCGAGCAACTTCACAGTGGGTAAGGTTGGGCCTGTGATTTGATGGCTCAATAGTAATTACTGCAGCGCAACGACTGGGGTGACTCTCCCTTGGAGTTCTGTGGGCATGGCAACTGGACCAGGATGGTCGATGTCCCTCATGTCGGCGAGCGGAAGTATTCTTTCCGATATCGAGTAGCACGGAAACCGCGTGTTATAGTATCACTGGTGATTTATATTTATTTTTTACTTCTAATGAATGCTAGCGTTTCAACTCTTACGACGAAGGAGTGCCAAACACACGGCACGTGCTGGATGTCGCACACGTCAGCGAAAGGAGTGGGACATGAACAGCGTGGTAGAGCGTCCTCACTTCTGGGTCGGAGACCACACGTAGTAGTACTACTGTACTAGTGGTATGAAGGATACAAAGTGCGACCCGGAGAGAAAGACGCGTCTAGTTGGAAGGTCTCGGGGCATACACGTAAACAAATATAAAACCTAATATGTGCCTCCAATTAATGTAGTAGTAATAGAGTACTTACTCACGTACTCCATAACATCACCGCGCATTACACGTACAAGATTTAGTGGTAGTAAGATACAAATGCCTATATGCCACGCATGTTCATACTATTTGTGCCTTTCTACTTCACTTACTGCGCTAAGTTACACAGGTTCACACGTCCACTCATGGGTACATGTCCGTCTCGTAGTTCCAGTCCCACGTGTTCTTCATATAGATGGAACGATCCTTGCATGACACGTGCACCTTGATGCTAGATGTGTCGCGTGTTGGCAAAAGGATGAACAAAGCTCACGTAAAAAAATAGAGTGCAAGAACATAGATTCCCAACGACAGAGAAGGAGCAAGGAACCTCGGGGTGGAGCGTCTGCACTCATAATATTTTACATTATTCAGCGATATAAAATCAACCAATCATCTCCATAGTGGACTGGAAGAGTATGAAACACGGCGGCCCAGTGTAGTTACATCATACTAGTACATGGCTAACCCACGCTATCACAATATTTCTTGGCTTCCGTGCGACACCTATCTCTAGTAATCCAGCAGCCCGTATCGCTTCTCCCTCCTCGTCTCTCACAAAGTGCGGCGGGCTGGCGTTTTTGCCGTCTATTGAGGTTGGTTAACTCATCACATGTTAGTGACATGCCAAGAGCATTCTAAAAAATTCCTTTCACGTTCCATTTTCAAAAAGAAAATAAAATCCTTTCATGAACGAATTTGACTGTATACTTTGAGCAACTTGCAAGTCCTATACTGATCCTGTTTGGATACTCTAACTTAGCTAGAGGTTAGACTAACACATGACTAACCTTGAACTAACTGTAGCCAAAGAGGTGTTTGGGTGACCGGGTTAGATTGACAATAAATGCACTTGATGGAGAGAGAGAAGTGATTTTTCAGTGGTCCCAATGAGAACTATCTGCAGTTAGCACCTCTTTGGTGGGATAGTTTTTTTGGTGGGTTCGGTGCAACTTGCTCCAATTTAAACCCTCATGCTTGGATAATTTAGGGCTATTTGAGCCCCCAACTAGTTCAAACTAACTCTAATCCATGGATCCAAATAGGGACTATGGCCAGCCTCGACGCGGAGTAGTCGGTGCACCGGGAAGCGGCGCTCTCTCGACCGTCGCGCCGCTTAGCCGGCGCCAGTGAGAGGTCGCCTCCGCTCTGGCCGGGCATTAATACGGCACTGACGCTCCAGGGTGACGCTGACCGTTTCACGCGGGAAGCGCGCGCTGGCAAGTGAGTATAGGTTTTGAACCGTTTCGTGTGTAGTACTGGTAGTTTGCAAAACTACTCAATTATTGCACTCAGTTTCCTAAGAAATTGTGGTAAAAAAAATTACTCCACAGCCCGCTTCCCTTCTCCTTCCTCTTCCACCGCCCGCCCACGTCCGCGGGAAGCGATGGGTCAACCCTTATATAGGAGTGCTAGCACAAAAAGATGCATGCGTGATCACTAAAATCTCCAGATTAAAGAGCCGCTCAGGCGGGAGTATGGCGTATGTTGTTACCTTCGTCCAGGCCATGGCTACTGGGTGACGGCTACCAGAGAAGAGGCGCGGGAGGGGAATGAATGCAGCTACTATTTGGGTTCGCCGCCCGGCTTAAATAAATGCGCAGCATCACGTGTACCCGCGGGTGCACAAATTCTAACATATGTGTCTGCTTAAGTGGGCGTCACATAACTGGTGTGTGTGTGTGAGAGATTCTGAGAGACAGAGTGCATGTGTGCGACTCTACTTCGGACATGTACTCAACCTTTTGCATCGGGATATAAGTATAATGGTATTTACTTTATCTAGTGATTTACGTGGCCATGTTAACATGGTTGTGTAAAAATATGTCACTTCCTGCTTGTGATTTGCGTTATATAATTACAAGCAAGATGCTCGTGCATTGCATGGAACATCAATATGCATTTTTTTACAAAACACATGTTGTGATTTACCCATGCCGGAGTAATCCCATGTGTAAAAACTAATGATATTTCGAGAAATATATCGGAAAACTGGTATCTCGAGAATGTCATCGAAAAATTGAAAGATGGGAGATAAGGTGAGGAGGAGTGGAGCGTGGTGGTGACTGGTGGTCGGAATGGGCGAAGGCATGGGGATGGACGGCGCCGGCAGGAGGCAGTGGCCACCATGCTAGATTGTTCCGAAGACTTTCTTTTTTAATTGCTCGGCAATGAGGTGTGGGAGATAAGGATGTGGAGAGAGGTGCGGCTATCTTTTGTAAAATTATTATAGTTGGCTTTCTATCCATCAGATATAGATCAGAAGGTCTATATTACAAGATGGCAGGCACACCATCATCGCCAACTCATTTTTTATAAGGGTATAGATGATAAGTTTGCTAACTACTAAAGTAAAGTGGAATTTGTCCATGTTATACAAGTAAATTAAGGTGATTTTTTATCATACGGGTAAGGGTGGATGAAGGGCGGCAGGAACAAATACTCCGCCTAGAGCATGTGTGTGTGAGATGGAGTCTTAGTGTGTGTGTGGCGGGGGGAGAGAGAGAGGGAGATGGAGTCTTAGTGTGTGTGTGTGTGATGGAGTCTTACTATGTGTGTGTGTGTGCGTGTT
>LR738714.1:540205653-540227103 GCA_902687465.1 Secale cereale
GTGTGTGTGTGTGTGTGTGTGTGTGTGTGTGTGTGTGTCGTGGGGTCCTCGGTGGCGGATGTAAACTTCATCATAGAGAGGTGATGTGTATGGCAGAGGCCACCAACGATGGAGTGTGAGAGAGAAAATGCCCGTAGATAGGGAAGAGAAGGTGTGTGCGCGTGAGGTAGTCGACATCGAGAGAACGTGTTTGTTCAAGAGACATCGATATATATCGATGGTGCATGTAGCGGGAATTAAATGAAGGGATGGTCTTATTAGTTTCGGGGATATAGGGGAAGAGTGAGAGGGGGTTAGCTAGAAGAAGATTGTTAAGTGTGAGTGTGTGTTTTACCCATCCAATCAGAAGTTATGTGCACACAAGAAGAGAACGATTCGATGTGGCGTTAGGATTGAGGGTAATTAACTACGTATGGAGACATAGAGACCATCAACGTGCATGTGTGAGAGGTATACATGTATACGTGGGATGTGTGTGTGTGTGTGCGCGCGCGCATGATTGAGATAAAAGAAAGAAGACATAAGTCATAAGCTAAGATCAACAACATGGGAGAGACGGATCGGTATGACAATATGCATGCATGTGAGAATGCAGGGATGAAGGCCCGACAATTGAGCATTTGTTTTTGTCTTTAAGAGATAGTGGCGTGGGCTGGAGCATGCATCTATGGCGAGCAGACGGAGTGAGGCACAACGATTGGGCAAAAGAGATCAACCTATAAATGAAAGAAGGTTGATGGGGAAACAGATAAATAGAAAGATAAAGATGCTAGCCAGTGTGCGTTAGAGATACGAGTCGAGCGGATCAGAAGGCTGAGTTATGGGTGTGGGCGTGAGAGAGATGAATAAAGGGTGCATGTGACTCACATACAAACAAATATCGGAGAGAAATGAGATCCCGAGAGACGGAGTTTTGTGTCTGCGAGAGAGAATGATATTTCAAAACGAGAGTGATAGCTAGAGAAACATATGAGGGAACGCAAGATATCTCTAGGGAGAGAGAGTGTGTGTGAGCGACATACAAGAGAACAGTGGAGAAATATGAGACCCTGGGAGACAGACTTTGTGTTTTTGTGTGAGAAAGGGATATTTAAGAGGAAGAGTCGTAGGTTCTCATACCTAAGGAGCGAAAGACATCTCTGTATGAGGGGTGTGTGAGTGGCACACAGGGGAATAGTAGAGAGAAATGAGACCCTGGAAGACAAAGTTTTGTGTTTGTGTGAGAGAAAGAGATTCCACAAGGAGAATCATAGTTAGAGACACATAGCAGGGAGCGAGATATACTTAGAGAGAGATAGAGTGATGAAGGTCGAGGGAGAGAGTACCGTCAGTGTGTTACGAAGATAAAAGATCATTGTCGACATACAGGTACCACGAGAGATACCCGAGAGACGATGAACGCGTATAGGTTAGAGAGATAGTCCTATATAAGCATGAGTGATAGTTATATGAGACGAATATCTTGATTAAATGGGATTCAAATATTTAAACTGGAGATTACGACATCGATAATATCATAACGCAAATTGGTGTATCAAACATGCATATTCATTTGAATTTGGGGACACGTGTAATGTTATATAGTTTATCAATATTGGTGATCCATAGATTCTTTAATTAGAATCAATGCATGGTTTATATGCAATTAATGTCTAAACGGGATTACACTATATGTTGCGTGTGTGAAACACATTATAAATGTTTGAGAATTTAAAAAAACCCGCATGAAACACACATTAATTAGAGACAGTTAGCGAGGAATGCATACATTCAATTTCAACATAAAGTGGTTTCAAATATTTGAAAATCCAAATTGATGGATACAACCTTATGAATCTGAGATCATGCCATTTGTAAACCATATTTATGTATAAAGTGTGTTGTGCTTTTGAAAGTATATAAAAATGATGTATATAGAATTTTATTCCAATCGAAAATGGATCCCGCCCGATAAAAAATAGAATACAAACGGGATTCGAATTGAGTTGGCATGGTAAACGTGCACTCTGCAAAATTTGAACGAAGCGGGTAAAGTCGCGGTAACCGCCTGAAACCAAAATCTGCGAGATGGAAATTACTAGTGCTTATCCCTGCCACACAAAGCCTATCTACTCGATTTCTATAGGTTTCGATAGGGGTAGGTTTGTAATTTCACTCAAACGTGACATAACCGCCTCTCACCCGGATTCATACACGGCGGGCGCCAAAGCACAGTGTGTCCACGGCCGAAATCGACTCCCTCCCTGATTCTTACATGGTGGGTGCCAAAAGCAAACTCTCGTCGGCAAATATTTGGTGTATGCAAGAATACCGTCCTATCCCCAACCGACTAATATTGCTGTGATGTAGGAAATTTGAAACGGGGGCTAAGTTTGTAAATTTTGTCGCATTTGAGACAAGCACGCCCTGCAGACATGGCCCCCCTTCCTCTCCACCTCCATTTCCCCATTCGTACTCCGTGGGCGCCAAAACACCCTCTCCACCCCGGCCTCCTCCGTTTGCCACCCCATCCACCGCCGTCCTCCTCCACCATGCCGGAGATGATACCCCGACGTCGTCGTCCATTACAAGAGATTGACCTCTCTCATCCACGGCTTTGGACCGGGATCCTTGCATCCTGTCCTCTCGCTTCATCCCCGCCGTCGTCCACCTTGCCGGAGCCGCTCCTACGACCGTCTCATCCACCGCGCCCCGCCGCCACCGTTTACCCTCCTAGATCTGCTTCCACGCCGCCGACAGCCATCGCTGCCGCAACACCATCAAATTCTCAGCAGATGCATACACGGCGCCGCACCAGAGGCGGTACTCTTTTGTATCTGCTCAACGTATTTATCGTAGCAAGAAAATAGATCGCCACTGCTTTACTCTGATTTCTCGTCCATCACTTACTTGCTAGTTGAGAGCAAACATTGGTTGCGAAGCTGCCTTTGTCCGGTTTGCACCTTCAGATCTGCCATGGCATGCTCAACACTATACTCCCAATGCTTATGGTTTTCCCCTTTTATATTCCACACTAGTTAAATCACAGTAGACTAAATTTCAAAATTGGGTCAGTCGATTTTTCAGGGCTCGCCGGAGTTTGCCGGTGCGAACGAAGGGGCTCGGGTGGGGACTTTGGTTGTGGGGGGGCGGTGCTGGGGCCTCGCCGAACGAATAAAACTCAACGCGGGTGGGGGCGGGGGTGGGGGTGGGGGTGGTGGAGGAAAATAGGCGGTGGGGGCTGGTGGTCCGGCCGGCGGCCCGTGTGGTGTTCTGTATGAGAAGAATCAGAGACGAGGAAGAAGAAGGGTTAGGACACGTAGGATCTTCATCCAACCACCTGAAATGGTCGTCTGACCCAAATGACAAAAGTCACGCGACTTGTGTGCAGACATGCCTTTATATTCACTACCATCATCGTACCTGCTTAGCACTGCTCCTGAATCCATCAAGCTAAACAACGTGCTACTCATAATTCCAAACTTGTTGCTCAAGTACGAATCTGATATGATTCTGATATTACTAAAACAGATAACATTTAATTGGTCAGCTAATGTTCCTACTTTACTTTCGAAAAAGCACGTGCACCACAGATAGAGAGACATCGGGGAGTTGCTTTCTTAATGCGCTCTGGTTCATCATGTGTGGGCACTGCGCATCATTTTATTATCGAAAATCTGCTTGCTCTTCTTTAGCATATTCCTCTTCCGTTCTTCTTTAATAAGTACTCTCTCCGCTCCTAAATACAAGTCTTTGTATAGATTCCACCATGGACTACATATGGAGCAAAATGACTGAATCTACACTCTAAAATGTCTCTGGATACATGTGCATGTGATTCATAGTGGAAATCTCTACCAAGACTTATATTTTGGAACGGAGGGAGTATGATAGTAGTACAGTATGTTCCTTGTAGTGAAGATGAGCATGGACATTTGCAGTGTAGAGGTCTATACGGTCGGTTGGTATGGACACTTTGAACTCTTCGGGCCTCTTTGATTCATAGGATTTTGTAAACATGGGAATAGGATTTGTAGTGGCCTGCCCACTTGAAT
Source organism: Secale cereale (assembly GCA_902687465.1). Lineage (NCBI taxonomy): Eukaryota > Viridiplantae > Streptophyta > Magnoliopsida > Poales > Poaceae > Secale > Secale cereale. Next base: position 540,209,688 of record LR738714.1, read on the forward strand.
CCTATAAGAATAGAAAGGAAATGCGAGGAGTTGTGTCGCCTTTGAGAGTTAAACTGATATTAGCAGTACCGCACCTTCAGTTGAAGAGAGCTGGTATCCGAAGCCTTTCTAGCCGTACCGGCAATACTAGCACATATATTCCAGCAAGTTCCACTTTGCTGATTTTACTCTGATGCTTACGGTTTTCCCGTTATATCTACACTATGATCCGTGTAGCTACTTTGTGTCGTACTAGCAACAGTCCACTCTTGAAGCTAAACACCGCAATGAGTTACAAAATTAGCACCAAGGCATTGAGCGCCATTCTGGATGCAATGAAACTCATATGCTCCCCAGCTGTTGACTCTTCTTCAGAATATGATCCTAATGACTCTTGTTCAAAATTGCCACATATAGAGACAGCATGGAATTGTTTTTCTTTGGGCGATGTGATTCATCATGAGTGGGCAACCAACATTGTATGCAATTAAGCGGAACCTCAAGAATATGCTTCCTCTTCTGTTCTTTAACATGTTCCTCTTTTGTTATTCTGTATTTAGTACGTACATTATGTTCCTTGTCAGGAAGGGGAGCAGGGACATCTACAGTCAACAGCTGATAGAGCTGGCATGTAATTGATCGATAGGCTTTCAATTACTAGCGGCAATACAACACTGTATTTTCAAGCCAGTTCGACTTTCCTGATTTATATATCGTGGTTATGGTGTACCCCTTTTATGTACACTATGATCTGCCTAGTTGTTGTGTGCTCTTGTTATCATGGTTTGGCAATAAACTCTCTATACATTATATTTTGAACCTATCATCTGCCAACTATCCTTACTTCTAAAGCCTATTTTTGTGTGTACTTGTGCTAGATTATATAAATGCACGCACCATATTATAACACACATGAGCTCTCTCATCAGAATCCAGTGATAGCACACAAGTGTTTACAGGGGCGCCCCTATATTAGAATATCCTTTGCATTACAAAGATAATCTCACAACTATTTATATTTTCATGGTTCTCATATTTTATACATAATTACAGTGAATATCAGAATCCGCACATCAGAAGAATATTTTGGAACACTGCAATGACTTACAAAATTGGCACCAAGGCATTGAGTGCCATAATGGATGCAATGAAACTCATACGCTCCCCACCTGTAGATTCTTGTTCAGAATATGATACTAATGACTATTCTAACCTCGAGGAGTCAAAGGCAAATGGCCTGTTATGTTCACCCATCAAGGTGTCTGCTCTAATTTGGCAAGGTTTTATTGATTGCTCGTATCTTGCATATGTTGTCTTGCATTTATTCTATTTCGTTGCACCGCCATCTGCTTAGTTTACTCATCATATATGTCGAGATGCCATGCCCATCCATTATCAATACATATTCCATCTGTCATCATACCATGTTTTTCCACTCAAATGTTGTTCTTGTGCATCATACATCAAAAAGGAAGAGGGTGATTGCCGAACCTGAAGGAGCACCAGCAAAGTCCTTAAAAAACGTGGTTGTGCCGGAGAAATCATACAACACCCCACTTATATTGGTTGTACAACCAGTGACACAAAACGTAGGACCGACTCCAGCAGACTGTACCCATACTTCACTGGCCACACCACTAGCCCCACCACACAGGACCTGCACTCCAGCAAAAGGTATGCCAATTTCAGTTGCCATAGCACCAGCCGTATCACAGAAAAATCCCACTCCAGCAAAAAGTACAGCAAGTCCAGCGGCCGAAGACCTATCCCAACTGCAGAGACGGCCAATTCCTGCAGATTGGAACCCCATTCCAGTTATTCCCAGTTTAAAAGACAATGCTTTCAATGTTTTTAGGGACTACATGCATATATTCCCATCATTGGAAGATTATAGTGAAGAAAAACACCATTTTAACATCTTCCTGTCCCACTTACGTGTAAGTGCTATTATTCATGGTGATTATTTTCCTGTTTTCTGTTGATTGAACACATCAATGATTTACATTACATTGATGTAAGTAGGCGAGGGTCAATCTGGATAGTCATGACGAGCAAAGCTTGCTTGCACTTTTCAAGGAAGCATTGCAGCAGTATTGGTGTTACCTGAGGAAATCACACTTTGATGGCAAGTCTATAAACGAATTTCTGGTGAAGTCTCCTGTGCCAAATTTAGAAGACATTGAATGGAAAAAACTTGTTAGGCACTGGTCTCGTTCCAAGGATGAGGTACTGTCTATGATATCGCATGACAATTTGAACTTCTACTTTTCCACATGTGTCTTATGAATCTTTTTTGCAGGAAATTTGCTCGAAAAATAATTCTGGTTTGAAAAGAACGACAGGATATCGCAATTATGCTGCACGCTGCTTTGCTCTTGTTAGTACATGTTGTCCTGTATCACTGTACTTGCATACATACCTGGTTCATTATGTGATAGCAGTATGCATGATAGCTTGCTTATCAATTGTTCGCTCCAATTTATCTGATCTGTATGAATGGTTACATTAGTGTAGAATATATCCAATGCCAATGAAATTTTTTAGCTCTGCATTGTACTTGTAACTACCTGATGTCCTTTATCAGTGTACTTATATTGACAGTAGTTGTTCATGTACCATCACTCTGCAGCTTATTTTCCTTTGCCCTCTATTTTCTACACATAAGATATATATTTACTCTTACCATAAGGTTGGATAACACCGATGGTACTGAAGAAGTTTAGCTCTGCATTGCTCTTTGTTTTACCTTTTGCCTATATCGATGTACTTACATTTATAGCTACTTGGTTTTGTAGCATCACTCTTCATCTTATCTTAAATATTCTCCATTTTTCCTTATATTGTCACATATATATTTACTCTTAACAAAATGTAGAATAAAGGCAATGCTTATGAAGAAGATTCTGTGGTAAATTTCTTGAATTGCGCTCCCCCCCCATCAGAATGGACAAGGGCTTTATAGAGCCTGCCTTCACCAATAATGTAAGTTTGTCCTTCTCAAGCCTTCAAACTTTCTTGTGTATATTTGGTTAGGCATGACTGCAACAGCTGCTTATTTTTGGTGTGTGCATCAAATTGCATGTTTAAAGTTTATTATGTACTCCAGTTCATAAACAAAAGTTTGTCCTTCTCAATTTAAGTTTTCAGTTGTACAGCCAAGTTCCTTCTTCATACTATGTAAATTAAACTATAGAGAGCAAGTGATCTTATTTTGCCAATCTGAAATGGGATAAATTGACAGCACACTAACCATTGATACTTGTGAGTTCTTGATCTGTAATCCAGTGGTGTCGTGAAGCTGCCAACTCCTTCACAATGTCATTTCCTGCCATGTCATGACCTGAACAATACCATATTGTGTTAATGCTATTTTAAACTGTGTCACTTTATTTGTCAGTAAGAAATGTGATGAATTGCCAGCACTGGTACTTATATGTGCAAAACCTGTCATATGTCTGCTTGTTTATCTTTCAGAGTGAGGAGAATATAAGTGTCAAACAAGTGCAGTCTCACCAACTTGCTCAGCTGCTTGCGCTGCAGCTCCCGAGCAGGGCTAACCTTTCTTGAACTCTATTGAAGTGTTGTCGGTTTTGTATATTATTTTGTCGGCGTATTTAGTTGCACTGGTGGCAATCTTTGATGCCCAGTGTATGTAATATGTTGTCTGCTTGTGCTTTATTATCATAGTGGCAAACTTTGATGCCAAGTGGATGTAATATGACGTAATTCCTTTATTGTATAGTCTAGGTTTTTTCTTATTCATGATGCTGCAGTCATTTTACTGTATATATATTATGTCTTCGCAATAAACCGGCCAAACTGAAAAATTACGGTACATAATCAGGCTGTCATGCAAATCACCATGTATGGTCCGCATCATGGGCCCCATCATCTTGGTGTGTTAACAGGCCTAAATGTAAACTGGCCCACTAGTAGATTCGGGTCTTTAATATGCCGAGTAAACCGCCGGCCCTATTTTCCAAAGAAAACTCAATGGCCTTTAGGAGGCTGAAAAGTAGGTTGGGCCTGAAACATGCCGAACATCTCACGGGCCGGCAGCAGGCCGAAATAGACCCCGGCCCATGAATGTACCAATCAAATCACGGGCTTATAATAGGCCAAAATTGTCTCGGTCCTTGTTTGGCACAATCAGATTATCAGCTACGAGCAGGCCGGATGGAAACCGGGACGTAATTAGGCCCAACTATATGACGGGCTTTTAACATGCCGATATTAATATAGGGCCGAAATGTTAAACGGGCCCTTAACAGGCCGAAACTAATACCAGGCCGAATTACTAAATGGGCCTTTAGCAAGTGGGCCCAAAAGCATAGCTTCCAGTTGACGGGCTGAATCTGATATGGGCCATAATTTAGCCCAAAGCCTCTTAAAGGGCCGGACCTGATCTGAGCCGTAATTTGGCCCAGAACGTGGTAGGCTTTTAATGGGCCGGATCTCATATGGGCCATTATTAGCCCCGGAATGTGGCAGTCCATTAAAGGACCGGATCAAATATGGGCCGGCATTTGGCCCAAAATATGGCAGTCAATTAATGGGCCGGCCTACTAGGGTCCTCAAAATCTTGTGGGCCTACAGCTGGGCCGGCCCATTAATGTCAGCGAAATCTCGTGGGCCTTTAGCTAGGCCGGCCCATTATGGTCCACAAAACTTTTGTGGCCTTCACCAGGGCTGGCCCATTATGGCCCGCAAAAATCTTGTGGGCCCTTACTTGGGCCGGGCCATTATGGCCCGCAAAATCTTGTCGGCCTTTAGCTGGGCCGGCCCATTATGGTTCGCAAAATCTTGTGGGCCTTTAGGTGGGCCAGCCCATTATGATCCACAAAATCTTGCGGGCCTTTAGTTAGGCTGGTCCATTTAAACTTTATGGGCCACTTTTGGGCCTGTCCACGTGTCAACATATCATAGGCGCATCTCGCCCATTGGATGAGTGACACCTGTGCCAACGCGGAGCTGACACGTGTTTTCGTCAGCCAATCAGAATTTTACACGTGGAAAATCCCCATTAGTTTGGGCTGTTAATGGGTTATCGGATCCAAAACCGGACCCAATAGCTTAATGGCGTTCCGTTATGGTGGATGCCACGTGTCGGTCACCCTTGACGAAAACACTTCTGTGACGCACGATTTATCATCATGGAAGTGGACACTTCCGTGATGATAATTTTGGTAATGTCATGGAACACTTTTATGACAGCACATGTATGACTATCTTGATTCTGTCATAAAATTGTCATGGATGTACATGCATGACAAAAAACATGACCTACTGTGACAAACACATATCATCACAGAAGTGTATTTTGTTAGTGTTTGGATCCCTACCTCTAGATATGCTGGATTTTGTACTAACAATCGGTAATCCGAAGAATGATGAAAAGTGTGTCTGATTTGAGAGCGGGATGGTAGTGTTATCGTACATTTCACTTCAAAAGTTTGTTGCATATCATGTCCATGATTTTATAGTTACATGTACACTTATGAATTATTGACTATTGTTTTAAATTTTTGAGGGGATTGAATGTAGAAAATATCTTAACAACGTGCCATGGAGAGAGCACGCTCCTAACGTATAGAAGTGTACGAGCAGAAACAGATCTATTAATAAAATAGCACGGGCAAAAAGTGGAGAGAGAAGTGGAAGTAGGAGAAGGGATGGTCAATTATTGGGCAAAACTGCTAGCACAGCTAAGGGCATCTCCAACAGGTTGTATGTTAGTCTTGTTGGTAAAATGTCCATGTCATCAAACAACTAGCTATCATACAACTACTCCAATAGGTTATCTCTAAGTTATCCAATATATGATGAGAAAATAAATGTGATTGCTCTCTATTTCACCTTGGAGCTTGTGCAAAGGTTGTTGGTTAATCTACATACAACCTTGCTCTCTCTCCACATTTATTACATGCCATATAATCACTATGTCCTAGGTGGCAACTTTAACAACACTTATCTTACAACTGTTGGAGATGCCCTAAGTGTCAGCTCAATGCTACTAGAGCTTATGCCCTTAAGAAAATAATGCTACTAGAGCTTACAAGTTAGCAGTGTGCGGGAATCTAACGGTGTGTTTGGTTGCCCGCATGCAGCCCAACCAGGCCCACGCGGGATGTGCGCGGCCTGTTTGGTTGCTAGGGTTGAATGCGTTTTGTGGCCCGCATGGACCTCAAAGCAGGCCTCAGCCTAGCCCAGCGGAAACTTCCGAATTGGGAGTTTCTCACGAGCCTGGCTCGGCGCGGCCACGTGTGCGAGGGAGTTGCATGCCTCGGGCAGCGCGGGAGACGGAGGGGACGTCTCATAACTCCCCACGACTCTCCTGTCACCGCCCTAGTCAAACTGTTCCCACCTCTCCCTCTCCCCTCACCGCCCCTCCCTCTCCTCTCCTCTGATGGCTCCGCCTCGCCCACTGTCGCGCCGTCCTCTGACCCCCGTCGACCAGCACATCGCCAACATCCAGGAGCGCTTGTCGGCGTTCTGGGAACAGGGGTACCCAGACTTGCTTGCCTACGGCCCAGGGCGTGGCTCATCAGGCGGCCTGGTACGGCCCAACGTCTTCTGCAACTACTCAAGACCCTCGCGAGACAGACGACGCGAGACATCCCCTAGGCAGGCCTCGCTAGTCTGGTTCATGAGGATCGGAGATATCTAGGCAAGGGGTACCTCGCGAGGCTCTCGTGACGTGAGCGGTGACGACCAAGACCAGGCGGGCGCCAGCGGGCGCAGAGTGCCAGTTTCCCCTTTGGTGCTAAAGGAGCAGGTGCATGCGTGGAGTCCCGAGGCATGAGGCAAAGGTTTCCATCTCGGTGCAACAAGACCAAGACCATAAGGGCAGCAGAACGGAGGTCATCGCAGAGCCCACGGCGGCGTCACCACCGGAGCCTTTGGCAGGCGAAGACCACCTTTTGGCAGGATAGCTTGTACTAGTTGTCCCCCTTCAAATTTGGCCGTTGTGGGATCCCTACCGGCTCAATATTTGGGAAGAGGACCCGAGCCACTATAAATAGGACTAGCCACCACCCTAGAAAGGGACCGGATCATTCAGACCACCCATAGACCCACAAGCTCACCCGAGCTCAAGAACATCTCTCCTCAGGAGGTAGTTCATCCATGTACTAGTTCTTCCTCAGCATACAAGGCAATCCACCACACCACACTGGATTAGGGTATTACACCACAACGGTGGCCCGAACTAGTATAAACCTTGTGTCACTTGTTCATCGAATCTGACAAGCTAGGCCTAAGGATCGGCGAGTAGACGAGCTAGGGCGAAAGGAGAGATCTTATTGCGCACCCCAGAGTTTGAACCTTAAGGGTTTTGCTGGAACCCTAGATCCGACATTTGGCGTGCCAGGTAGGGGTGTGCCGATGTTTCCTCCCCGTCCGTCCCGTTCTCCATCCACCAAGCTCCCATGGCAGGCGTCCCCCCTCCGACAGGCTTGGCGGCCGCACGCGGCGGCGCTCTGGGCCACCGGGCCTTCACCCTCGCCTTACGACGGGTGCAGTGGCCACCCAGGTTTAGGCCAGATCTACCACCCCGTTTCAGTGGGGCCGCGGACCCTGCCGTCTTCCTCCAGGATTACGAAGAGGCCATCTCGGTGATGACCCTCAACCGTAAGGGATCTGTTGCAGCGTTTTCGATAAGTAAGAGTGTCGAACCCAACGAGGAGCAGAAGGTATTGATAAGCGATTCTGAGCAAGAAATTACTGCAAGCACTGAAAGATAACTTTTAGGGGTTTTCTTGATATAAGCAACAGGAATGTAAAGGCAAATAATGTGAAAGATACTGAGAGTAACAAGTGGCCCAATCCTTTTCTGCAAAGGAGAGGCCTAGCAACTGAACTTATAAAGACTAAAGCGTTCTTGAGGACACACGGGAGAGGTAGTCATGTGCTTTCGCCATATTCCGTATCGATACTATGTTATGTGTTGATAAGTGTTGGTGGGTGGATCTATGCTAGTGCACTCTCTAGACTAAGATGAATGCACTCTTATGATTAAACACCTTGCAAGCACCCGCAAATACAAGATAGAATTTAAGGCAAAAGCCTAACCATAGCAATACGATCGAGGATCCATTATTCCCTTATGCAAAAGCGTGCAAACTGGGGTTCAGGTTTCTGTCACTCCGGCAACCCACCGTAAGCATTCTTTATACACAATGCATTCTCCTAGGTCCTTAATAAGGCGAAGTGTTGGGTGTTCGACTCACACAACACCACTAGTAGAATGACAACACAACTTAAGTATCAAACAACACATATTACTTCAACAGCATATGACTACTAACAACAAGACTTTCCCCATGTCCTCAAGAACTAAAGTAACTACTCACAAGACATAAAAGAGATCATGATCGGAGGGGATAAATATGTGATAAACAATCTGGACATAATGATATTTCTCCAACAAAGCACAATAGCATTCACCACAAAGTAGTAATCAACACCGATGGAGTAGATAGGATAGGTAGTACAAGTTACAACACGAGTTGCGATGGAAAGATGAGATTTGGATGAAGATGGAGATGGTGCTGGTGTTGGGGATGATGTTGATGATGATCTCGATGATGCCCGTGATGATGGTGATGACGATGGCGACGATCTCCCCTTCCGGGAGGTGATCTTCCCGGCGGAATCTGCCTGCCGGAGATGCCCTTTTCTTCTCTGTAGGTTTCCGCCTCGAAGCGGCGGCGGAACTCCGTAAAAAGTCTCGTGCCTAGGGTTTTCGGAGGACGGAGAACATATATGCAAAAGGGGGCGGCCAGAGGTGGGCCAGGGGCTCCAGGCGCCCCCCCGGCGCGGCCAGGGGGGGCGCGCCCCCAGGCCGCCTGGGCACCCTGTGGCCCCCCTCTGACTCCCCTTTTGCGTGTCTTTGTTATTCTTCTGAAAAATACCTCCCGTCAATTTTCAGGTAATTTGGAGGTGTTCTTCTTCAGCAACTCAGTATCCACTTTTTCCTGCTGAATCCTGCGTCTGCTGTTTCGGTATCGGAAAGTTGCATACTGTGTAAAATAGACCAAAACAACATAAGAACATCATCATAACGTGAAATATATCAATGAATAAGGATAAATTATAATACAAAATAGTGATGCATTTTGGACGTATCAACACCCCCAAGTTTAGACCTCGCTTGTCCCCAAGCGAATATGAACTCGGTAAACCTGTCCACAAGTTTAGAGAGTGAAGTGTCGATAAATAGAATACGGACAAGAAGCATCATAGTCTCTTCACCAACTCAAATATCCTCAGCAACAATCTTCAACTCATAAGGCTCTTATGAAAGAGTGTCAACACTTATATTCGAAAGTAGGACCAATAGAAACTCATTATATCATGGCAAACATGTCCTTTGGTCAAAGAACAACAAATAATTTAAACTTTTGCTTTTGATGGGATTAATTGAAGCTTTTTGAGATAACAAGTTAATAAGCAAGAAGTGAAAGTGTTAACACAAAGGAAGATATTTGCCTTAGCTAGGCATGACAAACAACTTACTTATCAAATGATAATGTCAACAAGGATATGATATGACAAATCTTAATGCAGCTTTATATGCATGAATCCTTATCAACATCAAACGTCTGCTCTCTTTGAGAAATAGAAGGAAGTAGGAATAACTGACTCAACTTAAAATTAAAAGATAGGCCCTGCTCTAGGGTAGTAGGTGTCAGGGATATGGTTAGTAGGTATAAACCGGATATTGTAAACCGGTTTAGTTATATTGTATTTGGTTTTACTATTTTAGTAGAAACTACGGCCCATGAGATTTCAAGGCCCATGTATAGAAGTACGGTTTGTAAACCGCCAAGAGATGTAACTTGAGAGATAAGAAAGAAAGGGCAGAGACCGAGGCGGACACGATTATGAGCCGGCCTCGGGACTCTGTAAACCGGACCAGGCGTCACCTCTATATAAAGGGACGACCCGGTACCGGTTCAAGGACAAGCAACAATCAATCCGTCGAGACGCAGGCAAAGCGAATCCGCTCCCTGTAAACCGACGCCCAAGCAATACCAAACCAACTAGACGTAGGCTTTTACCTTCTCGAAGGGGCCGAACTAGTATAAATCCTTTGTGTCCTTTGTGTGCCATGAATCCTTTCAAGCTAACCCGTGCGATGGTTCCATCATCAAGTCCGCTAAACCGGACATCTGCCGTGTTAATTCCACGACAGTTGGCGCCCACCGTGGGGCCTGCGCACGATGGTTTCGAGTTTTTGAAAGGCGGCTTCGAAGGGTTAAAGGGTTACGCAGTCGGCCGGATGACCAAGAGTCGTCGTGGCCGGATCTACATCGACGACGCGGGTTGGGGACCGGAGGCCGATTCGATTGAATACGGATACCGGGTCCCCTTCGGCAGCATCCAAGTCTTCATCGGCAAAATTGGACAACCGGGACCTGAGCCGGACACCTTCCCCAACATCGTCGAGCCGGCTCAGCATGCGAGATCGGCCCGGATTCAGCCTGCCATGAAGCATGTGTTCGTTGGAGTGATTCACGGAGGCCAAGCCGAGGACGGATCGGAATCTGATGGTGCAACCGTCGTCTATTCAGATGACGAGCCTTCATCCGGGGAAACTGAATCTCTGTATCAGTTGCGGGACGGCCGGTCTGAGGACGAGTCCAATGGAAACAGTATTCCGGACCCCTTCGGCCCGCCAAACCGGGTGGCGGTCTTCATGGCCGGTTCACAACCCCCGACGAACGGAACCACGGCAGAGGCTGGTGCAGGGGGAAGCGGTTCAAATCCCTCCCTTACTGAAGTTCTATCCACCTTGATCGAGGAGTTCACAGCTAAGGCAGTAGAGGTCGTAGCTCCAGCAGACAAGGCGCAACATGATGCAGTGCTTCTTCAGTTGAAAGCCCGGATCGATCAGTTAAAGGAGGATTTAAAGGCAGAAGGGGAGATGCTCGCCATAAGACAAGCAGAGTTGGATGATCAAGCTTTTCACTTGAGGATGGAGCAGGCTTCTGTGGAAGCGGTAAGGGGGCGAAAGTATCGATCCCGCCTACCGCCGGGTTACGAATCTGCGAATTTGTTCAAAACACCTGGGGCTGGGGCCAGTAATAATCCAGTCTTAAACCGGAGAAGCCCACCGGCTCGGGAGGAGCCGGTTCCGCAGCCCGCCGCAGAACGGGAGCGACGGATTACATCGGCGCCTTATGTTCCTGTCCCTCCGGGACACTACTCAAACCCTGTGGATAATATTGCTGCAGCGGCAGCACGGTTGGCCGCTTTACCTATGGAAGAAACATCTCCGGTGGCGATAGAGGCGCGCAGGGCCCAGAAACTGCTCAATACGGCATTGATACAGCAGCAAGCATACTCTCATAGCAGGGAAAGGTTGCATTCGACACCGCGTCCCAACCGAAGCTACTCTAGACATTGGGAGGAGCCAGAAGTGTCTAGCAGTGAACGTAGGAGACATCAGCACCGGCAGGATAATCCGGCAAGGGCGGAGATGCCAGCCCCGGATCGAAACTGGCCTAGATCGGAGGCCAGGGAGGAAGTTCGTCAGTCAACGCCGGTTCACACAGCCACCACAGGGACAGGAGCTACAGCGAGCGGTTTTGGAATACAATGTCTCGTCCCCGCCCTGCGGAGCGTTAAGTTGCCCAAGGATTTCAAAGGACCTCGCAAGGTGCCTAATTACACAGCCGATTTACCGCCCGAAGCTTGGGTGGAGAGTTACGAGATGGCCATGGAGATGCTGGACGTGGATGAATCGGCTTGTGCCAAATATTTCACTATGATGCTTGAGGGCACGACCCGGACTTGGCTAAAGGCACTACCTCCGAATTCTATCGGATCATGGGGGGAGCTGCGCAGTCAGTTCATCAAAAACTTCAAGGATACATGCAAGCAACCTATGTCGGTGATAGATTTAGCAGCATGTGTGCAAGGAGAACAAGAGTCTACAGCAGCTTGGGTACGCAGAGTGGCAGAGATCTTGCACTCCTCAAACGGCATTAACCCGAGCACAGCAATTGTAACATTGGAGAACAATTGCCGGTTTGAATCTTTGAAATTAAAACTCGGACGGCTCAAACGGGAGTGCAATGACATGGGGACTTTGATGAGCGCCCTGGTGAAGTACGGAGACTCAGATAATACCAAGTATCCGGAGTCAGAAGGAGATAAAACAGGGAAGGCCAGCAAGTCTGGTAAACCGGCGCCGGTTAATCCGGTTACTTCAAGCTTTTTGGGCAAACGAAAGGCAGAAAACAGCTCCGATTTTGTTGCTAATACGCAGGCTCAAGGCGGTCTACAGGTTAATCAGCAGGGTTCCACTCTCCAAACCGGCGGAGGAAACCCGGGTTGGGAGCAGGATTTGGATCAACCCTGTCTGAAGCATAGTGGAAGAGGGAGGATTGCAAGACATTCTATAAGAGAATGCCTGTCCTTTATGAAACCAGGGAACGGCCGTTATAATCCTCCTAACCGGCCCCCGAACGGCAGTTCAGGGCCCGGATTTTATGGTACGGGTTATCAAGGAAACAAATCCGGATCAGGATATAGGGGCAACGGCGGCTATCAAGGGAACAACGGCGGTTATCAATCCCGGCCAGGCGGCCAAAGTAGTCAAGGGAACTACAATGGTCAGGGAAATCAATCACATCATTAAGGTGGTTACAGTGGTCAGGGAAACCAATCACATCATCAAGGTGGTTATCATGGTCAGGGAAATCAATCGCATCATCAAGGTGGCTACAACAATCAGAATAATCAGCAGCAGGGTCAAGGGAGTTACAATAATCAAGGAAACCAGCAGCAACAGCGTCCGCAGCAACAGCAGCAATCCGGATTCCAGAGTAATCCGAAGGAGTTGAGCAGTGGTCAATATCATGTTTTCACCACGAGTTTATGTAAGAGAGACCAGAAGGTTTTAAAGCGGGCTGTTAATGCGGTAGAACCGGCGACGCCACAGTTTCTACGATGGTCAGAGCAGCCCATTGTATGGAGCAGAGAGGACCACCCGTTACGGGTAGATAATCCGGGACATTTAGCCTTGGTGGTGGCACCTCAGGTGGGAGGATACAAGTTTACTAAAGTCCTCATGGATGGAGGTAGCAGTATCAATATATTATATTACGAGACCTTTCGTCGTATGGGTCTAACAGATAAAAAGCTAAGGACATCAAACACAGTGTTTCACGGGGTGGTCCCAGGTAAGTCAGCTTATCCAGTTGGTAGGATTGACTTAGAAGTTACATTTGGGGATGAGCGTGATTCCAGATCGGAGATGATCACCTTTGAAGTTGTCAAAATTAAAAGTCCGTATCATGCTTTGTTTGGGAGGACGGTTTATGCTAAATTTATGGCTAGGCCATGTTATGTTTATCTGCAGCTTAAGATGCCGGGTCATAAAGGCACGATTACGGTGCATGGCAGTCGTAAGATAGAAGTGGAATGTGAGGAAGGTGATGCAGCTTATGCAGAAGCGGTATGTGCCACGAAAGAGTTAAAATTTTATAAGGATAATGTTGATCCGGCAGATATGACTCCGCTGAAGAAACCAACTACCGAGCATGATCCGGCTTTGAAGTTCAAATCAGCGGAAGAGACTAAGCAGGTTGATTTTGTGCCTGGAGATTCGTCTAAGCAATTCACCATCAGTGCTAACCTGGATCCTAAATAGGAAAGCGCGCTCATCGAGTTCATCCGTGAGAACCGGGATATCTTTGCATGGAAACCTTCTGACATGCCAGGTATACCGAGGGAACTCGTTGAGCACAAGTTAAATATTGATCCGAAGTTTAAACCGGTAAAACAGTATCTGCGCCGCTTTAACGAAGAGAGGCGCAAGGCTATAGGAGAAGAAGTGGCCAGGCTTTTGGCGGCAGGGTTCATAGTGGAAGTTTTTCATCCGGAATGGTTGGCTAATCCGGTGCTGGTTCTAAAGAAGAATGGGAAGTGGAGGATGTGTGTGGACTACACAGACCTCAATAAAGCTTGCCCGACTGATCCTTTTGCTCTGCCTCGCATTGATCAGATTATTGATGCCACAGCAGGGTGTGAGCGGCTGAGTTTTCTGGATGCGTACTCAGGTTATCACCAGATCAAGATGGCAGTTGAAGATCAAGAGAAGACAGCTTTCATAACTCCTTTTGGTGCTTTTTGCTATGTATCTATGCCCTTTGGGCTCAAGTGTGCACAGGCAACTTATCAGCGTTGCGTTCAGAATTGTTTGAAGGGGCAAATAGGAAGGAACGTACATGCTTATGTGGATGACATCGTGGTTAAATCAAAGGAGGAAAGAACAATGATAGAAGACCTCAAAGAAACCTTTGATAATCTTCGGGCTTACAGGATGATGCTTAATCCGGAGAAATGTGCCTTTGGTGTCCCGGCTGGTAAGCTATTGGGATTCCTGGTCTCGAACAGGGGAATAGAAGCCAGCCCGGAGAAGATCAAGGCCATCACATCTTTGACAAAACCGGCTTGCATTAATGATGTTCAGCGCATAGCTGGCCGGATCACGGCGCTGAGCTGGTTTATCAGTCGCTTAGGAGAAAAGGCGATCCCGCTTTATCAAATGTTGAAGAAAACGGACCGGTTCATATGGAGTGATGAAGCGAATACAGCGTTTGAGAATCTGAAACAGCAACTAGCGAAACCACCGGTTTTAGCTGCTCCTATCGATAAAGAGCCTTTGCTGTTATATGTTGCTGCAAACACACGGGCAGTCAGCGTTGCGATTGTGGTTGAGCGCAAGGAAGCAGGGAAGGAACATCCGGTTCAGCGCCCGGTTTACTATGTGAGTGAAGTACTCATCGAGTCTAAGCAAAGATACCCTCATTGGCAGAAATTGGTATATGGGGTGTTCATGGCAAACCGGAAACTGAAGCATTATTTCCAAGGGCATCCAATAACTGTGGTTAGTTCAGCTCCGTTGGGAGACATAATCCAGAATAGAGAAGCTACAGGCAGAATAGCCAAGTGGGCCATTGAGCTCAGTCCGCATGAGTTGAAGTATGTACCACGTACTGCTATAAAATCTCAGGCATTGGTCGACTTCATCAATGACTGGACGGAATTACAGACTCCTGAGGAGAAGCCGGATCTTACTTATTGGACGATTCACTTCGACGGTTCAAAGCAGTTGGAGGGCTCGGGGGCTGGAGTTGTCTTAACTTCCCCCAGAGGTGATAAATTTTGTTATGTACTCCGGTTATTATTTCCGCGTACTAATAATGCAGCGGAGTATGAGGCGCTGCTTCATGGTTTGCGATTGGCAAAAGAGATGAATTTGAGCCGGGTTAAGTGCCTGGGCGATTCAGACCTAGTGGCACAGCAAGTTTCGGGCAAGTGGGATTCAAGGGATCCCCTCATGGCGGCTTATCGACGAGAGGTTGAAGCGGTCGCAGGACATTTCAAAGGATATCAGGTGGAGCATATAGACCGGCGGAAGAACGAAGCAGCCGACGCTTTAAGCCGGCTAGGGTCGCAACGTAAACCGGTACCACCAAACACCTTTTTGGATGTATTGCACAATCCTTCGGTTCAAGTACCTTCAGAGAACGACCTAGCTGTTCCAGATCCAGAGGCACAGTTGGTTGCAGCAACCCATGTTATTCCGGATTGGACATTACCCTATTTGGCATATTTAAGCCGAGGAGAGTTACCAGAGGACGAAGATGAAGCACGGCAGATAATCCGGCGTTCCAAGTCTATGACAATTGCCAACGGGGAGCTGCACCATCGTAGCACTTCTGGAGTATTTCAACGGTGTGTTTCAGTTGAGGAAGGTTATGAGATTCTAAGGGAGATTCATGAAGGGGATTGTGGTCATCATGCCGGATCAAAATCTTTAGTGGCTAAAGCTTTCCGACATGGCTTTTATTGGTTAACCGCACATACAGATGCGGCAGACCTGGTCCGCAAGTGTGACGCTTGTCAGAAGTTCTCAAGACGTGCACTTGTTCCGGCACAGGAACTCCGGATGATACCAATAACTTGGCCTTTTGCAACTTGGGGGCTTGACATGGTTGGTCCTTTCAAGAGATCCCAAGATCAGAAAACTCATCTACTAGTAGCAGTAGACAAGTTTACGAAGTGGATTGAAGCAGAGCCTATAAGCAAGTGTGATGCGGCAACAGCAGTTAAGTTCATCAAAAAAAGTAATATTCCGGTTTGGTTTTCCGCACAGCATCATCACAGATAATGGCACCAACTTATCTCAGGGTGAGATGGAAGAATTCTGTCAACGAGAGCATATTCGTTTGGACGTGTCTTCTGTGGCTCACCCCCAATCTAATGGTCAGGCAGAAAGGGCAAATCAGGAGATTTTACGAGGAATCAGACCCAGGCTTATGACACCTTTGCAGAGAACCCCAGGGTGTTGGGTTGAAGAATTACCATCTGTCCTTCGGAGTATTAACACTACACCCAACCGGTCTACAGGTTATACACCTTTCTTCATGGTTTACGGCGCAGAAGCAGTTCTTCCAAGTGACATACGCCATGATTCACCGAGGGTAGCGGCCTATGTGGAAGCCATTAACGAGGAGTCAAGACAAGACGGTTTGGATCGGTTGGATGAAGAGCGTGATATAGCCGCAGCACGGTCGGCGATTTATCAGCAAGATCTGCGCAGATATCACAGCCGCCGGATTAGAACCAGGACATTCCAGGAGGGTGACTTGGTACTTCGGCTTATCCAAGATCAAACAGATATGCACAAGCTATCCCCGCCATGGGAAGGGCCCTTTGTGGTCAGCAAGAATTTACACAACGGGTCATATTATTTGGTGGACATTCGAGAACACAAGGATTCACGGACATCAGAAGAGGAGACGAAAAGGCCGTGGAACATTGCTCATCTACGGCCATACTACACTTGAGCCATGGGCTCCAATGTATCCTATGTATATATTATGAATAATGAATAAACCGGCACCCTCGGTAAACCAGGGGCTCAGCCTTCTTTCCATATATATAAATTTTGCGGCAAATAATCATATCAGTTTGTTATCAAGGATCAAATTACAATGTTTGCTGGTTTTAGAAACTAATCTTTGCAGGGTATGTGAAGGAGCGGTAGAACTCTCGGGAACAAGAGATTATATCCGGTTCAAGAAGAGAAAAACCCCATAGAAAGAATAAACCTGCAGAGTCAGAGGGAACATCAGAGGCCCCTGGGGACAGTCCGGTTTGCCCACATCCCCATGATTGGCTATGTTATGATTCTTTGGGCTCCCTGAACAGTCGATACGCTCACGTTCAGGGATGACCCGGCCCCTGGGGACAGTCCGGTTTGCCCACGTCCCCATGATTGGCTATGTTACGATTTTTTGGGCTCCCTGAACAGTCGATACACTCACGTTCAGGGATGACCCGGCCCCTTGGGACAGTCCGGTTTGCCCACGTCCCATTGATTGGCTATGTTGTGATTCTTTGGGCTCCCTGAACAGTC
>LR738714.1:540227113-540239502 GCA_902687465.1 Secale cereale
AGGCCCCTAGGGACAGTCCGGTTTGCCCACGTCCCCATGATTGGCTATGTTACGATTATCGGCCCCTTGAACAGTTGATACGCTCATGTTCAGTGATTGGCTAGGCCCCTTGGGACAGTCCGGTTTGCCCACGTCCCAATGATTGGCTATGTTTATAATTTTATCAGCCCTCTGAACAGTCGATACGCTCACGTTCAGTGATTGGCTAGGCTCCTTGGGACAGTAGGTTTGCCCACGTCCCATTGATTGGCCGAATCTTGTTTTGAGCCTGGCAGCTCTTTGAAAAAGCCTCGACTACATAGTTTGATTTACAAAGATTGTGTGTTGCTTGATGTTTTTTTGTGTTCCATAAACCTTTTAAACCGAGTGGAACAGCTCCAGAAGTTGACCACCTATCTATAACGTCATAAGTCTGGGTCATGAACACCAGCGAGAATTAAACCAGCATGCATCATAACCCGGATCGACTTCATGTTGAGCCGACAGGTTGGCAGTACACGATCAGGTACAAGTTACAAATTTCTGAACCAAGATGAGAAAGATTTATCAACAAGATGAACTGAAGAGTTTCAAGGGTTTATTAGAATTGATGAAGACCGATTAAGGTGATTTTAACATCCTGACCGGTTTAAGGTATTTTGGCTACATACAATTCAGGTATCACAGTTATTTTTTAAAAGATATGCTTATTAGATGTATCAGGAGAACAAGTTAATCCGTCCAGTGGTAAGCCACTAGGACATGTTTTTTGATATTTTTTATGAATAGAGCAAGGCATCAGCATCAATCAACAAGTCAACGAACGAATATTTCATAAAGACCAAATGTCGGATCACAGCGCATTAAGTTTCAGCTAAATTTATTACAAGGCATAAAAAGCCAAATAATTGGAAGCATTGTTGGACGGAATAACAATCATGATTACAACAGTGGCATTCAAGATTATGCTTCTCCTTGCTGAGATGGTTGGCCACCGTCTTGTTCCGGAACGTCTTCCTCCTCGTGAAGCGGCGGGAAATCTGGCGCACGCCAATCAATCTTGGCCAAGGCACGGAAATATACTTCATCGTTGATAAGCTCAGCAGGATCAATATCAGGAGCAAAGGTGTGAGGATGAACCGGCGGAGTTAAGTTTACAATATCGTAAACCGGTCGATCCACCCGCTCGTTCTGCAGGTTATATGATGGATGATATCGAGACAAGTCAGACTCCACCGCAATCTTGCTAGCGAGGGGACGCATTTCCTTTGTCAGAGCATAAATATCCTTTTCATTAAACGTTGAACCATCTTCCTTGGTATCAGGAAATCCGGTTAACACTTCTTCCGGATCAATGTCCGGGACCCAAGCTTTAGCCCTTGTAAGGGCCAGAAAAGCACCTCCTCGAGCAGCCGATTTCTTAACCTCTTCAAGACGGGCCGGCAGAATGGACAAACTGTTCAAAGTATCCTTGATGGTTGAAGGAGCCGGTTTACCAAAGGAAGTAGCGCTGATAATCCTTTGCGCTCCAGAGTATAATTGTTCAACCAAGGTATAGCAGGCCTTCAGCTTCTTCCGTACATCATCCCCAAGATGGGAGACACGGCGTCCTACATACAACAATAAAAGTTAAACCGGCGTAGGTCACAGGTTGCAAAGATAAAAGACAGGAGTTCAGGCTATGCTTACCAAAGATAGCAGAAGTCATCAAGTCAATTTGGCGCTTTAACCCGGTCAATTCTTCAGTAACCGGGTTAAGTGCTCCTTCGGCATCCTGAACACGTTTCTCAAGATCTTTTTTCTGGACTTCAAAAGTAGTCCGCTCCTCGTCAAAGAACCTCTTCAAGTCTTCAGCAGTCTTTAAACTCACTTGGAGTTCTTTCTTAGCCTTTGAAGCGGCTGACTCAGTCTCTATAAGCCGGCTTCGAAGTTCACTGATTTCCAGAGCATTCCGGTTCAGCTCAGCCTGTACACAAAAGTTCAAAAGCAAGGTTAGAAATTACAAGTCTCAAGCACACAACCAAGTTGTCTACTTGACACTTGGGGGCTAATGGCAGTTGAAGTAATACAGCAAAGACAATTTGAAAATACAAGTCTCAAGCACACAACCAAGTTGTATACTTGACACTTGGGGGCTAATGGCAGTTGAAGCAATGCACCACAGACAATTGGAAATTACAAGTATCAACTACATAACCAAGTTATCTACTTGATACTTGGGGGCTAATGTATGGATCAGCAGTTCAAAACTATAAAGTTCCGGAGTACCTTCAATAAAGCAGATAAACCGGAACTTGGGGGCTGCTATAAGATAAAGATGCGTCAAAAAAGCAAAGTCAGAAGAGGAAAACTTACTTCATATTTTTCTCTCATCAGGTTTACTAGGCTGGCTTCATAATCCCGGCTGCTGTGGAGCCGGTTCAAATATCCGGAATAGATATCTTGAGCACTCATACTCGAAAGACTGGATATATCAGTACTCCACTTCCCCTTTTCCTGAGTTATCTTTTCCGCTTTAGCTGTATGTTTTGCTAAAACGGTGGGTTCTGCTGGCGCAACATAAGCAGTGCCAGTAACCACGACATCAGGGGAAGTGGGTGCATTGGGAGGAGTAACTTCAACTTGAGCCGGATCAGGAGACGCCGGGTTAACTTGAGGAGAATTAACCCGGGCCGGACTTGGTGGGTCTTGGACATCTTCAGCGGCAGGAGTTTCAAGAGCAGGTTCGTCAACCGGAGCGGCAGGAGTACCTTCAGGAGGAACGGCTGTAGACGGATCAATCACCGGTTCATCAGCAGAAGGATCAGCAACAGGCTTATTCACCTTGGCTCTTTTGCTAGGTTTCGGTTTGCTGGAAAAACAAGCAAAATAAGTTAGCATTATAAAGGAAGGGGGTGTCATAAACCGGAAGAGGTGAAGAGAATTACCCCGGGACGGTCTTCAAAGGAGGAAGCTGTGTAGCGGTCGATTCACCGGAAGAAGACAGTGGAGTTTCCTGATAGTCAGGATCAGACGGTTTAAGTGGTTTTCGGATAAGTCCGGCCTTGGGATGAAGAAGGGTCGGAGAGAGTATCACCTCAGCACGGCGCTTTCGAACCGGAGTTAATGAGATTCCAGAGGACTCCACTGCCAAGCCACTATGGCGAGTGGTCCGGCGCAAAGCTACGTGCTGTTGCTTCTTCAAAGTAAAATTAGGATCCAACTTAGCATAAGGGTGAGAAAATTGATATTTTCTGACAATCCGACGACTTTTTTGAGGAGGAGGTTCTGAATCAGAAGAAATAAGGGTTACCTCAATCTCAGCCGGGGTTATCACCTTCAAGTGGTTCCTGTGAAAAGGTATCATTAGATATGTTAACAAGTACATAAAAGCAAAACTTAAACCGGAGTAAGGCATACCTCGGAGTCCGGATCATCATCCTCAGAAGGAGAACCGGCATCAACGGCTGCTTTGCTCTTCTTGTTTGCAGGGGTTTTCCGGCGAGCCTGCTTTACAGTTTTTTCCTGAGGTTTTCTCCTCCAGAAGGGGTCTTCAGCCTAAATGAAAAAAGTAAAGGCAAGTGAAAGATGGTTCAAAGAGGACGGTTTATAAAGTACAAGTTAAAGACAAACTTACTTCAGGCAGCTTATTCTTCTTAAAGTATGGGGCCAAGCCAACTTTAGAGCAATCTGTTAAGGCAGGATTGACAATCTTCTTGGCTGACTCCACTACTTCCGATTCAGAAAGCTTCTCCTTAGTAAACCTCTGAGGATCATCCGGTTTACCGGAGTACTTACACATCAGCTTAGGGCGCCGGCTTAAGGGAAGGATGCTCCAAGATAGCCAGCAGCGAAGGAAATCAGTGCCAATCAGACCATTTGCCATGAAAGCTCTCAGCTTGGAGAGCTGTGGTGAAAACTGGATCCGTTCAGCAGCACTTAACCGTTGTGGCAAGGGGTGATTCGCCGGGATACGAGTTTCGCGATAACCCGGCAAAGGATTTTCACCTTCAGGAGATGTGTCTACACAATAAAACCAGGACTTGTTCCAGTCCTTAGGGTGAGTGTGTAAGGAGGCGTGAGGAAAAACTACATCCCTCCTTTTCTGAATGCTAATCCCACCAAGCTCTTGGTGAGGTCCGCTGGTGAATTCAGTGCGCCGGTTTGCATGGAAGAAATCCCGGAATAAATCAACTGAAGGCTCTTTTTGCAGATACACTTCAGAAAATACTTGGAAATCGCAAATGTTGGAAACAGAGTTTGGTCCGATGTCCTGCGGATGCAGCTGGAAGGTGGCAAGGACATCCCGGAAAAATCTTGAACCGAGGGGAGAGAAGCCTCTGGAGATATGGTCCAGAAATACGATGACTTCCCCGGATCTAGGAGTAGGAGGGCACTCGTTACCCGGAGCACGCCATTTTAGCTCAGCCCGAGGGCCTAAGGTGCCGATGCTCGACAGCTTGACTAAGTCTTCCTCAGTCACGACAGAACGGACCCAATCGCACGAAACATACTGCTTAGCCATTTGAACAAAGTGCTGAAGAAGAGAAAGTACAGAGACGGATTATGAACGTATAATGATCCGGGATCTATTCATGTTATACAATGGTTGAAACGGAGAATTAGCTGGCAAGGTTAAACCGGCAATTATAAAACAAGTTATATCATTTCCGGTTTAAATGGCAGTTGAAGAGGGACAGTTTAAATCGTTGCATCAGTTTATATCATTTCCGGTTTATGGCATGACAATGTAAATCGGAACATACTTAGTGAATCTATCAAGGAGAAAAACAGGTTTCTAAATAATTGCTAAGGAGGGAAGATCTGAGTATGCTGAGGAAAAGAAACTAATCTACAGCGGAGTAATAATTGCTAAGGGGGAAAGCTACGCAAACTTCATACCAAAAGGACAAATTTACATGTCAGACAGGTGCAATAAAGATTCGACGCATCTGAAGCAGAATAAAAATGGAAGAAGATCGAAAGGTACGGCTACTACGAGTGACAGGTTCAAAGAACGAACAATACGAAGCTTGCGGAGAGCTCTAATGGCGGAACGGATAAATATACAGCGTTATGACGGTAAGATCTAATCTGATACTAAGCGGGAGATCTACAGACTAGGGCCTAAAGGTCACAAGACTTCTATGAGAAACGTATCTACGAAGAGACGAAGCTCCGTCGGAAGCTCTAATGGCGGAAGAACAAGGCGAAGCAATAGCGGATGCAGATCAACCGCAAGGAGGATAAACGTACCAGCGACAGTGAGAATCAGCGGCGGAGATAATCTGGTCAAGGCTCAGGTTGATGCAGCGGCCGGTCGAGGACTGGAGATCCGGCGGTCGTCGGCGGCGGTTTGAGCTCGGGCGGTAATGGAGAGAAGACGCAGGAGGAAGATGAAGGAAGAAGAGGATAATGAATGGAGCATGGCAGTATTTATAGCCAGGGGTTAGATCTGAAACGACAGGCGCGAGAATCAAGGAGACAGAAAATCGGATAAAGATACCGTGATGCCTCGATCTTCGGGATAACCCTTAAAATACGCTATAGTACAGCTCACAGCGTTAAATGCGGAGATGATGTCATTGTCAGACTTTAATGATTTCGGAGGATGACGTCAGAGCCGGTTTACAAAAAAGATGAAGACAGAAGAGAATCATATGAGACAGAAGACTGATATGAACAAGTTCAAATCATTCTGGGGCCTAATGTCAGGGATATGGTTAGTAGGTATAAACCGGATATTGTAAACCGGTTTAGTTATATTGTATTTGGTTTTACTATTTTAGTAGAAACTACGGCCCATGAGATTTCAAGGCCCATGTATAGAAGTACGGTTTGTAAACCGCCAAGAGATGTAACTTGAGAGATAAGAAAGAAAGGGCAGAGACCGAGGCGGACACGATTATGAGCCGGCCTCGGGACTCTGTAAACCGGACCAGGCGTCACCTCTATATAAAGGGACGACCCGGTACCGGTTCAAGGACAAGCAACAATCAATCCGTCGAGACGCAGGCAAAGCGAATCCGCTCCCTGTAAACCGACGCCCAAGCAATACCAAACCAACTAGACGTA
Organism: Secale cereale; assembly: GCA_902687465.1. Classification (NCBI taxonomy): domain Eukaryota; kingdom Viridiplantae; phylum Streptophyta; class Magnoliopsida; order Poales; family Poaceae; genus Secale; species Secale cereale. The sequence goes on from LR738714.1 coordinate 540,233,147, forward strand.
GGCTTTTACCTTCTCGAAGGGGCCGAACTAGTATAAATCCTTTGTGTCCTTTGTGTGCCATGAATCCTTTCAAGCTAACCCGTGCGATGGTTCCATCATCAAGTCCGCTAAACCGGACATCTGCCGTGTTAATTCCACGACAGTAGGGAAAACTCATGTGCTATCCTCAAATCAAACAGAATGAAAACAAGTTTTGTGAGGTGCATGATTCGTCAACGAATGCTAATAGATAACTCAATTACTTCTTGAACTGGACAAGTTTCGAGGAATGGCTCCCGTAGGAGGACGATAACATCCTCTTATTCTCCTTTGTTTATCACTGCCAAAGTTTTCTGATTTCTCATGAACAAAGCGTGAAGGAGGGTTTGTTTGTTATATTATTTTTAAGCCGGGCTTACTCAGTGCCAGTTCCTTTTCGTATTATGGGTTTGCACATTATACATGCAATCCCGGGGTGAAGCTTGTCCAACTCAAAAAGGTCATGAATTAGCTACTACTTCCTCATGAGCTAAAGCAGAGGCACAAAATAAAAGATTTTGAACATTTAAGGATAACACATAAATTATATACTTTAGGAGGTGGTAGTTGGGTACCACGAGTAGGTAGGTATGGTAGACTCATATGGAAGGTATTGGCTTAAGGGTATGGACGCACAAGCAGAATTCCGCTTAGTACAGAGTTAGGCTAGCAAAGGTTTTGAAAGAGCAGACAACTGATGATGACTAAGATGCAAAGCAACATAAAGCATGAACATTGAAATAAGCATAACACATCAAGTTGTCTTCCTTGTCAACATAACACTTCAAGTATAATAACATAAAGGTTTTGGCTATGTTGGTACTTTAAGAGAATCATGCTTGTTGTTATGACCAAAGCTATGTTTGCCCAGATTAAATAAAGTTTCATAGCCATACCTGACATAAAGTCAATACTCCCCATAAGAATCATCATATAAGGTTGATTGCGTGAAGAGAATACCGAGTGTAGCAAAAAGGAACTGATAAACTTCTCATTAATATTCCATCATAGACGACTCCACACACACGGATACAATTCTTCGCCAAGGGGGCGATAGACCTCAATGCACACACCTATCTCATATAATAACCTCCCTAGACATGATACGACTCTACTTGACTTCTGAAAGACAAAAGGTAAAAGATAAAGATATCGGGCACTCCCCCAAGCTTGGAACAAGCCAAGGGAATGCCATTACCCATGGAGATTTCACTCATAATCCTTGTTGGCGTTGATCAAGTAATTCTTGGCGAAACTCTTCCATGGAAGGGGTTCTCCAGTCTCATATGAGAAGCTCGTCTCCTGGATCCTGCATTCAGCACCCAAACCCATGCGTAGAAACCTTAGTTCATACTCACAGTTCTGGTTATGTAGATCATTAATTTGCCCTTGGAGTTCTATGATTTTGTCTTCAGACGCGGCGATTCTTTCCCACATCTCCTTCATCTCCTTCAGAAAGTAGTTCTTCAGCTCGTTGGTGATGTCAAAGTTAGCTTCGACACCACGCTCGGTCATCTTCTTGTACTTGAAGACTTCTTGCTCCACTTCTTCCAGCCTGGCCTGGACGCTCCCCTCCTTGATAGGTCCCTTCAGATCTTCTTGATGAAGGACGCCATCCTTCATCTGAACCACCTGAGGGTGCTTCTTCACCTCAGCGAGGTAAGGGTTGATGACGTTGACGACGAACGTGTCCTTGGGGGAACTTGGAGAAGCCATGGCACCTAAATTTAGCTGAAAGATTTCCTGGCAGAAACAGATCGAAGAGAAAACACGCGAAATCGCAAGATACGTTGTCGGAACACCCCGGGTAAATATATAGGAAAACTTTATGCACAGAAAGGAAGGTAACGGACCAAAGCGGGGTCGGAGACGGGCACCAGGGTGCCAGGCGGCCTGCCGGCGCGGCCCAGGGGGGGCGCGCCAGGGGGGCGCCTGGACTCCCTGGTGGTTGTCTCCGGCTCCACTTCGACTCGGAATTTTACTAATTTTTCAAAAACTCGTAATACGGAACTTTTATGATGTTTTGCGGTGCTTTCTTACCGTACTACATACCTTTTCTTTATTTTGCTTCTGCTGGCGTCTGAAATAGGGCTGCAACATGTTCTTCGTGGGTTGTTGTGTATATTATATTCACATCAACATCGGCAGGGTCTCCTGCTATGTAATGTTTAAGTCTTTGCCCATTCACAACTTGAGGTTTGGTGCCTTCAAAATTATTAATCTTAATTGCACCAGACCGATAAACTTCTTCAATATGAAATGGTCCTTCCCACCTGGAAAGTAGTCTACCTGGAGAAAACCTGAAACGGGATCTAAACAACAAAACTTTATCACCAACATTAAATTCACGTTTCAGAATCTTCCTATCATGCCACCTTTTTACCTTTTCTTTGAACATTTTAGCGCTCTCGTAAGCTTCACTTCTCCATTCATCTAGAGAAGTCAATTTCATGAGACGCTTCTCAGCAGCTAGTTTTGGGTCAGCGTTAAGCTCTCTAACAGCCCAGAAAGCTTTGTGCTCTAGCTCTAATGGTAGATGGCAAGCCTTGCCATATACCATCTTATAGGGGGACATGCCCATGGGGTTTTTGTAAGCAGTTCTATATTCCCACAAAGCATCTCCCAATTTATTTGACCAATCCTTCCTATTTCTGTTTACTGTTTTCTGCAAGATCAACTTAATCTCTCTATTGGTAAGCTCAACTTGCCCACTAGTTTGAGGATGATAGGGTGAAGCAATTCTATGATTAACATCGTATTTAGCCAGAGCTTTTCTAAAAGCTCCGTGCGTGAAGTGTGATCCTCCATCGGTCATGAGGTACCTTGGTACACCAAACCTAGGAAATATTACATCCTTAAGCATTTTCAAGGATGTTTTGTGATCAGCACTTTCAGTGGGGATTGCTTCAACCCACTTGGTCACATAATCAACAGCTACTAAAATGTGAGTGTACTTGTGCGAAGAAGGAAAAGGACCCAAAAAATCGAAACCCCAACAATCGAAAGGTTCAATCACTAGTGAGTAATTCATAGGCATCTCATTCCTTCTACTAATGTTACCAACTCTCTGACATTTATCACAAGCTAAAACATAATTTCTAGCATCTTTAAAGAGAGTGGGCCAATAAAAACCTGATTGAAGAACCTTATGTGCAGTCCTTTCGCCGGCATGATGTCCTCCATAGGGACTGTCATGGCACCGTCTGAGAATGTCCTTCTGCTCATGTTCCGGGATGCATCTTCTCACGATCCCGTCGGGACCTTCTTTGAAAAGATGTGGGTCATCCCAAAAGTAGTGCCTCAAATCATGAAAGAACTTCTTCCTCTGCTGAAATGTTAGACCTGGAGGCAAAAACTTTGCAACAATAAAATTAGCATAATCTGCATACCAAGGATCGGAAAGAGGTTGTACTTTTACAACGGCAAGTTGTTCGTCTGGAAAACTATCGTTAACTGGAATGGGGTCATGTGGTATATCTTCCATTCTTGAAAGATTGTCCGCCACCGGATTGTCTTCCCCCTTCCTATCAACAATCTGCAAATCAAATCCTTGAAGAAGGAGTACCCATCTGATAAGCCTTGGCTTGGCATCCTTATTTGTCATAAGATACTTAATGGCAGCATGATCAGTATGAATAATAACTTTGGAATCAACAATATACTGCCTAAACTTATCACAAGCAAAAACTATAGCTAAGAATTCCTTCTCAGTAGTAGCATAATTTCTTTGAGCACTATCAAGGGTCTTACTAGCATAATGTATAACATTCAATTTCTTATCAACCCTTTGTCCTAAAACAGCTCCAACAGCAAAATCACTTGCATCACACATAATTTCAAAAGGTAAGTTCCAGTCAGGTGGTTGTACTATAGGAGCAGTTATTAAAGCTTTCTTAAGGATTTCAAAAGCTTCCTTACAATTTTCATCAAACGCAAAAGGAACATCCTTCTGGAGAAGATTAGTGAGGGGTCTCGAGGTTTTAGAAAAATCTTTAATAAATCTTCTATAAAAACCTGCATGACCGAGAAAACTGCGAATACCTTTGATGTCCTTTGGATAAGGCATCCTCTCAATAGCTTCGATCTTGGCCTTGTCCACTTCAATTCCCCTTTCGGAAATCTTGTGACCAAGAACAATTCCTTCATTAACCATAAAGTGGCACTTCTCCCAGTTGAGTACCAAATTTGTCTCCTCGCATCTCTGCAAAACTTTATTAAGGTTGTGAAGACAATAGTCAAATGAAGTTCCATAGACGGAGAAATCGTCCATGAAGACTTCCATAATATCCCCGCAGAAACCATGAAAGATAGCAGACTTACACCTTTGAAAAGTAGCAGGGGCATTACATAAACCAAAAGGCATACGTCTGTAAGCATAAGTACCAAAAGGACAAGTAAAAGTGGTCTTCTCTTGATCGACAGTGTTAACATGAATTTGAGAGAAGCCAGAATAACCATCGAGATAACAAAAGTGGGTATTTTTGGATAACCTTTCAAGCATTTGGTCGATGAACGGCAACGTGTAGTAATCCTTCCTGGTTGCCTTGTTCAACTTCCTGTAATCAATACACATTCTATATCCAATAATAATTCTCTGAGGTATTAGTTCATTTTTATCATTAGGAACCACAGTTGTACCTCCTTTCTTAGGAACACAATGTACCGGACTTACCCACTTACTATCAGCTATAGGGTAGATAATACCTGCGGCTAGAAGCTTGAGAATCTCTGTTCTCACGACATCCATCATCTTCGGGTTCAACCGTCGTTGATGATCAACAACTGGTTTAGCATCAGGCTCAAGGTTGATAGTATGTTGACAGATAGATGGACTAATCCCCTTAAGGTCATCAAGGGTGTAGCCAATTGCGCCTCGGTGTTTACGAAGTACTTCCAATAATCGTTCTTCTTCATATCCTGAAAGGTTAGAATTGATAATAACAGGATATACTTTCTTTTCATCTAAATAAGCATACTTGAGCGTTTCGGGAAGAGGTTTAAGATCGAACACCGGGTCTTCTTTCGGTTTTGACAAAATTCCCAAAGGTTCAACCTGAAGGTTGTGCTTCAGGATAGCAGGCTGCCTCAAGAATATTTCATCTAGTTCATTTCTTTCCTGCATATGTAAATCATTCTCGTGGTCCTCCATGTATTGCTGCAAAGGATCATCAGGGGGAATAGCAATAGAGGCAATACTTTCAATAACTTTATCATTACTAGGTAAATCAGTACCACGAGGCTGCTTCGAGAACTTAGAAAAATTAAATTCATATGGCTCACCATTGAATTCAACAGAAACTTTACCTTTCTTGCAATCTATTATAGCTCCACAAGTTCTAAGAAAAGGTCTACCAAAATGATGGGACAAAAATTGTCCCTGGCTGAACCAAGTACCAAAAAGTCGGTAGGGTATTTTACCTTTCCACATAGGACTTCAACGTCCCTCACAATTCCGATAGGAGAGATAGTTGATCTATTTGCAAGATGAATAGTAACATCAACTTCTTCAAGTTCACAAGGGGAAATCTCACCAATGATTTCTTCATAGAGTGAATAAGGAATAGCACTTGCACTCGATCCCAAATCGCATAGCCCATAATAATTGTGATCTCCTATTTTAACAGATACCACCGGAGTACCTGAAATTGGGCCTTTGTTCTTGGCTGTGACAAGGTTAGTGGAAACAGCACAAAAAGTTATATTGGAATCCAAAACATCATCAGTAACAAGGTCTTTAATCAATGCAACTCAAGGATCGACCCTGATCTAGTCCTCAGGCTCATCAACTTTTCTTTCACTTTTATTTATTATGCCTGTCACAAGAGAGTGCTCCTTTATCCTCGTGGGAAAAGGAGGCTGTTCATATATAACTGCAGACAAAATAGGCTCAGCAACATAAATATCAATAGGTTTTTCTTTAAAAGGTGCATGGTGCTGGTCTCTATTCTTTTTAAAAGAATCAACGTGAGAGGCAAAATTCTTACACAAATCAATCACTAGATGGGAATCAAGACCAATCTTAGAGCAAAAAGTATTGAAGTAATCAGTTTCTACATAGCTCTCAATATAATCATGTTCATAATTTATAGCGGGTTCAATACCTTTATCAATTTCCCAATCTTCGGTATTCCTCTGGATTCTTTCAAGGAGATCCCACCTTTCTTCAACACTCTTTTTCTGAAATACCCCACTAGAGGAGGCATCCAACATCTCCTTATCCTGACGAGAAAGCCTGGCATAAAAATTTGTAAGTATAATTTCCTTGGGAAGCTTATGAATAGGGCATTTGAGCATTAGAGACTTCAATCTCCCCCAAGCTTGAGCAATGCTTTCTCCGT
>LR738714.1:540239512-540262220 GCA_902687465.1 Secale cereale
CAAAATAGGCTCAGCAACATAAATATCAATAGGTTTTTCTTTAAAAGGTGCATGGTGCTGGTCTCTATTCTTTTTAAAAGAATCAACGTGAGAGGCAAAATTCTTACACAAATCAATCACTAGATGGGAATCAAGACCAATCTTAGAGCAAAAAGTATTGAAGTAATCAGTTTCTACATAGCTCTCAATATAATCATGTTCATAATTTATAGCGGGTTCAATACCTTTATCAATTTCCCAATCTTCGGTATTCCTCTGGATTCTTTCAAGGAGATCCCACCTTTCTTCAACACTCTTCTTATGAAATACCCCACTAGAGGAGGCATCCAACATCTCCTTATCCTGACGAGAAAGCCTGGCATAAAAATTTGTAAGTATAATTTCCTTGGGAAGCTTATGAATAGGGCATTTGAGCATTAGAGACTTCAATCTCCCCCAAGCTTGAGCAATGCTTTCTCCGTCACGAGACCTAAAGTTATAGATATAATTCCTGTCTCGATGAATTTCATGAAGAGGATAAAATTTAGTATAAAAGAGAGACATAAGCTCCTGCCAGTCCAGCAAGTGTGGGTTATCGAGAAGCCCATACCAATCTGAAGCTTTATCTATAAGGGATACGACAAACAATTTCCTCATGACAAACTCCCTCGATACACCTGCAAGCTTAAATAATGAACATAGTCGTGACAAATATAGCAAGTGTTCACCAGGATGTCTGTCTCCTGCATACCGATTAGCCAAAACATTATTGATAATGCCAGCCGGTATTTTATAAGGCACAATTTCAGTAGGGGGAGGATCAACCACCACAGGTGTGGGGTGTCTTCCCGCAAGCAATGCTCCAATAATAGGGTTATCCATAAGGACAGAGAGCAGCAATAACAAAAATAAAAACAGAATTATAAAAAGACTTTCTTACCAGTTTCACTTTACCAATAGCGCTACGCTCCCCGGCAACGGCGCCAGAAAACGGTACTTGATGACCCTCAACCGTAAGGGATCTGTTGCAGCGTTTTTGATAAGTAAGAGTGTCGAACCCAACGAGGAGCAGAAGGTATTGATAAGCGATTCTGAGCAAGAAATTACTGCAAGCACTGAAAGATAACTTTTAGGGGTTTTCTCGATATAAGCAACAGGAATGTAAAGGCAAATAATGTGAAAGATACTGAGAGTAACAAGTGGCCCAATCCTTTTCTGCAAACGAGAGGCCTAGCAACTGAACTTATAAAGACTAAAGCGTTCTTGAGGACACACGGGAGAGGTAGTCATGTGCTTACGCCATATTCCTTATCGATACTATGTTATGTGTTGATAAGTGTTGGTGGGTGGATCTATGCTAGTGCACTCTCTAGACTAAGATGAATGCACTCTTATGATTAAACACCTTGCAAGCATCCGCAAATACAAGATAGAATTTAAGGCAAAAGCCTAACCATAGCAATACGATCGAGGATCCATTATTCCCTTATGCAAAAGCGTGCAAACTGGGGTTCAGGTTTCTGTCACTCCGGCAACCCACCGTAAGCATTCTTTATACACAATGCATTCTCATAGGTCCTTAATAAGGCGAAGTGTTGGGTGTTCGACTCACACAACACCACTAGTAGAATGACAACACAACTTAAGTATCAAACAACACATATTACTTCAACAGCATATGACTACTAACAACAAGACTTTCCCCATGTCCTCAAGAACTAAAGTAACTACTCACAAGACATAAAAGAGATCATGATCAGAGGGGATAAATATGTGATAAACAATCTGGACATAATGATATTTCTCCAACAAGACTCAATAGCATTCACCACAAAGTAGTAATCAACACCGATGGAGTAGAGAGGATAGGTAGTACAAGTTACAACCCGAGTTGCGATGGAAAGATGAGATTTGGATGAAGATGGAGATGGTGCTGGTGTTGGGGATGATGTTGATGATGATCTCGATGATGTCCGTGATGATGGTGATGACGATGGCGACGATCTCCCCTTCCGGGAGGTGATCTCCCCGGCGGAATCTGCCCGCCGGAGATGCCCTTTTCTTCTCTGTAGGTTTCCGCCTCGAAGCGACGGCGGAACTCCGTAAAAAGTCCCGTGCCTAGGGTTTTCGAAGGACGGAGAACATATATGCAAAAGGGGGCGGCCAGAGGTGGGCCAGGGGCTCCAGGCGCCCCCCCCGGCACGGCCAGGGAGGGCGCGCCCCCAGGCCGCCTGGGCACCCTGTGGCCCCCCTCTGACTCCCCTTTTGCGTGTCTTCGTTATTCTTCTGAAAAATACCTCCCGTCAATTTTCAGGTAATTTGGAGGTGTTCTTCTTCAGCAACTCAGTATCCACTTTTTCCTGTTGAATCCTGCGTCTGCTGTTTCGGTATCGGAAAGTTGCAAACTATGTAAAATAGACCAAAACAACATAAGAACATCATCATAACGTGAAATATATCAATGAATAAGGATAAATTATAATACAAAATAGTGATGCATTTTGGACGTATCACTCGGCGGCTGGCGGTGACAGCAAGGTAATGGCCAGCTGGCTCCCCATGGCGCTCACCGGTGTGCCGTGCGCTTGATTTTTCAGCTAGCCCGAATCATCCGTGGCATCTTGGGAGGAGTTGCGCGACCTCTTTGTCGTACGCTTCGGGGCTCCGGCGCCCCACGTCGTCGCGGCCCTCCTTGGCGGCTCCCAAGCACCACCCTTCAGCTGCCACATCAAGCAGATCTTTGGCCAGGCGGGCGTCGCCTCCATACGCCAGGGGGATCCTCCTGGATGGGCGGCACCCAAGACTGACCTCACCTTCGACTCAGGCGACCACCCTTCTTCCACCGCGGGCTCAGGCGCTCTCCCGATGCTCTGCACCCCCACCATCTGCAACATTGCAGTCACCAAGACCCTCATCGACGGTGGGGCTAGCCTCAACATGCTCTCGGTGGAGGCTTTCAAGTTGCTTCACGTGCCGCTTGAGCGGCTGCGCCCCACCGAACCCTTCTCCGGAGTCATCGGCGGTTCCGCCAGCCCTCTGGGGCAGATCCACCTCCCGGTCACCTTCGGCACCCGAAACAACTACCGCACCGAGCTGATCGACTTCGACATCGCCCGTATCGGCCTCCCGTACAACGCCATCCTCGGGTACCCCGCGCTGGCTCAGTTCATGGCTACGACCCATCCGGCATATAACCTCATGAAGATGCCAGGGAGCAGCGGTGTCCTCACTATGGCGGGGGACCCCAAGGAAGCTTTGGCGGCCGTCAAGCGCGTATTCCGGAATGCTACGGCAGCGCGTCCGGCCGGTGAAGCTGCCCTGGGACCGAGGGGGCTGCACCGACCAAGAAGAAGCAACTTTTCTCCCAAGACCGAGCCGAGACGAAGCAGGTGCCGGTGGATGAAGGAGAGCCATCAGTCATCGCCTTCACCATACGTGTTGGTCTTCCCCCAGCTCAAGAAGAGGAGCTGGTTGAGTTCCTACGCGCGAACAGGGATATGTTCGCGTCGGAACCCAAGGACTTGGCGGGAGTCCCGAGGGAGATGATCGAGCATCACCTGAACGTATGCCCCAATATACGGCCTGTAAAGCAGAAGGCCGGGCGCCAATCTACGTAGAAGCAGTCCTTCGTCGTGCAGGAGACTCGTAAGCTGGAAGCGGTGGGTGTCATCCGCGAGGTCCGGTTCCCGGAATGGCTGGCAAACCCCGTCGCCATGCCCAAGAAAGGGGGAAAGGAGCGCATGTGTGTCGACTTTACCAATCTCAACAAAGCTTGTCCGCAAGAACTGTTTCCTCTGCCCCGCATCGACCAGATCGTCAACTCCACCGCCGAGTGCGACCTATTGTGCTTCCTGGATGCCTTCTTAGGTTACCACCAGATCAATATGGCGCTGCAAGACGTCGAGAAGACTGCCTTCCTCACCCCGTGTGGAGTATACTGCTACACCTGCATGCCATTTGGGTTGCGGAATGCAGGAGCAACCTTCCAGCGGTTAATGCACATTGCACTGGGAAAACAGCTCGGGAGGAATGTTGAGGCCTACGTAGAGGACATCATGGTAAAATCTCAGGAGGCGGCAAACCTTGTCATAGATCTGGAAGAAACCTTCGCCAACCCGCAAAAGGTAGACTTGCGGCTCAACCCGGAAAATGCGTGTTTGGTGTCCCGCCAGGCAAGCTTTTTGGCTTCCTGGTGTCGCACCGAGGGATCGAGGCAAACCCTGAGAAGGTTAAGGCCATAGAAAAGATGAGTCCACCGAGGAAGCTCAAGGAGATGCAGAAGCTGGCCGGCTATGTAACATCACTCGGGCGTTTCATCTCCAAGCTAGGGGAGAGACCCCTCCCCTTCTTCAAGCTGATGAAAAGGAAGGGCCCGTTCGAATGGACCCCTAAGGCTGACGCGGCGTTCGAATACCTCAAGAGATACCTCACCAGTCTAGCGGTAATGGTGGCACCCAAACCTCAAGAACCATTGGTACTTTACCTGGCCGCAACGCCACATTCAGCCAGTGCAGTACTGGTGGCTGTCCAAGAGGAGCGCTAGGACAATACCTTGTAACCCAAGGGCAGCACTCCCGAGGCCCCCGGAGGGCCGTAGGACGACCACGTCCTGCAATACGACTTCCCTGAGGCCACAGCTACCCCAAATGACGACCAAGCCCTTGGAGAACCTTTAACCAGTCAGACTACATAGCCACAGGCGAGTCCGGCCTTCACCCCCGTTGAGCACCAGGTATACTTCATCAACACGATGCTCCGTGATGCCCGAGCACGCTAACCCATGCCGCAGAAGCTCCTCCTCGCGTTCCTCGTTGCTTCGCGTAAGCTACGCCACTACTACCAAGGCCACGCCATCAAGGTCGTCTCAGCCTACCCTCTAGAAAGGGTACTCCGGAGCCCAAACGCGGTAGGAAGGGTCGTGGAGTGGAATATAGATCTGCATGCGTTCCAGCTAGAATTCAGCACAACCAGGGTCATCAAAGTAGCAGCACTCGCTGACTTTATGGCAGAATGGACCGACACCCCAGGGTCCGAAGCAAGTCAGAACCGGTCCATCGCGCCGGGGAGCAAAGCGCCGGATGGCTGGGTCATGTCCTTCGACGGCGCGTTCGCCCGCTAGAGCATGGGGGCTGGGGCTGTGCTCATCTCGCCCACTCAAGACAAGCTCTACTACGCCGTGTAGCTCTGCTTTCAACCAGGCGATAAGGTCTCCAACAACATCACGGAGTACGAGGGCCTCATCACCGGTCTCAAGGCGGCGATGGCCCTGGGGGTGAAACGCCTCGTCATCAGGGGCGACTCCCAACTCCTCGTCAACTTCTCCAACATGGTGTACGAGCCGAAGGACCAGCATATGGAGGCATACCTTGCGGAGGTACGCAAAATGGAGAAGCAGTTCTTGGGCTTGGAGCTAGAGCATGTGCCCCGCGGCACTAATAAGGAGGCCGACGACACCGCCAAGAGAGTGTCCGAACCCCTGCCCCAAGAGCCGGGTGTCTTCGAGGAGAGGCTCCTCGGGCCCTCGGCGTCACTCCCGCGAGAAGGACCGGCGAAGCCTCAGGAGGAACTCCCCCAACCACCGACCTGGGGAGCCCCCGCCGGTGGCCCGGTCTCAGGAGCCCGCCTGCTCCTGGCGCTCGAGCCATAGGAGGGATGCTCGACCAAGGAACTCAAGTCATACCTAGTGTGAGGAGCGCTGCCAGAAAAGGAGGAGGAGGCCGAACGCGTGGCCCGACGGGCTACGACATACTGCATCCAAGACGGTGAGCTTTACAGGAAGCGACCAAATGACGTTTCTTTGCGATGCATCTCCAGGAAGCAGGGAGGCGAGCTACTAGCTGACATCCACGCCGGGTACTGCGGGCATCACTCATCATCATGCACCATGGTCGGCAAGGCGTTCCATAGTGGTTTTTACTGGACCATGGCACTCAGCGATGCCGCCGAACTGGTGAAGTCTTGCGAGGCTTGCCAGTTCCACGCCAAGCAGATCCACCAACCGGCTCAGGGTCTCCAAACCATTCCACTCTCCTGGCCGTTCACGGTCTGGGGGCTGGACATCCTAGGCCCTTTCCCTCGAGCGCCCGGGGGCTACCGATACCTCTACGTCGCCGTCGACAAATTCACCAAATGGGCGGAGGTGGAAGCTATCCGAACCATCCCAGCTGGCTCCGCCGTCAAGTTCATCAAGGGCCTCGTAAACCGGTTCGGGGTCCCCAACCGCATGATCACCGATAATGGCTCACAGTTCACTAGCAACGTTTTCAAGACATATTGTACTAACCTTGGGACGCAGATTTTCTACGCTTCTGTAGCACACCCCGGAAGTAATGGCCAGGCCGAACACGCCAACGCGGAGGTCCTGAGAGTCCTCAAGACCATGACCTTCAAGAAGAAGCTCGAAGCTTGTGGAAGGGGTTGGCACGACGAGCTCTCGTCCGTGCTATGGTCAATCCGCACCACTGCTGCCAAACCAACAGGCGAGACCCCATTCTTCCTCGTCTACGGAACTGAAGCAGTCCTCCCTCATGAGGTCAGGCACCGCTTCCCGCGAGTCCTGGCCTTCGATGAGGCACGGCAGGGTGCCGTGCAAGGGACGGACCACGTGCTGGGGGAGGAGCGCTGGCGTGACGCTTCACTCAGAGCTGCAAGGTACCAGCAGGCGCTGCGGCGGTACCATTGCCGCAGCATCCGCCCCAGGACACTCGAGGTAGGTGATCTTGTCTTGAGGTGAGTCCTCTCTAGAGAGGGGCTGCACAAGCTCTCAGCCATGTGGGAAGGCCCGTTCAAAATCACCCACGTCTCCAGACCTGGCGCTGTACGCGTGGCATCCCTGTCTTGAATGCGTGGAACATCCGGCACCTCCAGAGGTTCTATCCGTGAAACAAGGCCCTGTGCCTGAGAAGACTAGGCTCCGTGCCTGCGAGGAACAAGGCCCTGCGCCTGAGAAAACTAGGATCTATGCCTGCGAGGAACAAGGCCCTGCGCCTGAGAAGACTAGGCTCCGTGCTTGCGAGGAACGAGGCCCTGCGCCAGAGAAGACTAGGCTCCATGCCTGCGAGGAACAAGGCCGTGCGCCTGAGAAGACTAGGCTATGTGCCTGCGAGGAACAAGGCCCTGCGCCTGAGAAGACTAGGCTCCGTGCCTGCGAGGAACAGGGCCATGCGCATGTAGGATCGAAAGTATGTCTAGAGGGGGTGATTAGACTACTTGACCAAATAAAGATCTAGCCTTTTCCCAATTTTAGTTCTTGGCAGATTTTAGCAACTTAGCACAAGTCAAGCAATCAACCTACACATGCAATTCTAAGAGTATAGCAGCGGAATGTAAAACAATGTCATATGAAGGTAAAGGAAGGAGTTTGGAGGGAGAAAACGCAAGTGTAGACACTGATGTTTTTGTCTTGGTTCGGATAAGTGGTGCTATCGTACATCCAAGTTGATGGAGACTTCAACCCACGAAGGGTACGGCTGCGCGAGTCCACAGAGGGCTCCACCCATGAAGGGTCCACGAAGAAGCAACCTTGTCTATCCCACCATGGCCATCGCCCACAAAGGACTTGCCTCACTAGGGTAGATCTTCATGAAGTAGGCGATCTCCTTGCCCTTACAAACTCCTTGGTTCAACTCCGCAATCTTGTCAGAGGCTCCCAAGTGACACCTAACCAATCTAGGGGACACCACTCTGCAAAAGGTAATAGACGGTGTGTTGATGATGAACTTCTTGCTCAAATGCTTCAAATGATAGCGTCCCCAACACTCAAACAACTCCTCACAGATTTGGATATGGTGGAAGAATGATTTGAGTGGAAAGCAAGTTGGGGAAGCCTAGAGAACAAGATTCATATGGTAGGAATGGAATATCTTGATCTCAACACTTGAGTAGGTGGTTCTGTTCTCAGAACATGTATGATGGAAGTGTATGTATGTTCTGATGGCCTCTCCACGAGTGAAGAGTGGTGAAGGGGTATATATAGCCTCCACACAAAATCTAACCGTTACAAACAATTTACCAAACTCGGTGGGACCGATTCTGAGAACTCGGTCAGACCGATTTAGTTCATAATGTGACCGTTAGGTATTTCGGTGGGACCGATATGATCAACTCGGTAGGACCGATTTCATTAGGGTTAGGGCATAACGTAATCTCGGTGAGACCAATTACACAAACTCGGTGGGACCGATTTTGGTAATAGGCACAGAGAGGGTTGGTCAGGCAAACTCGGTGGGACCGTTTCGCTCGTTTTGGTTGGACCGAAACGTTACGAAGAGGTAACAAAGAGTTTGCATTGCGAACTCGGTGGGACTGATCGCTCATCTCGGTGAGACCGAAATGTTATGAAGGGAAACAGAGAGTTTGCAATCCCATCTCGGTGAGACCGAGATCCCTTTCGGTGAGACCGAAGTGATTAGGGTTTAGTGGTAGTGGCTATGTCAAATGAACTCGGTGGCACCAGATTGAACTTTTCGGTGGGGCCGAGTTTGACTTTTGGTTTGGGACATATGTGGATGTGAGAAAGTAGTTGAGGGTTTTGGAGCATATCACTAAGCATTTTGAGCAAGCAAGCCATTAAGCAACAACTCATCCCCTTTTAATAGTATTAGCTTTCCTGTGGACTCAATGGGATCTTGGATCACTAAAATGAAAAATGTAGAGTCTTGAGCTTGAGCCAATATATGTCCTTAGCATTTTGAGGGGTCCACATTCCTAGTCCATGCCATGCCAATCATTGAACTTTCCTGAAATATTTATCTTGAGATAGCATTAGTTCAATGAGCTATATGTTGTTAGCAATTACCAAAACCACCCAAGGATAGTTGCACTTTCAATCTCCCCCTTTTTGGTAATTGATGACAACATATAGATCAAAGCTTCGACAAAAGAATAAGATTTAAATACATCGTCGCTTTGAGAAGTATGTGATAAACAAGAGCTCCCCCTAAATTTGTGCATTATTTAAAATTTGCGTTTGAATGCAATCGCACAATCGATTAGGATCATGGGTTACTCTTTCATGTCACATACATCTTTGTGGAGTGCTCAAAATGATATACACTAAAACATGCACTCATCACCAAGCAAAGTGAATGATCATATAGGAATATAAAAGATAGTATCATCCAAGCAAGCATTAAGGTAGCATATGATCAATCACGTGATCAAACAACTATCTCACACACGGACATAGAGTATAAAGCAAATGCACAATAAAGTTCAACCAATAGCAAGAGAGACCGAATAGGCAAAACACTCTCTCTCGAAGCCTATGATCTATACATATTTCTCCCCCTTTGGCAACAAGTTACCAAAAATTCTTTTATAAACTAAACTAGTGATAAAACAAGAAACTAAAAACTTCGATTGCAAGATCTAAAGATATACCTTCAAGCACTAACCTCCCCAGCAACGGCGCCAGAAAAGAGCTTGATGTCTACTACGCAACCGTCTTCTTGTAGACGTTGTAGGGCCTCCAAATGCAGAGGTTTGTAGGACCGTAGCAAATTTCCCTCAAGTGGGTGACCTAAGGTTTATCAATCCGTGGGAGGCGTAGGATGAAGATGGCCTCTCTCAAACAATGTCAGGACCCCGATCCTAAGTCACATCGATCTAGCTGTAACACGCCATATCACTTTGCGGCCTCACGCACGGTAACCCCACGGGTGCCACCTTACCTGGCCCGGGACCATTTGCGCATTTTGGCACACGTATATGACAGCGTCGCTAGCATCGATATGACAGAGAACCCGGGGCGACATGGATAGTTATAAACCAAAAGTGGCACTAGATTACAGAGACAGGCATCCAGGACCCAGCAACGAACGTGTCGGTCATCAACGTATGAACCCAAGTCGTAGCAAGCTACATGGACTTAAAGGAACAACGCGTGACATTTCTCCTCAGGGACAGACACAAGAACGAAGAAGGACACATGCCGGCCAGCCTACGTGTTCCGAGCAGTAGCAAGCTACCAAGGCTCATTGGAATCACTAGGAGGCATTTCCCTGTAAGGTAGGCTACCAAAGGAAAACAACTAGGTGTCAGATCCCACACATACTAAGCATTTCAACCATACACACAATATGCTCAATATGTGCAAATACAACATTGCATCACAACAGAACTCTATGACTCAAGTACTTTATTTAAAAGGCTCCAAGAGCCATACATAACATATCCATACAAGTAGGGGTCACATCACCCAACACTCAAGTCATACAGTCATACAAGCACAAGTGGAAGCTACATGTCTGAGTACAGACAACTTAGAAAATAAAACAGCCTTGGTGTAGCCTGACTATCTAAAGGCCCTTCACAAGCTTGAGATCTCCGTCTGGGTGTCAAGCTACTCGTCGACGTCAACGTCTATGTAGAACCCATCAGCAGGGGCAGGGTTCTCCTCTGCAACAGTTATTAAGCAAACATGAGTACAAAGGTACTCAGCAAGTCTTACCACAGAACCTATCATACATGCAACATTATCAAAGGGGGTAGTGGAGTTCATAGCAGAAAGCCAGCTTTGACTCTTGGCTAACCTATACTACAACTCTCAACGGATTGCAAGATGTTACTACGAACACGAGTCCTCTACTCACCACAACAATACACAACCGAGGATCCTCTTCCGTCATCCTACGGAAGGGCCATCCACGGCACTCACACTTATCTTGAGGCTTTTAGTAGAATCCATCAACTTGTCTATGAACTATAAGAGTAACCAAGTAGTCCGTACCGCGAACAACGGCTATTCGAATAGATTGATAACCCTGCAGGGGTGTACCTCTTCACACACGCTTCCACCACTTATCGTCGTTTACTCGACATGTACTCGGCAACCTTCAAGCGGAAGCCCAGCGAGGGTGTCGGCCACGACTTGACTAACTTCTCAAGTCTCTCGTCCAGGTTTATCGCCTATTTGGGTTCCATCCGTGGGGAGATCCGGCCGGGGTGTCGCTCACGGCCCCAAACGATGTGTACAGGGTTCCCGAGTCACCAAACGGGCAACCGGTACACCGTGCCACGTACCTGTCACATCACAACCCACCCCGAGGGTCAGCGATGTGCACGACCTCCAGTAAACTATAAACACCAGAAACTAGTTGCAACTCCTGGACAGAGATCGAGGGTAATTAATAAGCCGAGAGGGCCCATTGGTTTCGGGCCCAATGCATGGTAGTAACTGGAACTTGAACCACACATACAGATCTCGGGTCCTATGTACGGTTCCAATGAAACAACCCACCACGTACTCCTACATGGCCTTTAATCGATACCTTTACCAAGCGTATTCCACACTTTCGTCTCTTTATCAGTATGATCATTTCACTCTGATCCATCACCCAGATGAACCAGACCAGACACAACTCTAAGCATAGCAGGCAACATAAATAAATAGCATGGTGGATCACACATCACATGGCTCAATCAACTCCTACACATGCTAGTGGGTTTCAACTATTTACTGTGGCAATGACAGGTCATGCAAGGGAATAGGGTTCAACTACCGCAGCAAGTAGCAGTTCACACGCTGTTGCCTTAATGCAGTAAAAGAGAGCAGGAGCGAGAAGATTGGGTTTGTATCGGAATGATCAATGATTGGTTGCCTGACAAAGTAGTTGTCGGGTACTGCTCTTCAACTGGATACGCAGCAGTATCCTCGAGAGCAGGACCTAACACAGAGAATACCGGCGATACAATCATTAAACAAACAAATGCAACAATATGATGCATGCTCATGACATGGCAAGTTGCATGTGTTTAGGGCTAATGCAACTATAACCAGAAGGGTTTGAGCCTATTTGAATCAAAGATTCAAATTGGCACTTTAGCTATTATTTAAATAAGTGCATTATCATGTTTTAATGTATACAGCAAGGTTAACTTGCTCAAACATGCATGAAACCAATGCCATTGGAAAGATTGGATTTTTCTGATCATTTTTCATATATAAATCTTTTCCATCTGAGCTATTGTTGAATTTATATGATTTTTTGAAGTTTAGGCATTTTCTGGAATTTCCTGAATTATTTTTAAATCTAAAAATCCCAGAAAATCCTTTACTGCGTCAGCATGACATCATGCTGACGTCAGTCAGTCAACAGGGCTAGTCCAAGTCAAACCTGACCAGTGGGACCCACTGGTCAGTGTCACAATTAACTAATTAACTAATTAGAATTAAATTAACACCTAAACTAGGTTTGACTTGCAGGGAGGGCCCACATGTCAGTGACCCAGGGGGGTCAAACCCGTGGTCAAACAGGTCCAACTCGCCGGCGAAGTGACGCCGGCGAGGCCAGACACGGCGGCATGCTTCGGAAAACGTCCACAGGGCTCGGTTCGAGCCGCGGTTGGGCGCGTTGGAGAGCCCTTGTCGTTGCGCGTCGAACGGTGGTGGTCGCCGGACCTGTGGTGGCCGGAGGCGACGGCAACGAGCTCGACGGCGGCGGCCGGCGTTCGGGTGTGTGTGGAGACGCGGCTACTGTGGCCTAGGCGATGCGTGCATAGTACCTAGCTCGTCTACGTGCTGCGGCGAGCGAGATGGACATGTGCCAGTGACCAAATGGTCATCGGAGCATCGCCGGCGGCGAGCACGGCGGCGGTGAGTTTCGGTGATCAACGGAGCGGCGGCTACACGGCGCAAACGAAGCGGAGAAGAGAGGGGTTCGGCGTAGGAGCTCACAGCGGTGCTAACGAGCTCGAGGGAGAGGTCGGGGACACGCTGCAGCTTCTTAATCGACGGCGAGGTGCTCCGGCGATCTGAGGTTGGGGACGGCGGCGTGAGGGCGTTGCAGGGCTCCTGGCGATCCGTGGCTCAGTGAGGAGGAAGAGGGCGTCGCGGCGAACCTTTTGGACACGGTCACGGGTCGAGGGGAAGGGTCTAGGTGCGGCAACGGCGAGCGGCGGCGACGAGCGGCTCGGTGGTGAGAGGGAGAGAGCCAGGGGAGGCGACGGGGACGAGGGGAAAGTGCGAGAGGGGTCGGGGCAGCTGCGTGGCGACGCCAGGAGACGTCCAGGCCGTCGGGAGGCAGGCAGGCAGGGTGGAGGTGGCCGGGCGCGTGCCGGCGCGCGGCGGCCACGCGCGCTGCCGACTGGCGCCAGGAGGAAGGCGACAGAACGGGGCTGGTGGGCTGGGCCGGCCTGCTACAGTGCTGGGCCCGAGGTAAGTCCTTTCTCTCTTTCTTTTCTTTCCTATTTCTTTTCTGTTTCATTTGTTTTGCAACTTTGTTTAATTAATAAAAATGCTAGAACATTTTTATAACTCATGAAACTTGTCATGCCCACTGTATATAATATGAACAGTATGGAACATTATAGTTTATGATCATTTGAGCATTTAAAATATTTTATAGCATTTAAATGCCCAAATTCAAATACCATATGATTTAATCCAGAGCCCTTAGATGTCCTAGAAAATTGTGCACCATTTTTAGCAGAGGTTGAGACCAAGGCAGAAATGATGAACATTTTTGAAGGGCATTTTGGGTACATTGGAAAAGATTTTATCAAACCCTAGTTGTTAGAAGAGGAGTGCTGGGGTTTGTGTCATTCCCATTTCAAGTTTCTTTGATAAGTAAACATGATGCACACTCTAGCTAGCCCTAATGCAAGTGCTTAACTGGGGATGTGACAAACAACCCTGCAACCAAATAACAAAGAGTCTCTTGTGTCCCCAACACACCCAATACAATGGTAAATTGTATAGGTGCACTAGTTCGGCGAAGAGATGGTGATACAAGTGCAATATGGATGATAGATATTGCTTTTTGTAATAAGAAAATATAAAAACAGCAAGGTAGCAAGTGGTAAAAGTGAGCGTAAACATTATTGCAATGCTAGGAAACAAGGCCTAGGGTTCATACTTTCACTAGTTCAAGTTCTCTCAACAATAATAACATAACTGTATCGTATAACTATCCCTCAACATGCAACAAAGAGTCACTCCAAAGTCACTAATTGCGGAGAACAAACAAAGAGATTATTGTAGGGTGCGAAACCACCTCAAAGTTATTCTTTCTAATCGATCTATTCAAGAGTCCGTAGTAAAATAGCACGAAGCTATTCTTTCCGTTCGATCTATCTTAGAGTTCATACTAGAATAAAACCTTAGGATACAAATGAACGAAAACCCTAATGTCACCTAGATACTCCATTGTCACCTCAAGTATCCGTGGGCATGATTATACGATATGCATCACACAATCTCAGATTCATCTATTCAACCAACACAAAGAACTTCAAAGAGTGCCCCAAAGTTTCTACCGGAGAGTCAAGATGAAAATGTGTGCCAACCCCTATGCATAGATTCCCAAGGTCACGGAACCCGCAAGTTGATCACCAAAGCATACATCAAGTAGATCACGTGATATCTCATTGTCACCATAGATAAACACATGCAAGACATACATCAAGTGTTCTAAAATCCTGGAAGACTCAATCCGATAAGATAACTTCAAAGGGAAAACTCAATTCATCACACGAGAGTAGAGGGGGAGAAACATCATAAGATCCAACTATAATAGCAAAGCTCACGATACATCAAGATCGTGCCATCTCAAGAACACGAGAGAGAGAGAGAGAGAGAGAGAGAGAGAGAGATCAAACACATAGCTACTGGTACATACCCTCAGCCCCGAGGGTGAACAGCTCCCCCCTCATCATGGAGAGCGCCGGGATGATGAAGATGGCCACCGGAGAGGGATTCCCCCCTCCGGCAGGGTGCCAGAACGGGTCTAGATTGGTTTTCGGTAGCAATAGAGGCTTGCGGCGGCGGAACTCCCAATCTAGGTTATTTTCCAGAGGTTTCTGTATATATAGGGGGTGTTGGAGTCGGGAACAAGTAAAGGGGGTCTCCGGGCTGTCCACGAGGCAGGAGGCGCACACAGGGGGGTCGCCCCTACCATCGTGGGCAGCCCGTGGACCTTCTAGTCCTCCTCCGGTACTCTCTGGTCTTCTTCTGGTCCAAAAACGTCCCCCGTTGAGTTTCAAGTCAATTGGGCTCCACTGGATATTCCTTTTCTGCGATACTCAAAAACATAGGAAAAACATAAACTGGCACTAGGCTCTGGGTTAATAGGATAGTCCCAAAAATCATATAAAAGTGTATATAAAAGCCCATAAACATCCTAGAAGGATAATATAATAGCATGGAACAATAAAAAAATTATAGATACGTTGGAGACGTATCAAGGCACATACTTATTGGACAGAGAATATCTTCCTTTGGTGCCTGACTTTGAGGACAACACAGTTGTCATGGATGAAAATGAACCATCATCAGTGCAAGCACATGAAAGGAGAGAGAAAACCAGAGCAGAGAAAGCTGCCAAGATGCCAAGTGCTGCAGAAGCATCTCAAATGACCCTCAAGTCCAAACAAGACCAAATGGCATATTTGATTCAAGCAACTATGAGGATTGAGAAGGGCTTGGCCATCCTGACTCTGGATCAGGAGAGCTTGGAGAGGATCATTGAGAATAAGTTCTATGGTCTTGATCTGAAAGTGACAGAGATACAGTCTGCAGTTGAGCATCTCCAGGAGGAAGCAGAGGACAGGCTACCACAGATGCATTTCAGCGAGTGTGATGTCTACTACACAACCTTCTTCTTGTAGACGTTGTTGGGCCTCCAAGTGTAGAGGTTTGTAGGACAGTAGCAAATTTCCCTCAAGTGGATGACCTAAGGTTTATCAATCCGTGGGAGGCGTAGGATGAAGATGGTCTCTCTCAAACAACCCTGCAACCAAATAACAAAGAGTCTCTTGTGTCCCGAACACACCCAATACAATGGCAAATTGTATAGGTGCACTAGTTCGGTGAAGAGATGATGATACAAGTGCAATATGGATGGTAGATGTAGGTTTTTGTAATATGAAAATATAACAACATCAAGGTAACTAATGATAAAAGTGAGCATAAACAGTATGGCAATGCGTTGAAACAAGGCCTAGGGTTCATACTTTCAGTAGTGCAAGTTCTCTCAACAACGAACATAATTGGATCATATTACTAGCCCGCAACATGCAACAAAGAGTCACTCCAAAGTCACTAATAGCGGAGAACAAATGAATAGATTATGGTAGGGTACGAAACCACCTCAAAGTTATTCTTTCTGATCGATCTATTCAAGAGTCTGTAGTAAAATAGCACGAAGCTATTTTTTCCGTTCGATCTATCATAGAGTTCATACTAGGATAACACCTTAAGATACAAATCAACCAAAACCCTAATGTCACCTAGATACTCTATTGTCACCTCAATTATCCGTGGGCATGATTATACGATATGCATCACACAATCTCAGATTCATCTATTCAAACCAACACAAAGTACTTCAAAGAGTGCCCCAAAGTTTCTATCGGAGAGTCAAGACGAAAACGTGTGCCAGCCCCTATGGATAGATTCCCAAGGTCACGGAACCCACAAGTTGATCACCAAAACATACATCAAGTGAATCACTAGAATACCACATGGTCACCACGGGTATCCCAGGCAAGACATACATCAAGTGTTCTCAAATCCTTAAAGAATCAATCCCATAAGATAACTTCCAAGGGAAAACTCAATCCATTACATGAGAGTAGAGGGGAAGAAGCATCATAAGATCCAACTATAATAGCAAAGCTCGTGATACATCAAGATCGTGCAATCTCAAGAACACGAATGAGAGAGATCAAACACATAGCTACTGATACATACCCTCAGCCCCGAGGGTGAACTACTCCCCCCTCGTCATGGAGAGCGCCGGGATGATTAAGATGGCCACCGGAGAGGGATTCCCCCCTCCGGCAGGGTGCCAGAATGGGCCTAGATTGGTTTTTGGTGGCAAAAGGGGCTTTCGGCGACGGAACTCCCGATCTAGGTTTATTTCCAGAGGTTTATGTATATATAGGAGGTGTTGGAGTCGGGGACAAGTAAAGGGCGTCTCTGGGCTGTCCACGAGGCAGGGGGCGTGCCCAGGGGGCGAGCCCCCACCCTCGGGTGCAGCCCGTGGACCTTCTGGTCCCCCTCCGGCACTTCCTGGGCTTCTTCTGGTCCAAAAATAAGCTCCGATGAGTTTCAGGGCAATTGGGCTCCGTTTTTTATATTCCTTTTCTTCGATACTCCAAAAGAGGAGAAAAACATAAACTAACACTAGGCTCCGGGTTAATAGGTTAGTCCCAAAAGTCATATAGAAGTGTATATAAAAGCCCATAAAACATCCTAGAAGTATAATATAATAATGGAACAATAAAAAATTATCGATACGTTGGAGACGTATCAAGCATCCCCAAGCTTAATTCCTACTCGTCCTCGAGTTGGTAAATGATAAAAACCGAATTTTTGATGTGGAATGCTACCTATCATAATTCTCAATGCAATTTTCTTTATTGTGGCATGAATGTTCAGATCCGAAAGATTCAAGACAAAAGTCTATATTGACATAAGAATAATAATACTTCAAGCATACTAATAAAGCACTTATGTCTTCTCAAAATAACATGGCCAAAGAAAGTTCATCCCAACAAAATCATATAGTTAGGCTATGCTCCATCTTCATCACACAAAATACTCAAATCATGCACAACCCCGGTTTCAGCCAAGCACTTGTTTAATACTTTAATTTTTTAAAACTTTTTCAACTTTCACGCAATACATGAGCGTGAGCCATGGACATAGCACTATGTGGAATAGAGTGGTGGTTGTGGAGAAGACAAAGAGGAAGATGGTCTCACATTAACTAGGCGTATCAATAGGCTATGGAGATGCCCATGAATAGGTATCAATGTGAGTGAGTAGGGATTGCCATGCAACGGATGCACTAGAGCTATAAATGTATGAAAGCTCAACAAAAGAAACTAAGTGGGTGTGCATCCAACTTGCTTGCTCACGAAGACCTAGAGCATTTGAGGAAGCCCATCATTGGAATATACAAGCCAAGTTCTATAATAAAAATTCCCACTAGTATATGAAAGTGACAAAACAAGAGACTCTATCATGAAGATCATGGTGCTACTTTGAAGCACAAGTGTGGAAAAAGATAGTAGCATTGTCCCTTTTCTTTTTTTCTTTTTTTCATTTCTTTTTTTGGGGCCTTTCTTTTTTTCTTTGGCCTTTCCTTTTTTTTCTTTTTTTCTTTGGGACAATGCTCTAATAATGATGATCATCACACTTCTATTGATTTACAACTCGATATTCAACTCGATACTAGAACAAAGTATTACTCTATATGAATGCCTCCGGTGGTGTACCGGGATGTGCAATGAATCAAGAGTGACATGTATGAAAAATTATGCATAGTGGCATTTCCACAAATAGGATGTCAACTACATGATCATGCATGGCAATATGAAAATGATGAGGCGTGTCATAGCAAACGGAACGGTGGAAAGTTGCATGGCAATATATCTCGGAATGGCTATGGAAATGCCATGATAGGTAGGTATGGTGGCTGTTTTGAGGAAGGTATATGGTGGGTGTATGGCACCGATGAAAGTTGTGCGGTACAAGAGAGGCTAGCAATTGTGGAAGGGTGAAAGTGCGCATAATCCTAGGACTCAACATTAGTCATAAAGAACTCAGATACTTATTGCAAACATCTACAAGTCATCAAAACAAAGTACTACACGCATGCTCCAAGGGGAAGGGTTGGTAGGAGTTAACCATCACGCGATCCCGACCTCCACACAAAGGATGACACTCAATGAAATACCTCATGTTTCAAATTTGTCACACAACGGTTACCATACGTGAATGCTACGGTACTTGCAAACCTTAACACAAGTATTTCTCAAATTCACAACTACTCTACTAGATGACTCTAGTATCACCATCCTCATAACTCAAAACGATCATCAAGTATCAAACTACTCATAGTATTCAATGCACTTTATATGGAAGTTTTTACTATACGCATCTTGGATGCCTATCATATTAGGACATATTTTATAACCAAAGCACATTACCATTCTGTTCTAAAGTACTCTCAAAATAATATAAGTGAAGCATGAGAGTTCATCTATTTCTTCAAAATAAAACCACGGATGTGCTCTAAAAAGATATAAGTGAAGCACTAGAGCAAACGACAAACTACACCACAAGATATAAGTGAAGATCAATGAGTAGTTGAATAATTGTGTAACTATGTGAAGACTCTCTAACATTTAAGAATTTCAGATCTTGGGATATAATTAGAACATAAAGCAAAACAAAATAAAATAAATTGACGCTCCAAGCAAAACACATATCATGTGGTGAATAAAAATAGAGCATCGAGTAAAGTTACCGATAGACGAGGACGAAAGAGGGGATGCCTTCCGAGGGCATCCCCAAGCTTAGGCTTTTGGTTATCCTTGAATTTTACCTTGGGGTTCCTTGGGCATTCCCAAGCTTAGGCTCTTGCCACTCCTTATTCCATAATCCTTCGAATCTTTACCCAAAACTTGAAAATTTCACAACACAAAACTCAACAGAAGACTCGTGAGCTCCGTTAGTATAAGAAAATAAAACCACCACTTAGGTACTGTTGGGAACTCATTCTAAATTCATATTGGTGTAATATCTACTGTATTCGAACTTATCCATGGTTCGTACCCTCCGATACTACTCATAGATTCATCAAAATAAGCAAACAACACATAGAAAACAGAATATGTCAAAAACAGAACAGTCTGTAGCAATATGTAACTTTTGAATACTTCTGTAACTCTAAAAATTCTGAAATAAATTGGCGGACCTGATGAATTTGTCTATTAATCATTTGCCAATAGAATCAACTAAAAAGCACTCTCCAGTAAAAAATGACAGCCAATCTCATGAGCGCTAAAGTTTCTATTTTTTTACAGCATGATCACATAAACTTCACACAAATCTTCCCAAAGGTTCTACTTGGCACAAACACTAATTAAAACACAAAACCACATCTAAACAGAAGCTAGATGCAATATTTATTCCTAAACAAAAGTAAAATCAGAGAAAATAAAATTGGGTTGCCTTCGAACAAGCGCTATCGTTTAACGCCCCTAGCTAGGCACAATGATTTCAATGATGCTCGCATAAAAGATAAGAGTTGAAACATAAAGGGAGCATCATGAAGAATATGACTAGAGCTTTTAATTCTAACCCACTTCCTATGCATAGGGATTTTTTGAGCAAACAACTTATGGGAACGATAATCAACTAGCGTAGGAAGGCAAAACAAGCATAACTTCAAAACTTTAAGCACAAAGAGAGGAAACTTGATATTATTGCAATTCCTACAAGCATATATTCCTCCCTCATAATAATTTTCAGTAGCATCATGAATGAATTCAACAATATAACCAGCACATAAAGCATTCTTTTCATGATCTACTTGCATAGAAATTTTACTACTCCCATCATAAGCAAAATTCTTCTCATTCATAGTAGTGGGAGGAGCAAACTCAACAAAATAATTATCATGTGAGGCATAATCCAATTGAAAATTAAAATCATGATGACAAATTCCATGGTTATCTTTATTCATTATAGCATATGTGTCATCACAATAATCATCATAAATAGGAGGCATGCTTTCATCATAATAAATTTGCTCATCAAAACTTGGGGGACTAAAAATATGTTCTTCATCAAACATAGCTTCCCCAAGGTTGTGGCTTTGCATATCATTAGCATCATGGATATTCAAAGGATTCACACTAACAAAATTGCAATCATGCTCATCATTCAAGTACTTAGTGCCAAGCATTCTATGTAATTCCTCTTCTAGTACTTGAGCACAATTTTCCTTCCCATCATTTTCATGAAAGATATTAAAAAGATGGAGCATATGAGGTAAACTTAATTCCATTTTTTGTAGTTTTCTTTCATAAGCTAAAGTAGTGATAAAACAAGAAACTAAAAGATTTGATTGCAAGATCTAAAGATATACCTTCGAGCACTCACCTCCCCGACAACGGCACCAGAAAAGAGCTTGATGTCTACTACGCAACCGTCTTCTTGTAGACGTTGTTGGGCCTCCAAGTGCAGAGGTTTGTAGGACAATAGCAAATTTCCCTCAAGTGGACGACCTAAGGTTTATCAATCCGTGGGAGGCGTAGGATGAATATGGTCTCTCTCAAACAACCCTGCAACCAAATAACAAAGAGTCTCTTGTGTCCCCAACACACCCAATACAATGGAAAATTGTATAGGTGCACAAGTTCGGCGAAGAGATGGTGATACAAGTGCAATATGGATGGTAGATATAGGTTTCTGTAATATGAAAATATAAAAACAGCAAGGTAACTAATGATAAAAGTGAGCATAAACAGTATGGCAATGCGTTGAAACAAGGCCTAGGGTTCATACTTTCACTAGTGCAAGTTCTCTCAATGAGGATAACATAATTGGATCATATTACTAGCCCTCAACATGCAACAAAGAGTCACTCCAAAGTCACTAATATCGGGGAACAAATAAAGAGATTATGGTAGGGTACGAAAACACCTCAAAGTTAATCTTTCTGATCGATCTATTATAAGAGTACGTAGTAAAATAGCATGAAGCTATTCTTTTCGTTCGATCTATCATAGAGTTCGTACTAGAATAACACCTTAAGATACAAATCAACCAAAACCCTAATGTCACCTAGATACTCCATTGTCACCTCAAATATCTGTGGGCATGATTATACGATATGCATCACACAATCTCAGATTCATCTATTCAAACCAACACACAGTACTTCAAAGAGTGCCCCAAAGTTTCTATCAGAGAGTCACGACGAAAACGTGTGTCGACCCCTATGCATAGATTCCCAAGGTGTCACATCCCCTAGTTAGCATTTGCATTAGGACTAGCTAGAGTGTGCATCATGTTTACTTATCAAAGAAACTTGAAATGGGAATGACAGAAACCCGAGCACCCCTCTTCTAACAACTAGGGTTTGATAAAATATTTTCCACTGTACCCAAAATGCCCTTAAAAAATGTCCATCATATCTGCCTTGGTCTTAAACCTCTGCCAAAAATGGTGCACAATTTTCTAGGACATCCAAGGTCTCTGGATTAAATCATATGGTATTTGTATTTGGGCATTTAAATGCTATAAAATATTTTAAATGCTCAAATAATCATAAACTATAATGTTCCATGCTGTTCATATTATATACAGTGGGCATGACAAGTTTTATGAGTTATAAAAATGTTCTGGCATTTTTTATTAATTAAACAAAGTTGCAAAAGAAATGAAACAGAAAAAGAAATAGGAAAAAGGAGAGAGAAAAGGAGTTACCTAGCGCCCCACCCGGCCCACCTGCCAGCCCAGCCCAGCTGCCGCTCCAGCGAGCTGCTTGGCTCGGCCAGGCAGGCAGGCAGGTGCTCGACGGCGACCGCAGTGCGCGCCACGCAGCTGCCCGCCGCCCTGCTTCCTCCCCTCGCCGCCCTGGAGGCTTGGATCGGTCGTCCACCGCGCCCCCGACCTCGCAGACACACCCCACTCCCCCCAGCTCCTCTCCTTCGCCCTCCCCGCACCATGGCCGTCGCCGCCGTGCTCGCACCGTCGTAGTAGCCGCGCCCACCGTCGTCCCTGAGCCCCGTCGCCGTGACCGTCGTCTCCGCCGTCCTAGACTATTTTGAACAGGCCGAGCCCCGAGCGCTCGCCCACCCTGGAGACGCCCCCGACCCCTTCTTCCCCAAGTCCGGCCTTGGAGATCCCCCTCGCCGTCCCGCTCAACTCCGACCACCCCCCAGGCTCGCTCCGGCGTCTGCTGCAACCCCTGTGAGCCCAGCTTCATCG
>LR738714.1:540262230-540297434 GCA_902687465.1 Secale cereale
TTCTATCAGAGAGTCACGACGAAAACGTGTGTCGACCCCTATGCATAGATTCCCAAGGTGTCACATCCCCTAGTTAGCATTTGCATTAGGACTAGCTAGAGTGTGCATCATGTTTACTTATCAAAGAAACTTGAAATGGGAATGACAGAAACCCGAGCACCCCTCTTCTAACAACTAGGGTTTGATAAAATCTTTTCCACTGTACCCAAAATGCCCTTCAAAAATGTCCATCATATCTGCCTTGGTCTTAAACCTCTGCCAAAAATGGTGCACAATTTTCTAGGACATCCAAGGTCTCTGGATTAAATCATATGGTATTTGTATTTGGGCATTTAAATGCTATAAAATATTTTAAATGCTCAAATAATCATAAACTATAATGTTCCATGCTGTTCATATTATATACAGTGGGCATGACAAGTTTTATGAGTTATAAAAATGTTCTGGCATTTTTTATTAATTAAACAAAGTTGCAAAAGAAATGAAACAGAAAAAGAAATAGGAAAAAGGAGAGAGAAAAGGAGTTACCTGGCGCCCCACCCGGCCCACCTGCCAGCCCAGCCCAGCTGCCGCTCCAGCGAGCTGCTTGGCTCGGCCAGGCAGGCAGGCAGGTGCTCGACGGCGACCGCAGTGCGCGCCACGCAGCTGCCCGCCGCCCTGCTTCCTCCCCTCGCCGCCCTGGAGGCTTGGATCGGTCGTCCACCGCGCCCCCGACCTCGCAGACACACCCCACTCCCCCCAGCTCCTCTCCTTCGCCCTCCCCGCACCATGGCCGTCGCCGCCGTGCTCGCACCGTCGTAGTAGCCACGCCCACCGTCGTCCCTGAGCCCCGTCGCCGTGTCCGTCGTCTCCGCCGTCCTAGACTATTTTGAACAGGCCGAGCCCCGAGCGCTCGCCCACCCTGGAGACGCCCCCGACCCCTTCTTCCCCAAGTCCGGCCTTGGAGATCCCCCTCGCCGTCCCGCTCAACTCCGACCACCCCCCAGGCTCGCTCCGGCGTCTGCTGCAACCCCTGTGAGCCCAGCTTCATCGTCCCCCTCTCCGTTGGCTCTCTACTAACCTGGAACGCACCGCACGAAGCTCACCTGCACGCACCGCCGCGGAGCTCGTCGCCGACGAGGCTCCGGCCATCCAATGGTCCGGCCACCGTGCCTATCAGCTTCACCGTCACGCGTAGGTGCTGTAGGACCACTCCACGCTCCTCCACGAGCACCGCACCGTCTTTTTCGACTTCGCCGAACTCCGGCAGTCGCTGGACTCGTCGCCGGCGTCATCTTCGGCGACCCCGAGGCCAGCCACCACCTCCACTCGATGCGGTTTGCCTCCAGCTACCCGTAGGTGTGCTCCGCCGTCGTTTTGGCAGCCGGAGCACGAAACCGGCACCTCACCGCCGTGTTTGGCCTCGCCGGCGGCTAAACGCCGGCGAGTTGGGCATGTTTGACCACGGGTTTGACCCCCCTGGGTCACTGACATGTGGGCCCTGCCTGCTAGTCAAACCTAGTTTAGGTGCTAATTTAATTCTAATTAGTTAATTAGTTAACTGTGACACTGACCAGTGGGTCCCACTGGTCAGGTTTGACCTGGGCCGCCCTGTTGACTGACTGACGTCAGCTTGATGTCATGCTGACGCAGTAAAGGATTTTTTGGGATTTTTAGATTTAAAAATAATTCAGGAAATTCCAGAAAATGCCTAAACTTCAAAAAATCATATAAATTCAACAGTAGCTCAGATGGAAAAGATTTATATATGAAAAATGATCAGAAAAATCCAATCTTTCCAATGGCACTGGTTTCATGCAAGTTTGAGCAAGTTAACCTTGCTGTATACTTTAAAACATGATAATGCACTTATTTAAATAATAGTTAAAGTGCCAATTTGAATCTTTGATTCTAATAGGCTCAAACCCTTCTGGTTATAGTTGCATTAGCCCAACACACATGCATCTTGCCATGTCATGACCATGCATCATATTGTTGCATTTGTTTGTTTAATGATTGTATCGCCGGTATTCTCTGTGTTAGGTCCCGCTCCCGAGGATACTGCTGCGTATCCAGTTGAAGAGCAGTACCCGACAACTACTTTGTTAGGCAAGCAATCATTAGTCATTCCGATACAAACCCAGTCTTCTCGCTCCTGCCCTCTTTTACTGCATTAAGGCAACAGCGTGTGAACTGCTACTTGCTGCGGTAGTTGAACCCTATTCCCTTGCATGACCTGTCATTGCCACAGTAAATAGTTGAAACCCACTAGCATGTGTAGGAGTTGATTGAGCCATGTGATGTGTGATCCACCATGCTATTTGTTTATGTTGCCTGCTATGCTTAGAGTTGTGTCTGGTCTGGTTCATCTGGGTGATGGATCAGAGTGAAACAATCTTTCGATAAAGAGAAGGAAGTGTGGAATACGCTTGGTAAAGGTATCGATGAAAGGCCATGTAGGAGTACGTGGTGGGTTGTTTCATTGGAACCGTACATAGGACCCGAGATCTGTATGTGTGGTTCAAGTTCCAGTTACTACCATGCATTGGGCCCGAAACAAATGGACCCTCTCGGCTTATTAATTACCCCCGATCTCTGTCCAGGAGTTGCAACTAGTTTCTGGTGTTTATAGTTTACTGGAGGTCGTGCACAGCGCTAACCCTCGGGGTGGGTTGTGATGCGACAGGTATGTGGCACGGTGTACCGGTTGCCCGTTTGGTGACTCGGGAACCCTGTACACATCGTTTGGGGCCGTGAGCGACACCCCGGCCGGATCTCCCCACGGATGGAACCCAAATAGGCGATAAACCTGGACGAGAGACTTGAGTAGTTAGTCAGGTCGTGGCCGACACCCTCGCTGGGCTTCCGCTTGAAGGTTGCCGAGTACATGTCGAGTAAACGGCGATAAGTGGTGGGAGCGTGTGTGAAGAGGTACACCCCTGCAGGGTTATCAATCTATTCGAATAGCCGTTGTTCGCGGTACGGACTACTTGGTTACTCTTACAGTTCATAGACAAGTTGATGGATACTACTAAAAGCCTCAAGATAAGTGTGAGTACCGCGGATGGCCCTTCCGTAGGATAACGGAAGAGGATCCTCGGTAGTGTATTGTTGTGTTGAGTAGAGGACTTGTGTTCGTAGTAACATCTTCCAATCCGTTGAGAGTTGTAGTATAGGTTAGCCAAGAGTCAAAGCTGGCTTTCTGTTATGCACTCCACTACCCCCTTTGTTAATGTTGCATGTATGATAGGTTCTGTGGTAAGACTTGCTGAGTACCTTTGTACTCATGTTTGCTTAATAACTGTTGCAGAGGAGAACCCTGCTCCTGGTGATGGGTTCTACATAGACGTTGACGTCGATGAGTAGCTTGACACCCAGACGGAGATCTGGAGCTTGTGAAGGGCCTTGTAGATAGTCAGGCTACACCAAGCCTGTTTTATTTTCCAAGTTGTCTGTACTCAGACATGTAGCTTCCGCTTGTGCTTGTATGACTGTATGACTTGAGTGTTGGGTCATGTGACCCCTACCTGTATGGATATGTTATGTACGGCTCTTGGAGCCTTTTAAATAAAGTACTTGAGTCATAGAGTTCTGTTGTGATGCAATGTTGTATTTGCACATATTGAGCATATTGTGTGTATGGTTGAAATGCTTAGTATGTGTGGGATCCGACACCTAGTTGTTTTCCTTTGGTAGCCTACCTTACAGGGAAATGCCTCCTAGTTATTCCAATGAGCCTTGGTAGCTTGCTACTGCTCGAAACACGTAGGCTGGCCGGCATGTGTCCTTCTTCGTTCTTGTGTCTGTCCCTGAGGAGAAATGTCACGCGTTGTTCCTTTAAGCCCATGTAGCTTGCTACGACTTGGGTTCATACGTTGATGACCGACACGTTCGTTGCTGGGTCATGGATGCATGTCTCTGTAATCTAGTGCCACTTTTGGTTTATAACTAGCCATGTCGGCCCGGGTTCTCTGTCATATGGATGCTAGCGACATTGTCATATACGTGTGCCAAAATGCGCAAACGGTCCCGGGCCAGGTAAGGTGGAACCCGTGGGGTTACCGTGCGTGAGGCCGCAAAGTGATATGACGTGTTACAGCTAGATCGGTGTGACTTAGGATCGGGGTCCTGACAGCGTTGGCATCAGAGCTGGACTGCCTATAGGTTTCTCAATCCAAACTGGCCGATGTTGAGTCTAGAAAAATTCTTAGTTATATGTAGGGGAATTGATTGTGGAAGGGAACGTAAGACTCTTTTTACTCCTTTACCTTATGACCTTCTGATCTGAGTCAGTCTATTCTTTCTACGGGGTTTTAGGACTAGGCCTCTTATCCTTACTAGGTTCACGTGTTACTAATCCGTAGACTCTTAGGATTGTTGGTTTCAAGCCTCAGTTCAGTTTCTATCCTTTTACTATGATGATTGTTGGACCCGGAACCTTGATATGGAATTGTTGAGTGGCTATGCTATCATTTGTATGATGTCTCAAATCTTTGTTTGAGAATTTACAGTTGTTATGCTGCCCGATTTCTTCCAGAAACACTAATGCCTTTGCATTACCTCGTGTTTCAGATGTCTGGCCGCACCCCTCACCAAGTGGTTCGTTTGACTCGGTGCATTAATGTGCCCAGTCACATGGCCATGCTAGTCCGTGTGCTGACTGAGACCGGTTATCGCTGGTATCCTGAGTACACCGTGGAGGAACAGTACCGGGATTTCAATCAGAGTTAGTATTTCTGCACAGTCCGGATATACCCCTCATATCCCGGAGCTAACGACCCCATCCATTGGTCTTATGGACTCGGGGTTACCATCGAGATGGCAGTGCAGGATGCCGCCTATTCGATGATGACCATTCTCCGGGCTAGGCATGCCCTGTTGCTGAACACTGAGTTCTGTTACATGCCAGTCTCACTTCCCGGAGAGGAAGGCTACTACACTGGTCTGTATACTGATGCTGCTCATGAAGAGCCACTGCTTCAAACTACTGTTCAGATGCTGGAGGATAGGGACCGTGAGGTCCGTGCCCTCCGAATGGAGCTATATAACACCCGAGCTGCCCACTGGACTACTTTGACACAGCTTGCACCTGCTGTGCATGCCGGATATCTGGACATGCGGGATTTGTACCCCCTGCGGACTCGTCTGCCTGATCGCATGGATTGGCGTGACGTTGGGGGTATTACACCTCCACGTGGGCGTCGGTTACCACCAGCATCGGGACCGAGGCCACATCCATGTCCCTATTCTCCACAGCCTTCGAGTGCTCGCGAGTTTCAAGATCCGTCTGTTCCACTTCCAGGCTACGGTGGTAATCTTTACGAATATTACTACGGGAATGTCTGAGCTAGACCGTGGTAGTAGTAGTATTGTAGTAGTTGTATTCCCACAGTCCTGCATGTCTTGTGGAATATGACTTAGTGTGTACTGAGTTCCGGAGGTGTAGTTAAATAATGTATAGTATCTTGGAATGCCTCTGATGGGATGTATCGTCTTTCACCGCAGTTGTACTTTAGCCTCGGCTTGTACTAAACTATGTATGGTGTGTATGAGCACTGGTGTATATATAGCAGTTTCTATATTACCCTGTCATACGGATGAACATCTCTGCATTCCGTGTCATCCATTACATTCTGCACTCCTATGTCAAATTTTTTCCATCCTTGTCTAAACCGTTGTTTTGTTTTCCTAGGATGGTCAACACTCGCAGCACTCCTGCTACTCAGGAGCAGGGTGAGGCTAGTGGGGCTAGAGATGGGAATCTGCCCCAGCCACCCTCCTTGGCGGAAGTTATGCTCGAGGAAGAACGGAACAAGAGAGAGACCAACCGTCAGCTGGAACACATAGAGCAGAACACTGGGTTCCGCCAGAGGAATGACGTGGTGTCAATCAATGACTTTATCAAGATGTGTCCACCGAACTTCCATCACTCCACTGAACCTCTGGATGCGGATGACTGGCTACGTAGTATCACCCACAAGCTACACTCTGCCCGTGTGGCCGAAGCTGACAAGGTTACCTACGCCGCCTACCATCTTGAGGGCCCTGCCAGTCTTTGGTGGGAAAACTTCGAAGCTATGCGTCCTGCTGGCCAAATCACTACTTGGGTTGAGTTCAGTGAGGCATTCCGTGAACATCACATTCCGGAAGGTCTCATGGATCGCAAGCGGGAGGAATTCTGCAATTTCACCGAGGGCCGGTTAACTGTGGATAGCTATAGTCGCGAGTTTGGCAACTTGGCATGCTATGCACCTGAGGAAGTATCCACCGATGCCAAGAAGCAGGCGAGGTTCTGCAAGGGACTCAGCCCTGAACTCCGCCGAGATCTACGTCTGCATGAGTGCACTTCCTTCCAGAAGCTGGTAAACAAGGCTATCAGTGCTGAAACGGGCCAGACCGACTTGGAGGCCACACGCAAGCATACTTGAGACTTTGGTTCCTCATCCGGCTCTGGCTCTCACAAGCACTGTGTGTGGGTTCCTAACACTGCTCTGCCACCCAAGTACACACCGAGGCCATCCTATGAAGCGCCTCGCCCACCTCAACAGTTTGCACCTGCTAAGACCTGTGGAGGACCACCTTCGAACTTTCCTCCACGCACTAGCACTGTGACCTGCTTCAAGTGTGGAGAACCGGGACACTACATGCGTGAGTGTCCTCAAAACCAACCAGGAAAACCCGTTGGCCGTGGTAAGCCAACCGGCAAGGTGAATTATGTCAAGCCAATCCCCACTGCACGTGGTCATGTCAACTATGTCTCTGCCGAGGAAGCTTATGAGGATCCTAACGTCGTCCTTGGTACGCTTCTCGTTAACCGCCATCCGGCATCTGTTCTTTTCGATACTGGAGCATCCCATTCGTTCATATCTGAGAGCTATCCTCGAATGCACAACATGACTTTTTGTGACATGCCTACTTCCATGGTTATTCAAACTCCTGGTTCAAAGTGGCAAACCTCTGGGGTAAGCCATGGAAATGAAATCCTTGTCGATAGACTTGCTTTCCTAGCATCTCTAATCGCTCTCAAGTCCTCGGACATAAACATCATTTTGGGTATGGATTGGATGACAACTCATTACGCCAAGATTGATTGCTATACTAGGACCGTTCAACTTACACACCCATCCGGCAAGATAGTCAATGTCTTGACCCAAATGGCTGAGCGTCAGCTCTATTCTCTTAATGCCAGCCCTCTACCCGAACTCGAAGATATCCCAGTAGTCCGTAACTTTCCGGATGTTTTTCCAGAAGAACTGCCAGGAATTCCACCTGACAGAGATGTCGAGTTCGTGATAGATCTTATCCCTGGAACTGTCCCAATCTCTAGGAGACCTTATAAGATGGCACCACTAGAATTAGCTGAGCTAAAGAAACAACTCGATGAGTCCTTGCAAAAAGGTTTCATCCGTCCTAGTTCTTCCCCTTGGGCTTGCCCCGTCCTCTTCGTCAAGAAGAAGGATGGAACGGAGCGGATGGTTGTAGATTACCGACCTGTCAATCTGGTCACCATAAAGAACAAGTATCCGCTCCCCAGGATCAACGACCTGTATGATCAGCTCGCTGGATCCTCAGTCTTCTCTAAGATGGATTTGAGGTTGGGTTACCATCAAATAAAAATCAAGAACGGGGACATTCCTAAAATGGCTTTTGTTACTCGTTATGGCCAATATGAGTACACCGTCATGTCCTTCGGATTAACCAATGCCCCAGCCACCTTCTCCCGGCTAATGAATTCTATATTCATGGAGTACTTGGATAAATTCGTCGTAGTATACCTCGATGATATACTCATCTATTCCAAGAACAAGGAAGATCATGCCGAGCATTTAAGGCTGGTATTGACGAAACTTCGAGAGCACCGCCTTTATGCCAAATTCTCTAAATGTGAATTTTGGTTGCCGGAAGTAACCTATCTAGGTCATGTGATCTCTAGCAAGGGCATTGCTATCAATCCCGAGCGAGTTCAAGCCGTCCTTGATTGGACTCCCCCTGAATCGGTCAAGCAAGTTAGGAGTTTTCTTGGCTTAGCGAGCTATTGCCGACGCTTCGTCGAAAATTTCTCCAAGGTTGCTAAACCTCTAACTGAACTCCTCAAGAAAGATAAAAAGTTTGAGTGGACCCCACAGTGCGAGTCCAGTTTTCAGGAACTGAAAAGATGCCTGACATGTGCACCTGTACTGGTACCACCAGACTTTTCCAAGGATTTTATTATCTACTGCGACGCCTCGCGACAAGGACTAGGTTGCATACTAATGCAAGATCGTCAAGTGATTGCATACGCATCTCGACAGTTGCGTCCACATGAGGATAACTATCCTACTCATGATCTAGAGCTTGCAACTGTAGTCCATGCACTCAAAACATGGCGACATTACCTCCTTGGTAATCGCTGTGAAATCTTCAGTGATCATCAAAGTTTGAAGTATATCTTCACCCAACCGGATCTAAATCTCAGGCAAAGACGTTGGGTCGAGTTGCTCACTGACTACGACTTAGGAATCACTTACACCCCTGGGAAGGCCAATGTCATGGCTGATGCACTAAGTCGTAAGTCTTATTGTAACAACCTGATGTTACAACAAGGACAACCACTTCTCCACGAGGAATTTTGTAACTTAACCATCACATTGTTCCTCGAGGATTCCTTTCCACCTTGGTGGCGGAACCTACCCTTACGGATCAGGTCATCAAAGCACAGAAGGTTGACCCGGGAATTTCCCGTATTAAGAGGAACATCAAGAAAGGAGTTGCGGGATGTTTCTCAATTGATGATCAGGGAGTTGTATTATTTAGCAAATGTTTAGTGGTTCCTAAAGTACGAAACCTGAGACGTTTGATCCTTAAGGAGGCTCATGAATCTCCTCTCACAATTCATCCCGGTAGTACCAAAATGTATTAGGACCTACGTCAGAGATTCTGGTGTACTAGGATGAAGAGAGAAATCGCTCAATTCATTGCTAACTGCGACGTTTGTCGTCGAGTCAAAGCAGAGCATCAACGGCCTGCTGGCACCCTTCAACCTTTAGCTATTCCTAAATGGAAATGGGACAAAGTCGGTATGGACTTCATTACCGGGTTTCCCAGGACCAGGAAAGGGAATAATGCTATCTTCGTCGTTAACGACCGCCTCTCTAAAGTAGCTCATTTCCTACCTGTTCGAGAGAGTATTACCGCTAGCCAGCTAGCAGACTTGTATGTCTCTCGGATAGTATCACTTCATGGTGTGCCGTTGGAGATTAACTCAGACGGTGGAAGTCTTTTCACTTCACGATTTTGGGAAAGTTTCCAGAATGCTATGGGAACTCATCTCTCCTTCAGTACCGCCTTCCATCCCCAGTCAAGTGATCAAGTGGAACGAGTCAATCAAATTCTGGAAGACATGCTTCGAGCCTCTGTCATCTCTTTCAGTATGGATTGGGAGAAGTGTCTTCCATTTGCCGAATTTGCTTATAACAATAGTTATCAAGCCAGCCTGGGTAAAGCCCCCTTCGAAGTTCTATATGGACGAAGGTGTCGAACACCTCTTAACTAGTCAGAAACCGGGGAAAGACAATTATTTGGCCCGGATAAGATCCAGGAAGCAGAAGAGCAAGTTCGCATCATTCGTGAGGGATTGAAAACAGCCCAGTCTCGCCAGAAGAGCCAATATGATAGTCATCATAAGGCTGTGAATTTTGAAGTCGGCGATAAGGCTTACCTTCGGGTTACTCCTCTTAAGGGAACCCATCGCTTCGGTATCAAAGGCAAATTGGCCCCTCGTTACATCGGTCCTTTTCGCATTCTTGCCAAACGAGGAGAAGTTGCCTACCAATTGGAACTACCTCCGCACCTATCCAGAGTTCATGACGTGTTCCACGTTTCTCAACTCAGGCGTTGCTTCTTGGATCCTATCCGCGGAGTGGACCACGAAACGCTTGATCTCCAGGACAATCTCACATATCGAGAATACCCCGTTCGTATTCTTGATCAAACCGAGCGCACCACTCGACGCCACAATATCAAGTTTCCAAAGGTTCAATGGTCACATCATTCCGAGAGTGAAGCTACTTGGGAAAGGGAGGATCGTCTTCGACTTGAGTACCCCACCCTCTTTCCGGAGGAACCCGAATCTCGGGACGCGATTCTTTTAAGTGGGGGTGAGTTGTCACATCCCCTAGTTAGCATTTGCATTAGGACTAGCTAGAGTGTGCATCATGTTTACTTTTCAAAGAAACTTGAAATGGGAATGACAGAAACCCCAGCACCCCTCTTCTAACAACTAGGGTTTGATAAAATCTTTTCCAATGTACCCAAAATGCCCTTCAAAAATGTCCATCATTTCTGCCTTGGTCTTAAACCTCTGCCAAAAATGGTGCACAATTTTCTAGGACATCCAAGGTCTCTGGATTAAATCATATGGTATTTGTATTTGGGCATTTAAATGCTATAAAATATTTTAAATGCTCAAATAATCATAAACTATAATGTTCCATGCTGTACATATTATATACAGTGGGCATGACAAGTTTAATGAGTTATAAAAATGTTCTGGCATTTTTTATTAATTAAACAAAGTTGCAAAAGAAATGAAACAGAAAAAGAAATAGGAAAAAGGAGAGAGAAAAGGAGTTACCTGGTGCCCCACCCGGCCCACCTGCCGGCCCAGCCCAGCTGCCGCTCCAGCGAGCTGCTTGGCTCGGCCAGGCAGGCAGGCAGGTGCTCGACGGCGACCGTAGCGCGCGCCACGCAGCTGCCTGCCGCCCTGCTTCCTCCCCTCGCCGCCCTGGAGGCTTGGATCGGTCGTCCACCTCGCCCCCGACCTCGCAGACACACCCCACTCCCCCCCAGCTCCTCTCCTTCGCCCTCCCCGCACCATGGCCAACGCCGCCGTGCTCGCACCGTCGTAGTAGCCGCGCCCACCGTCGTCCCTGAGCCCCGTCGCCGTGTCCGTCGTCTCCGCCGTCCTCGACTACTTCGAACAGGCCGAGCCCCGAGCGCTCGCCCACCATGGAGACGCCCCCGACCCCTTCTTCCCCAACTCTAGCCGCGGAGATCCCCCTCGCCGTCCCCCTCAGCTCCGACCACCCCCAGGCTCGCTCCGGCGTCTGCTGCAACCCCTGTGAGAACAGCTTCATCCTCCCCCTCTCCGTTGGCTCTCTACTAACCTGGAACGCACCGCACGAAGCTCACCTGCACGCACCACCGCGGAGCTCGTCGCCGACGAGGCTCCGGCCATCCAATGGTCCGGCCATCGTGCCTATTAGCTTCACCGTCACGCGTAGGTGCTGTAGGACCACTCCACGCTCCTCCACGAGCACCGCACCGTCGTTTTCGACTTCGCCGAACTCCGGCAGCCGCTGGACTCGTCGCCGGCGTCATCTCCGGCGACCCCGAGGCCAGCCACCACATCCACTCGATGCGGTTTGCCTCCAGCTACCCGTAGGTGTGCTCCGTCGTCGTTTTGGCAGCCGAAGCACGAAACCCGCACCTCACCGCCGTGTTTGGCCTCACCGGCGGCTAAACGCCGGCGAGTTGGGCATGTTTGACCACGGGTTTGACCCCCCTGGGTCACTGACATGTGGGCCCTGCCTGCTAGTCAAACCTAGTTTAGGTGCTAATTTAATTCTAATTAGTTAATTAGTTAACTGTGACACTGACCAGTGGGTCCCACTGGTCAGGTTTGACCTGGGCCGCCCTGTTGACTGACTGACGTCAGCATGATGTCATGCTAACGCAGTAAAGGATTTTCTGGGATTATTAGATTTAAAAATAATTCAGGAAATTCCAGAAAATGCCTAAACTTCAAAAAATCATATAAATTCAACAGTAGCTCAGATGGAAAAGATTTATATATGAAAAATGATCAGAAAAATCCAATCTTTCCAATGGCACTGGTTTCATGCATGTTTGAGCAAGTTAACCTTGCTGTATACTTTAAAACATGATAATGCACTTATTTAAATAATAGTTAAAGTGCCAATTTGAATCTTTGATTCAAATAGGCTCAAACCCTTCTGGTTATAGTTGCATTAGCCCAACACACATGCATCTTGCCATGTCATGAGCATGCATCATATTGTTGCATTTGTTTGTTTAATGATTGTATCGCCGGTATTCTCTGTGTTAGGTCCTGCTCCCGAGGATACTGCTGCGTATCCAGTTGAAGAGCAGTACCCGACAACCACTTTGTCAGGCAAGCAATCATTGATCATTCCGATACAAACCCAGTCTTCTCGCTCCTGCTCTCTTTTACTGCATTAAGGCAACAGCGTGTGAACTGCTACTTGCTGCGTTAGTTGAACCCTATTCCCTTGCATGACCTGTCATTGCCACAGTAAATAGTTGAAACCCACTAGCATGTGTAGGAGTTGATTGAGCCATGTGATGTGTGATCCACCATGCTATTTGTTTATGTTGCCTGCTATGCTTAGAGTTGTGTCTGGTCTGGTTCATCTGGGTGATGGATCAAAGTGAAACAATCTTTCGATAAAGAGAAGGAAGTGTGGAATACGCTTGGTAAAGGTATCGATGAAAGGCCGTGTAGGACTACATGGTGGGTTGTTTCATTGGAACCGTACATAGGACCCGAGATCTGTATGTGTGGTTCAAGTTCCAGTTACTACCATGCATTGGGCCCGAAACCAATGGACCCTCTCGGCTTATTAATTACCCTCGATCTCTTTCCAGAAGTTGCAACTAGTTTCTGGTGTTTATAGTTTACTGGAGGTCGTGCACACCGCTGACCCTCGGGGTGAGTTGTGATGCGACAGGTACGTGGCACGGTGTACCGGTTGCCCGTTTGGTGACTCGGGAACCCTGTAAACATTGTTTGGGGCCGTGAGCGACACCCCGGCCGGATCTCCCCACGGATGGAACCCAAATAGGCGATAAACCTGGACGAGAGACTTGAGTAGTTAGTCAGGTCGTGGCCGACACCCTCGCTGGGCTTCCGCTTGAAGGTTGCCGAGTACATGTCGAGTAAACGGCGATAAGTGGTGGGAGCGTGTGTGAAGAGGTACACCCCTGCAGGGTTATCAATCTATTCGAATAGCCGTTGTTCGCGGTACGGACTACTTGGTTACTCTTACAGTTCATAGACAAGTTGATGGATACTACTAAAAGCCTCAAGATAAGTGTGAGTACCGTGGATGGCCCTTCCGTAGGATGACGGAAGAGGATCCTCGGTAGTGTATTGTTGTGGTGAGTAGAGGACTCGTGTTCGTAGTAACATCTTGCAATCCGTTGAGAGTTGTAGTATAGGTTAGCCAAGAGTCAAAGCTGGCTTTCTGCTATGAACTCCACTACACCCTTTGATAATGTTGCATGTATGATAGGTTCTGTGGTAAGACTTGCTGAGTACCTTTGTACTCATGTTTGCTTAATAACTGTTGCAGAGGAGAACCCTGCCCCTGCTGATGGGTTCTACATAGACGTTGACGTCGACGAGTAGCTTGACACCCAGACGGAGATCTGGAGCTTGTGAAGGGCCTTGTAGATAGTCAGGCTACACCAAGCCTGTTTTATTTTCTAAGTTGTCTGTACTCAGACATGTAGCTTCCGCTTGTGCTTGTATGACTCTATGACTTGAGTGTTGGGTCATGTGACCACTACCTGTATGGATATGTTATGTATGGCTCTTGGAGCCTTTGAAATAAAGTACTTTGAGTCATAGAGTTCTGTTATGATGCAATGTTGTATTTGCACATATTGAGCATATTGTGTGTATGGTTGAAATGCTTGGTATGTGTGGGATCCGACACCTAGTTGTTTTCCTTTGGTAGCCTATCTTACAGGGAAATGCCTTCTAGTGATTCCAATGAGCCTTGGTAGCTTGCTACTGCTCGGAACACGTAGGCTGGCCGGCATGTGTCCTTCTTCGTTCCTGTGTCTGTCCCTTAGGGGAAATGTCACGCGTTGTTCCTTCAAGTCCATGTAGCTTGCTACGACTTGGGTTTATACGTTGATGACCGACACGTTCGTTGCTGGGTCATGGATGCCTGTCTCTGTAATTTAGTGCTACTTTTGGTTTATAACTAGCCATGTCGGCCCGGGTTCTCTGTCATATGGATGCTAGCGACACTGTCATACACCTGTGCCAAAATGCGCAAACGGTCCCGGGCCAGGTAAGGTGGCACCCGTGGGGTTACCGTGCGTGAGGCCGCAAAGTGATATGACGTGTTACAGCTAGATCGGTGTGACTTAGGATCGGGGTCCTGACACAAGGTCACGGAACCCGCAAGTTGATCACCAAAACATACATCAAGTGAATAAATAGAATACCCCATTGTCACCACGGGTATCCCACATAAGACATACATCAAGTGTTCTCAAATCCTTAAAGACTCAATTCAATAAGATAACTTCAAAGGGAAAACTCAATCCATTACAAGAGAGTAGAGGGGGAGAAGCATCATAAGATCCAACTATAATAGCAAAGCTCGCAAT
The DNA here is from genome assembly GCA_902687465.1 of Secale cereale. Taxonomy (NCBI): domain Eukaryota; kingdom Viridiplantae; phylum Streptophyta; class Magnoliopsida; order Poales; family Poaceae; genus Secale; species Secale cereale. The sequence continues at coordinate 540,276,634 of LR738714.1, forward strand.
ACATCAAGATCGTGCCATCTCAAGAACACGAGAGACAGAGAGAGAGAGAGAGAGAGAGAGGGAGAGAGAGAGAGAGATCAAACACATAGCTACTGATACATACCCTCAGCCCTGAGGGTGAACTACTCCCCCTCATCATGGAGAGCGCCGGGATGATGAAGATGGCCACCGGAGAGGGATTCCCCCTCCGACAGGGTGCCAGAACGGGTCTAGATTGGTTTTCGGTGGCAATAGAGGCTTTCGGCGGCAGAACTCCCGATCTAGGTTACTTCTCGGAGGTTTCAGTATATATAGGAGGTGTTGGAGTCGGGGACAAGTAAAGGGGGTCTCCGGTCTGTCCACGAGGCAGGGGGCGCCCCCCCCCCCCACGCTCGTGGGCAGCCCGTGGACCTTCTGGTCCCCCTCCGGCACTTCCTGGGCTTCTTCTGGTCCAAAAATAAGCTCCGATGAGTTTCGGGGCAATTGGGCTCCATTTGATATTCCTTTTCTGCGATACTCTAAAACAGGAGAAAAACAGAAACTGGCACTAGGCTCTGGATTAATAGGTTAGTCCCAAAAATCATATAAAAGTCTATATAAAAGTACATAAAACATCCTAGAATGATAATATAATAGCATGGAACAACCAAAAATTATAGATACGTTGGAGACGTATCAGAGTGCCTCGAGGTCAGAGATCTGCTGCAGTGCCAGTTCCAGACACTAGAGCTACTACATCAGCACTAGTAGCCACAGCTTCAGTGCCACCTCCAGCAGCCACTCCACCAACTCCAACTACGTCATCTGAAGCCTTCGTCCTTGGAGTTCTCTCTACACCGCCTACCGAAGACCAAGCCTGAGAGACGCATAGCACTATGCATTTTAAAACCTACAAAAAAATGGAATTGACGTTGCCTCATATGCTTCATCTTTTTAATATCTTTCATGAAAATGATGGGAAGGAAAATTGTGCTCAAGTACTAGAAGAAGAATTACATAGAATGCTTGGCATAAAATATGTGAATGATGAGCATGATTGCAATGTTGTTAGTATGAATTCTTTGAATACCCATAATGCTAATGATATGCAAAGCCACAAGCTTGGGTATGCTTTGTTTGATGATGATATGTTTAGTCCCCCAAGTTTTGATGAGCAAATTTATTATGATGAAAGCATGCCTCCTATTTATGATGATTATTGTGATGACATGTATGCTATAAAAATAAAAGATAACCATGAAACTTGTCATCATGATTTTAATTTTCAATTGGATTATGCTTCGCATGATAGTTATTTTGTTGAGTTTGCTCCCACTACCATGAATGAGAAGTAAAATTCTGCTTATGTGGAGAGTAGTAAAATTTCTATACAAGTAGATCATGAAAAGAATGCTTTTATGTGCTAGTTATATGGTTGAATTCATTCATGATGCTACTGAATTTTTTTATGAGAGAGGATCATATGCTTCTACATATTGCAATAATATCAAGTTTCCTCTCTATGGGCTTAAAGCTTTGAAGCTATGCTCGTTTTGCTTTCCTATGCTAGTTAATTATCGTCCACATAAGTTGTTTGCTCACAAAATCCCTATGCATAGGAAGTGGGTTATACTTAAATGTGCTAGTCATATTCTTCATGATTCTCTCTTTATGTTTTAATTCTTATCTTTTATGAGAGCATCATTGAAATCATCATGCCTAGCTAAAAGGCATTAAAGAAAAGCACTTATTTGGAGGCAACCCAATTTTATTTTCTTTACTTTTGCTTCTGTTTAGGAATAAATATTGCATCTAGATTCTGTTTAGATGTGGTTTTGTGTTTTAGTTAGTGTTGGTGCCAAGGTTGTCAGAATCATGATTTTGAATAGGATCGGAGCGTCGATGGTAGGATCGCAAATCATAGAATCTTCACTATCAGGATCGTAGAAACGTTGATTCTATGAAGTAAAGTCGTAGAATCAAAGGGCTTAGTTTGGATCATAAACTTGTAGAATAGTATAACAGAATCGTGATTCTGACAACCTTGGTTGGTGCCAAGTAGAACCTTTGGGAAAACTTGTGTGAAGTTTATGCGATCATGCTGTAAGAAACAGAAACTTTAGCGCTCACGAGATTACCTACCATTGTTTACTAGAGAGTGGTTTTTAGTTGATTCTTTTTCCAGATGATCAATAGACAAATTCCTCACGTCCACCAATTTATTTCAGAATTTTTAGAGTAACAAAAGTATTCGAAAGTTACATATTACTAAAGATTGTTCTGTTTTTGACAGATTCTGTTGGCATTGTGTTGTTTGCTTATTTTGATGAATCTATGAGTATTATCGGAGGGTATGAACCATAGAGAAGTTGGAATACAGTAGATATTACACCAATATGAATTTAGAATGAGTTCACAACAGTAACTAATTGGTGGTTTTATTTTCTTATACTAACGGTGCTTACGATTTTTCTATTGAGTTTTGTGTTGTGAAGTTTTCAAGTTTTGGGTAAAGCTTTGATGGACTATGGAATAAGGAGTGGCAAGAGCCTAAGCTTGGGGATGCCCAAGCCACCCCAAGTTAAAATTCAAGGACAACCAAAATCCTAAGCTTGGGGATGCCCCGGGAAGGCATCCCCTCTTTCGTTTTCGTCTATCGGTAACTTTACTTAAGGCTATATTTTTATTCACCACATGATATGTGTTTCGCTTGGAGCGTCATTTTGTTTTATTTTGTTTTGCTTGCCGTTTGAATAATATCCCTAGATCTGAAATTCTCAATTGTTAGAGATTCTTCACATAGTTACATAATTATTCAACTACTCATTTATCTTCACTTATATCTTTTGGAGTAGTTTGTTGGTTGCTCTAGTGCTTCACTTATATCTTTTTAGAGCACGGCGGTGGTTTCATTTTTAAGAATATATGAACTCTCATGGTTCACTTATATTATTTTGAGAGTCTTTTAGAACAGCATGGTAATGTGCTTTGGTTATAAAATTAGTCCTAATATGATAGGCATCCAAGATGGATACAGTAAAAACTTTCATATAAAGTGCATTGAATACTATGAGAAGTTTTATATTTGATGATTGTTTTGAGATATGAGGATGCTGATATTAGAGTCATGCTAGTGGAGTAATTGTGAATTTGAGAAACACTTGTGTTAAAGTTTGTGATTCCCGTAGCATGCACGTATGGTGAACTGTTATGTGATGAAGTTGGAGCATGATTTATTTATTGAGTGTCATCCTTTGTGTGGAGGTCGGGATCGCGCGATGGTTCAGTCCGACCAACCCTTCCCCTAGGAGCATGCGTTGAATACTTTGTTTTGATAACTCGTAGATTTTTGCAATAAGTATATGAGTTCTTTATGACTAATGTTGAGTCCAAGGATTATACGCACTCTCACCCTTCCACAATTGCTAGCCTCTCTTGTACAGCACAACTTTCACCGGTACCATACACCCACCATATACCTTCCTCAAAACAGCCACCATACCTACCTATCATGGCATTTCCATAGCCATTCCGAGATATATTGCCATGCAACTTTCCACCGTTCTGTTTGCTATGACACGCCTCATCATTGTCATATTGCCATGCATGATCATGTAGTTGACATCCTATTTGTGGCAAAGCCACCATTCACAATTCATTCATACATGTCACTCTTGATTCATTGCACATCCCGGTACACAACCGGAGGCATTCACTTAGAGTCATATTTTTTTCTAGCTTCGAGTTGTAAGTAAATAAAAGTGTGATGATCTTCATTATTTGAGCATTGTCCCGTGTGGAAAAAGGGGGAGAGAAAGGCCAAATAAAAAAGGAGAAGGCCAAAAAAGGGAGAGAGGGGCTAAAAAGAAAAAAAAACCGCCAAAAAAAGGAGAGAAGCGACAATGCTACTATCCTTTTCCACACTTGTGCTTCAAAGTAGCACCATAATCTTCATGATATAGAGTCTCTTGCTTTACCACTTTCATATACTAGTGGGAATTTTCATAATAGAACTTGGCTTGTATAATCCAACGATGGGCTTCCTCAAAGTGCCCTAGGTCTTCATGAGCAAGCTAGTTGGATGCACACCCACTTAGTTTCTTTTGTAGAGTTTTCATACACTTATAGCTCTAGTGCATCCGTTGCATGGCAATCCCTACTCACTCACATTGATATCTATTGATGGGCATCTCCATAGCCCATTGATACGCCTAGTTGATGTGAGACCATCTTCCTCTTTTGTCTTTTCTACAACCACCACTCTATTCCACATAGTGCTATATCCATGGCTCACGCTCATGTATTGCGTGAAAATTGAAAACTTTGAAAAATTGAAGTGTGAAACAATTGCTTGGCTGAAACCTGGGTTGTGCATGATTTAAATATTTTATGTGCTGAAGATACAGCATAGCCAGACTATATGACTTTGTAGGGATAACTTTTTTGGCCATGTTATTTTGAGAAGACATGATTGCTTTGTTAGTATGCTTGAAGTATTATTATTATTATGTCAATTATAGAGTTTTATCTTGAATCTTTCGGATCTGAACATTCATGCCACAATAAAGAAAATTAAATTGAGAATTATGTTAGGTAGCATTCCACATCAAAAAATTTGTTTTTTTATCATTTACCTACTCGAGGACGAGCAGGAATTAAGCTTCGGGATGCTTGATACGTCTGCAACATATCTATAATTTTATATTGTTCCATGCTATTATATTATCCTTCTAGGATGTTTTATGGGCTTTTATATACACTTTTATATGATTTTTGGGACTAACCTATTAATCCAGAGCCCAGTGCCAGTTTCTGTTTTTCCCATGTTTTTGAGTATCGCAGAAAATGAATATCAAACGGAGCCCAATTGACCTGAAACTCAACAGGGGACGTTTTTGCACCAGAAGAAGACCAGAGAGTACCGGAGGAGGACCAGAAGGTCCACGGGCTGCCCACGAGGGTAGGGGTGCCCCCTGGGCGCGCCCCTGCCTCGAGGATAGCCCGAAGACCCCCTTTACTTGTTCCCGACTCCAACACCCCCTATATATACAGAAACCTCTGGAAAATAACCTAGATCGGGAGTTCCGCCGCAGCAAGCCTCTGTTGCCATCGAAAACCAATCTAGACCCGTTCTGGCACCCTGCCGGAGGGGGGGAATCCCTCTCTGGTGGCCATCTTCATCATCGCGGCAGTCTCCATGATGAGGGGGAGTAGTTCTCCCTCGGGGCTGAGGGTATGTACCAGTAGCTATGTGTTTGATCTCTCTCTCGCGTGTTCTTGAGATGGCACGATCTTGATGTATCGCTAGCTTTGCTATTATAGTTGGATCTTATGATGTTTCTCCCCCTCTACTCTCTTGTGACGAATTGAGTTTTCGCTTTGAAGTTATTTTATCGGATTGAGTCTTTAAGGATTTGAAAACACTTGATGTATGTCTTGCATCTGTTTATGTGTGGTGACAATGGGATATCACGTGATCTACTTGATGTATGCTTTGGTGATCAACTTGCGGGTTCCGTGACCTTGGGAATCTATGCATAGGTGTTGGCACACGTTTTCGTCTTGACTCTCCGGTAGAAACTTTGGGGCACTCTTTGAAGTTCTTTTTGTTGGTTGAATAGATGAACGTGAGATTGTGTGATGCATATCGTATAATCATGCCCACGGATACTTGAGGTGACAATGGAGTATCTATGTGACATTAGGGTTTTGGTTGATTTGTATCTTAAGGTGTTATTCTAGTACGAACTCTAAGATATATCGAACGGAAAGAATAGCTTCGTGCTATTTTACTACGGACTCTTGAATAGATCAATCAGAAAGAATAACTTTGAGGTGGTTTCGTACCCTACAATAATCTCTTCGTTTGTTCTCCGCTATTAGTGACTTTGGTGTGACTCTTTTTTGCATGTTGAGGGATAGTTTTACGATGCAGTTATGTTATTATTGTTGAGAGAACTTGCACTAGTGAAAGTATGAACCCTAGTCCTTATTTCCTAGCATTGCAATACCGTTTACGCTCACTTTTACCACTTTCTACCTTGCTGTTTTTATATTTTCTTATTTCAAAAACCTATATCTACCACCCGTATTGCATTTGTATCACCATCTCTTCGCCGAACTAGTGCAGCTATACAATTTACCATTGTATTGGGTGTGTTGGGGACACAAGAGACTCTTTGTTATTTGGTTGTTGGGTTGTTTGAGAGAGACCATCTTCATCCTACGCCTCCCACGGATTGATAAACCTTAGGTCATCCACTTGAGGGAAATTTGCTATTGTCCTACAAACCTCTGCACTTGGAGGCCCAACAACGTCTACAAGAAGAAGGTTGCATAGTAGACATCATGTCTGTGCCCATCTTCGAGTTGATGAGCATCTGGATGTGTGGAGCATACCCACATGATCTCTTTTGGTCTACAACAGTCCTCTTGATTGTCTCTACAATCAGGCACGTAACTTTGAACTTCTGAGGCACATAAAATATATGCAACAAGTTGATTGAATTTCCTCTGATCATCTTTGCATCTCCAGATTTGGGCAACAATGTATGCCTCAAGATTGTGTTGATAGTGGCTAGACCAGACAGCAAGTGATGTACAGATCCAAGCTTATGTGTCTCCAAGTCATCATTAGGGATCTCCTTGTACATATTGGCCATAGAGTTGTGGTCTTGCTTCTTCTTGGCATACACATCCAAATCATCATCATGCTCTTCAGGGGCATTAATCAACTTGGCCCCCTCATCAACAGTTGATTGGTACCTTATACCTTCACACATCCATACAATTCTACCATCAGGATAAAAGTGAGCTGTGGAGTAGAATTGCATGATGAGTTTATCATTCCAGTTTGTCAACTTCTAAGCCACAAACATGTCAACTCCACATGCTTTGAAGCTTTCATGCACATTCGGGAAATAATCTGCATTCTCATCAATGAAGTCCCAGTCCACCCTTCTCATATCACACACTATGTGCTTCTTGTCGAGCAGAATTGTCTCATAGAAATCTTGTTGTTCTTTGGTATGAAACCTGTAGTCCACAACAGTTCTTCTCCTCACATCATATGGATAAGTCTATATCCATCTTCTGAGAGCAGTATCTTTCCTCAACTTCATGTCCTCTGCTACTAGATGAGCATCATCGTGATCAGGGATCTTGGGCTTCAACTTTCTGAGCACTTGGGCCTTTGCTTCTTCATCAACTTCAGGCACTAGGGCCTTGTTCTTCTCTGAAGCTGAAATGTTTTAGTGCTTCTCTTGGGTGCAGACTTGGTGGCTTGAGCAGCTTTGGGGGCAGTCTTGTGCTTAGAAGGGGCAGCCACAGACTTGATAGCAACTCCCATAAGCTTCTGAGCTTTAGGAGCTAGTGCAGCAACCTCTTCTTCTTTTTCTGCAGCTTCATCATCCATCATGAATGTCTTGCCAATCACTCTGGCTGTTGTCTTTCTAGCTCTCTTCTTTGTTCCTGCTGGATCAGCATCTCTGGATTCAAATGTGAATACCATAGTATATTGAGTATATGATCTAGCCTTTGACATAGGAACTCGCTTTGCAGGGATCTTCTTTTTCTGACCTGGCTTAGTTGCCTCAGTTGTGCCATACTCCTTCCTGAGCACCTTCTTCTTTGAAGTGGCCTCATCAGCAACAAAATCCTCATCCTCAGTATCTGAGGTTTTCTTCTCTCTGGTCTTGGTAGCTACCTTGGGCAAGTTGCTAGGTGTGGTCCTGCTACTCTCATAGTAGCTGCTATTTGAGGGACTAGAGCCCTCAATCAAGTGTGCTTGCTCCTCTGACATGTTCTCACTGTCACTACCCTCAGACATCTCTGACACCGCAAACTAAAAACTGACCCTGTGAGTAGATGTAGATGAGGTAGAGTGGATGAGCACCACAAAGCACATAATTTTTGCAAAACTGATGACAAGAAAAACTTAGTTTTAGTTCTCTACAGAAAGTATTTCACAGCTACCGATTTGTTAAATTCGCTGATATCGAAGCAATTCTGGAGCCTGAACTAGTGAAGTCGGTCATACTGAGTCACAATTCAGTGGCATTGATATTGCTAGGGTTTCACAGAGAGTTGAACTCGGTCACACCGATTTGTAATTTTCAGTCAGACCGAAAATCACTTGTGCAATGGCCTATGCCAAATCGATGAGACCAACTTCTATAATTCGATTGGTCCGAGATGAATTCGGCCGAGACCTAACCCTAATTTTTTCGAATCAAAACTACTTTCTACGGAGTTTCAACTGGATAGGAAGATTTCATACGTGGCAAGAATCATGGAAAAGCAATGTTCTAAGAATCGGAGTTAAAGAGTAGCACGAAGGATCAAGTTCATACCCTAACTCGGCGGTGAACTTGCTACGACGGCAACAGTGGCGGAGATTGCCGTTGATGGCGGCGGAGGCCAGCGTGGGAGGTCGCTGGCGGCGAGGAGATGATCCGGAGATCCGAGGAGGCAGAGCAGGTCACGCGCGGGCGAATGGTTTCGGAAAGTTTTCCAAAATTCAACCCGTCGGTATATATAACCTGACCCTATCGGTGTGACCGAGTGGAACAACTCGGTGGCACCGAGATGCAAAACTGCTAGTAGTTACTACAACTCGGGGTGACCGAAAAGTTCAAATCGGTTGCACCAAGATTGAAAACCTAGATCAACTTAGTGAAGTCGGTGTGACCGAAGTGGATAACTCGGTCATACCGAACTGCACAAAGAGATTTTGGAAGTTTAAGTCTATGACGAATCGGGGACTCCGAGTGCCCCTCACACAGAGTGGTTCGAATCTGACTTGATCAAACTTTGTGATGTAGCATGAATAGAGTTTGAGATGAGAAAAGCATAGATAGCTAGAGGGTGTTCTTAGGCATTCTTCTCCATCCATTTGGCAAAAGAAAAAGAGCCAAACAATCAAAGCAACAAATGGATGTCCTCGAATGAGAAAAATATGCAGTCTACATGCTCACACAATAACATAGCAAATGAAACATGTGGCAAAGCATGCACAACCATTCTAGCATCTATCAAGCAATTGGTGATGACTAGTTCATCTATATATGATTATATTGACTTAGGAGTCAAATGAGAACATTTGATCATAGGTCATACTCATCGTTTAAGCACAAGTGGGGTTACCACTTTTACATAAAGCATTGTTGTGTTCACATCATTAGAGTTGCTTTATCTCAATTGTTAGAGTAAAGCCCCCCTAGATATGATATCCCCCCTAAGAGGGATGAACTAACCTTGGGTTTTGTCGATGATGACTTCATGTAAGTGTTGAAGATGTAGATGCTCAATGTTGATGTAGATCATTTTGGAGCAATCCATTGGAGTGATTTGCACTTTCAATACCTACATACGTTTGTCCCACAAGGAACAAACAAGGATATCCATAGACATAGAGTGAATAGCACACATGATGATGTCCATGAAATCATTAGGTTACCTTGTCCCTTGTCTTACCGACAAGAGGGTTTGTGACTCCTCGAACTAGTGCAAGATATGGAAGTTGTTTGCACTTGTTCTCGCCATAATGATATGAGTGAAGTATGTTGGCGGAGTCACCCTGAAGAACTCTATAGTTCTTCTTCTTCGGGATCCACACCATCTTGATGGGAATCCTTGGAGTTGTAGTCATACTTGATGAAGTAGAACTTGATGTAGTCTTGGGAACCCACTTGACCAAGGCTTTAGGAGCTTCTTCAAATGCATCAATCTCTTCTTGAAGCTTGTCCTTGCCCTTTAGCTTGTGGTCTTGTGGTGGAAGATCATCTTGTGCTTGTGTCCCTTTAAAAGAAGTAGGATCATACTTCTCTTGTTGAGGAACAAACTTCGTCTTGGGGTATTGATCTTCTTCCCACTCAACTCCATTGGCATTGAACTTCCATTCAAAACCAACACATTGATTCTTCCTGTGTCTTTGTTACTTGCGTACAATCTCCTCAAATTGCTTACTCCCGGCAAGGCTCTTGTAAACACCTTTCTCTATAATTCCCTTCAATAAGCTATTTTCTTGCTCAAGTGTGACTTGCCTAAGAGAATCATTAGTGGAATCAAGAGAACTACTAGAAGCAACATCATTGGATTTAGCATGATTATTGTTACTACTAGAGGAAGAATCTTTCTTGTTCTTGTTGCTAGATTTTACTTGTGGCATGTAGGTAAACAAGAGTAAACGCTTGGCAATGTAAGAAGAACTTTTCTTGCGAAGATCATCATTGATTGCTTTTAAGAACTCATGCTCTTGCTCAAGTTTGAGCTTTGCAAAGCGTAACTTCTCATGAGTCTTTAAAAGTTCTCGATGATCTTCCAAGGTAGTTCCGTGAGCTAACTTATGAGTGTTTAGTTCTTTAGTTAGACGCTCAATCTTCTCCTTATCATTGTCATTCGTTTTATCTTGATTAGCATGATTAATAGAAATTTCATCATAGTTTTCATCATAGGTTTCATCACTATTGCTACCAACAAGTAAATCATCATCTCCTAGCAAGTCATCTTCATCACTATTGAAATGAAGATACTCGGGGTGTGATACCTTAGGGCCTTTAGCCATGAAGCATCTTCCAATTCCTTCATTTGGTGAGTCAAATATGTCGTAGGAGTTGGTTGACACAAGAGCAATTCCGGCAACACCTTCATCTTGAGTATCTTCGGAGTCGGAGTAGTAGCTTCTCTCGGAGTGGTTATCATAGTCGGAACCGGATGCCCATTCACCAACATGAGATTGATGTCTTTGTCTTGTATAGCTCCTTGATGATTTGTCCTTCCTTTCTAAATCTTTGCTTCTCCGAGAAGGTCTTCGTTCATAACGATCATTTCTACTCCTTCTCTCTCTTGGTGGTGAATCTTCTCTTCTACTTCTCCTTTGAGGTGAGTCTTCTCTTTTCTTGTGGGGAGCCATACACTCATTGGAGTAGTGTCTGGGTCTTCCACAATTGTAGCAATTCCGATCATGACTTGAAGATATCTTGTCATTGTAGGACCTTGACTTGGAACTTCTCTCTTTGGTTCCATTCTTGTAGAATTTGTTGAAGTTCTTCACCATTAAGCTCAATTCTTCATTGAATACTTGTTTCTCACTTGATGATGTATGAGCATCACATGAGGCTTTGTAAGCACCACTAGACTTGTTGTGAAGCTCTTCTTTATCTTTGAGTGACATCTCATGAGCAACAATTCTTCCAATGACTTATGTTGGCTTGAGATCTTCGTAATTGGGCATCATTTGGATCAATGTGCACACGGTATCATATTTTCCATCCAAGGCTCTTAGGATATTCTTGATGATGAATCTGTCAGTCATCTCTTCACTTCCTAAGCCGACAATCTCATTTGTGATGAGAGCCAGCCTAGAGTACATTTCAGCGACACCTTCACCATCCTTCATTTTTGAACTTGTCAAGTTGACTCTGAAGCACATACAACTTGGATTCCTTGACGGAGTCGGTACCTTCGTGCATAATAATCAAAGTATCCCAAATTTCCTTTGCATTCTCAAGACGGCTGAGTTTGTTGAATTCTTCAAGGCACAATCCGTTGAAGAGGATATCGCAAGCTTGAACATTGTATTGCAGCATCTTCATCTCTTCCGCGGTAGCTTCACGATTCGGTTCCTTCCCATTGAAGAATTCACCTTGCAAACCAATACACACAATGGCCCAAACGGCTGGGTTATGTCCAAGAATATGCATTTTCATCTGATGCTTCCAACTAGCAAAATTAGTACCATCAAAATAAGGACCTCTATGGTGGTAACTTCCCTCGCTAGAAGCCATACTCTCCTAGGTTGTGAAACCAAGGATATGATCACCAAAGCTATGGAAATCACGGCAAATGGAGACCAAAGCTCTGATACCACTTGTAGGATCGAAAGTATGTCTAGAGGGGGGTGATTAGACTACTTGACCAAATAAAGATCTAGCCTTTTCCCAATTTTAGTTCTTGGTAGATTTTAGCAACTTAGCACAAGTCAAGCAATCAACCTACACATGCAATTCTAAGAGTATAGCAGCGGAATGTGAAACAATTGCATATGAAGGTAAAGGGAGGAGTTTGGAGGGAGCAGACACAAGTGTAGACACAGATGTTTTTGTCTTGGTTTGGATAGGTGGTGCTATCATACATCCAAGTTGATGGAGACTTCAACCCACAAAGGGTAATGGCTGCGTGAGTCCACGGAGGGCTCCACCCACGAAGGGTCCATGAAGAAGCAACCTTGTCTATCCCACTATGTCCGTCACCCACGAAGGACTTGCCTCACTAGGGTAGATCTTCACGTAGTAGGCGATCTCCTTGCCCTTACAAACTCCTTGGTTCAACTCCATAATCTTGTCGGAGGCTCCCAAGTGGCACCTAACCAATCTAGGAGACACCACTCTCCAAAAGGTAATAGCCGGTGTGTTGATGATGAACTCCTTGCTCAAATGCTTCAAATGATAGTCTCCCAACACTCAAATAGCTCCTCATAGCTTTGGATATGGTGAAAGAATGATTTGAGTGGAAAGAAACTTGGGGGAGGTTAGAGAACAAGATTCATATGGTAGGAATGGAATATCTTGATGTCAACACTTGAGTAGGTGGTTCTCTTCTCAGAACATGTATGATGGAAGTGTAGGTATGTTCTGATGGCTCTCTCCACGAGTGAAGAGTGGGTGGAGGGGTATATATAGCCTCCACACAAAATATAACCATTACACACAATTTACCAAACTCGGTGGGACCAATTTTGAGACCTCGGTCAGACCGATTTAGTTTATAATGTGACTGTTAGGTATTTTGATGGGACCGATATGATCAACTCAGTAGGATCGATTTCATTAGGGTTAGGGCATAATGTAATCTCGGTGAGACCGATTACACAAACTCAGTGGGAACGATTTTGGTAATAGGCACACAGAGGGTTGGTCAGGCAAACTCGGTGGGACCGATTCGCTCGTTTCGGTTAGACCGAAACGTTACGAAAAGGTAATAGAGAGTTTGCATTGCGAACTCGGTGGGACCGATCGCTCATCTCGGTGAGACCAAAATGTTACGAAGGGAAACAGAGAGTTTGCAATCCCATCTCGGTGAGACTGAGATCCCATTCGGTGAGACCGAAGTGATTAGGGTTTAGTGGCAGTGGCTATGTCAAATGAACTCGGAGGCGCAAGATTGAAATTTTTGGTGGAGCTGAGTTTGACTTTTGGTTTGGGACATATGTGGATGTGAGAAAGTGGTTCAGTGTTTTGGAGCATATCACTAAGCATTTTGAGCAAGCAAGCCATTAAGCAACACCTCATCCCCTTTTAATAGTATTGGCTTTCCTACGGACTCAATGTGATCTTGGATCACTAAAATGGAAAATGTAGAGTCTTGAGCTTGAGCCAATATATGTTTTTAGCATTTTGAGGGGTCCACATTCCTAGTCCATTCCATGCCAATCATTGAAGTTTCCTGAAATATTTATCGTGAGATAGCATTAGTTCAATGAGCTATATGTTATTAGTAATTACCAAAACCACCAAGGGATAGTTTCACTTTCAGCGCCTGAGAAGACTAGGCTCCGTGCCTGCGAGGAACAAGACCATGCGCCTGAGAGACTAGGCTCCGTGCCTTTGAGGAACAAGGCCCTGAGCCTGATAAGACTAGGCTTCGTGCCTGCGAGGAACAAGGCCTTGCGCCTGAGAAGACTAGGCTCCGTGCCTACGAAGAACAAGGCCCTGTGCCTGAGAAGACTAGGCCCCGTGCCTACGAGGAATAAGGCCCTGCGCCTGAGAAGACTAGGCCCCGTGCCTGCGAGGAACAAGGCCCTGCGCCTGAGAGGACTAGGCTCCGTTCCTGCAAGGAACAAGGCCCTGCGCCTGAGAAGACTAGGCTCCGTGCCTGCGAGGAACAAGGCCCTGCGCATGAGAAGCCATGGACCAGTGTCTGTGAAGCATGGCTCACGCCTGTGAAGATCTCCGCTCATGATAGTCTCACGTAATAATGAGTGGGGTTGTACACGCCCCAGAGTCTCCGGAGAGCCGCCCTCGGGTCTCAGGGGCTCCCTCCCACGTCCTAGTGGTAGCACTTAGCTCCGCGCTGGTGAGAAGACTAGATTAGGTGCCGGAAGCGGATATTCATTTGCTTTATGGAGTTGGCTTGCCCATGTCTTCTCTTTTAATGGATTCTGAAAGTTCTGGCATTCCTCGATCACTTAGTTTGATTTTCCTCTGTGGTCCTTCCCTCGGTTTTCGGGCTAGCTCAGGGAGAGCAGTAGTTGCCCGACGCTCCCCCTTAACCTTCACGAGGTGCCCATGCCTGGGCTTGTGATTGGCGCGTCCCCCTCCTTACGTCTGTGCCCCATGGGTAGTGCGACAAGGGGCGGCCGACCATGCTCTGCCCGCATCAAGGGCCTCGAGCGGTAAACGATAATAGCCACCTAACGAGTTTTTGCAGCCTCGCGAAGGGTCAAACATCACGAGATGAGGGCAATCCCGAATGCGCCAAGATAAGTCTCCTCACCCTAAGAGCGCATAGTACATAGATCACACAATGATGGACAGGGACACTAAGCATGGTGCTAAACATTACATGCCCTTCCAGGACCCCATACTTGCTTGTTTGAACGATGCAGGAAGAAAGAAAGACTAAGAATGGCTGACAACAACCCTCGAGGCACGGCTTCTCGCGGGGAACTACACCCCGAGCTCAGCCAGAGCCCTCCTCCCGCTTCACCTGAGCGTGACGACGAGACGACCCAGCGCCACCTTCCAGGCGGGCATGGAGGCATGGTGGTTGGTCGTAGCCACCGCTGCTGGAGCTGCCGCTGCAGGAGGAGCTGTTGTAGCTGGACGATCTGTGGTCATCGCCCAGGCCAAGCACCTCACCGCCGCAGTTGTCCTCGGGGAGCACTTGGCGCAGCGTCCGTCTTCCCCAAACACCCTCACGAAGAGGGCCGAGTCATCGCCATACCTGAAATGAAGGGTGCACCGTCCGCCCAAGCCGTGCGCGCGGGCGAACGTCTGCCAGCCACGGGCTAAAGTCACGGTGCCCGAGGCACAGACCTCCACCGCGACCCACTAAGCCCTGATGCAACAACCATCCGCCTGCAGTCAAAAGCCGCCGGAGCTCGCAGCAAGGATTTCACCGGCTAGGGAGCGCGGGAGCTGGAGCCGGGTGCCGGCTGGGCTCTCTGACCACACGACAAACTCCAGCGTCACCTCCACCAAGTGGGAGCGCGGCTGGGGAGGCCAGACGACCCCAGAGCACCTCCCTTCGTTCACAAGACCGCCAACGCCACGCCGGCCCCCGTCGCTTGAAGAACCGCCGCCGCGGTTACTGAGGGCGGCTACAAGCGCTGTGGAGGTCCGCCCACGCCCGCTAGCAGCCCTGACGGGAGTCGCGGCACACTAGCGAGGACGGCCTCGTCCCCTCTTGGCTGGTCATGAGCCAGGCCCCTCCTGTCGGCTTTCCCCTTCTCCACGGACGAAAACTTCCTGGTCGGCGCCATGAACAGCTCGGCCAAGCGAAGGGCAAGGAAGAAGGAGAAGCGAGAGGAACGAAGGAAGAAGATGGGCAACGAGGACACCCCGCTCGCTGCCCTATTTATAGTCAGGAGAAGGCCAACCGCCGGCCTCCATAATCACAGGTAATGATGATTTTCTATGCATGAAGGGACTTGGCAAGGAGCGCAGTCGCCGACGCTGCGTGGGGAAGTGGAGACGCCCATGTCCCATCAGTCGCTATGCGCCAGTCGAGGCCATAGGCTTTTGGGGACCGTGGCGCTTTGCATTTGGCCCTTGGCTTCGTCGCGAAGCCAAGCCCGAGCGCACCTTGG
This sequence comes from Secale cereale, assembly GCA_902687465.1. Classification (NCBI taxonomy): domain Eukaryota; kingdom Viridiplantae; phylum Streptophyta; class Magnoliopsida; order Poales; family Poaceae; genus Secale; species Secale cereale. The sequence continues at coordinate 540,292,400 of LR738714.1, forward strand.
GCCCGTGGGCTACTGTCGGCGTTCTGGGAACGGGGGTACCCAGACTTGCCTGCCTACGGCCCAGGGCGTGGCTCATTAGGCGGCCTGGTACGGCCCAACGTCTTCAGCAACCACTCAAGACCCTCGCGAGGGGCCGAGCCTCGCGAGACGGACGATGCGAGACATCCCCTGGGGAGACCTCGCTAGGTCGGTTCATGAGGATCGGAGATATCAAGGCAAGGGGTACCTCACAAGGCCCTCGTGACGTGAGCGGTGACAACCAAGATCAGGCAGGCGCCAGAGGGCACAGAGTGCCAGTTTCCTCTTTGGTGCTAAAGGAGCAGGTGTGGGTGCAGAGTCCCGAGGCATCAGGCAAAGGTTTCCATATCGGTGCAACACGACCAAGACCATCAGGGCAGCAGATCGGAGGTCATCGCGGAGCCCACGACGGCGTCGCCACCAGAGCCTTTGGCAGGCGAAGACCACCTTTTGTTAGGATAGCTTTTACCAGCTGCCCCCCTTCAAATTTGGTGGTTGTGGGATCCCTTCCCACTCAATATTTGGGAAGAGGACCCGAACCACTATAAATAGGACTAGCCACAACTGTAGAAAGGGGTCGGATAATTGAGACCACCCATACACCCACAAGCTCACCCAAGCTCAAGAACATCTCTCCTCAGGAGGCAGTTCATCCATGTACTAGTTCTTCCTGAGCCTACAAGGCAATCCACCACACCACACTGGATTAGGGTATTACACCACAATGGTGGCCCGAACTAGTATAAACCTTGTGTCCCTAGTTCTTCTGATCTGACGAGCTAGGCCTACGGATCGGCGAGTAGAGGATCTAGGGCGGAAGGAGAGATCTTCGTGCGCAGCCCAGAGTTCGAACCTTAAGGGTTTTGCCGGAACCCTAGATCCTACAATGCTGGCTGGCCGGGCTCCAGAACTCGGGCTAGGACCTGGCGTCGGCGCTGCGAGCGCCGTCCCCCATCTGCTGCCGGCCACCACGAGCGCCGACCAATGCAGTGCCGGCCGTTCCTGCTCCGTCGCCAATTCCATACCTCGTGGCCCTGCGCTCGACGCAGGCGCCGTCCACATAGCCACCGCTTCTTGGGACCCCACTGGGCAGGGGGTTTTCTTGACCCCCGTCCAAGGGTTTTCTCCTGTCGGCGGGCCATCCTCCTCGACCTCCAGCATGGCCATGAGCACGGGGCCAATGCCGCATGCTGTTGCCAGGGCCGGCTCCTCCTTTGCTCTGCCACCTCTCTCCTTCCCGCCGGGGTTTTCACCCCGGCCTTGCTTCGCTACGACTACGCAAGCTCCGGTAAGTCAAACCCCCTCAATGCTTGCTCATAGATGTAGATTAGGGGTTTACTTCTTAGGCATGTGCTAGTACTTAGTTCGATAGGACTAGATAGGATTCTATTAGATCCAATTGGATGCGATCCCAATCGAATCCAATCCGACTGATTTGTTCTTGTTTCGTACAGTGTGTGTCCTAGGGTAATTTTCTTCTACTACTGCAAGTGTGTCCTAGGATCTGTGTTGTTCATGTTGCTACATACATGTTCAAGCTAGGGTTTGTATTGATTGTTATATGTGCATGTAGTAGGACCATTTTAGGATGCTGCCAAATGTGCATGGGTGCACATGGGTGCTATTGGCACTTGTTGTTGCTATTTTTAGATGTTTCCATGCTTAGGATAGTGCACTGATGAGTGACAGTTGCAGAAAAGAAGATGACACTGATCAGTGGCACTTGCGGTTGGGCAAGTCCACTAATTAGTGGCATTTGCCCAACAGCAAGTGCCATTGATAAGTGGCATTTGGCAAAGAGTTTGTGCACTGATCAGTGGCATTTTGCAAAGAGTTTGTGCACTAATACTTGTCATCTTACCTGACAAGATATTGAAGGGTGACTGTGATGTGGCGGGTGGAGGAGCTCAGGTGGTGGCCGGAGCTGAGGGCACCAAGGATTTCATCCCCACGAATAGGTGGCTCAAGACGGTGGACATGCGTGGCAGGATCGGCTTCATGAGCCTTCCTCGTTCAAGGGGACAATCTCCGACGCAGGGCCACGAGGAGGGGGCCCGGGAGCCGCTGCATTTCTACCAGAAGATCAAGGACAACGAGGACCTTGCCATGCTAGTCATCCCACGCAAGTTCATGGAGGTGATGAACACCTGGCTGGTCATCAAGCGGCTCCCACGCGTGGTCAGGCTGTCCGTGAACAAGCGGTGTGTGTTTTGGGTGCAGGTCTAGAACTTAGAGGGGCACATGGTGCTTGGCCGAGGCTGGAACTACTTCTGCCACCGCCAGCGGATCGTCCCCGGCGACCTCGTCGTTGTGTGCATCTCAGGACTCGGACTGAAGGTTCAGATCTACAACCACGACTCATCGGTCATGTGTAGGTTTCGTTACAGCAAGCACAACAACGTTGGTGACATTGAGGATGTTATGTAGTTAAGTCAAGTACGGTGTTAGTGTTGAACTTTTATGGTGTGTGGCGAGACTTGTGCTGGGAACTTGTTCATATTTTGGCCAGGAGCAGCACCCTGGCATGGAGCAGGGAAGGAGGATACCCCTGCTGTTAATCTAGACTTATGCTATGTAGTTAAGTAGTTTGATGTCATTTCCTTGCTTGTTGTGTTTGATTTCATTTGGTTGATTGCTTTGTTTGATCTCATATGTGTTTGATGTTGTGCTGATCGTGTGGTGGTAAGGCCACCACATTTGAATGGGGTGAGCAGAACACAAATGTTGTTTGCAACCAAACGGTTGAAGTTTGCATCTGCTCATACCCTAAGCACAAAAACGGCAACCAAATAACAGGTGGGTAAGTGCCCCTCCATGTGATGCACGCAACCAAACAGGTTGCATTTGCTGCATATGAGGCTACAATTCAAGAACCAGACTGGCTGGAAATGGACACGCAATGCAACTACTGTTGCAAACTGCAACCAAACACGCCCTAAACGTTGCTAGTTTTTAGGACCCACATGCCCATCGATACACAGGGTGTCCGAAATAAAAGTACAGCATGTTGTGCACAACTACACGCTTCTACAGGAAGCGACACTAGTGGCGCTCCCTCCTCCTAATGCTGCAACGGATTTATGGCACACCGTCTACCTTTATATACGTAACTAACAACGTTTGGTATAACTGGACACCCCTAAGTTTCTCAGTACTGTCGTGTTCACATTTTACCCGCATGCTGCTCGCAGTTACGCAAGTTAATAGGAGTGTGGTGGACGCTGCTAATAGTCAAATCCTATATGGGATTTCGCTACTAGTGCCCATTGATGGTTTTTGTTCTTTCGGGCTTTTAATCTCTTTTTGTGCCTTCCTTTTCTTTTATTCTTTTCTTTTTCTTTTTTCTTATGTAAATCTACCTTTTTATACATGAATGTTTTTCAAATATATGATGACTAGTTTTTCAAACATGGTGAACATTTTTTAAATATACACTGAACATTTTTGTAAATATATGATGAACATTTTTATTGCACGGAACATTTTTTATATACAGTGATCATTTTTCAAATATACGACGAACACTTTTTCATAACATGGTAAACTATGTATCAAACAAGGTGAATATATTTTAAATGTACACTTCTTTTGTTTTGTAATATACATTGAACATATTTTTAGCAATAATCAAATGCGTTTTTTGTTCATTTTGCTAATGAATCACTGAGTTGACATTTGACAACAACATTGTATCTTCCTGTTTGTTAGTGTGGCATTTTCCTTTCAGAATTCTTCTTAGGTCCACATTTTGGTTCTAGAAAAATGAACGTCCAACTATTCAATGTGTGAGTGAAACAATAAATAAACAAAATAAAAAATTTAAAGAGTCAACCAAAGCAATCGGGAAATTAAGGAAGAATGCATGCTAGAATAGGAAATACAGTGTATGAAACATGAAACAAGGGTATGAAAGTTAATGGGCCACAAAACAGTCAGCCCGTGAGCGACCTATCTTAGTGAAGGTTGTGTTGAGAAATTAAGCAATTGTTCGATTAATTTAATCCAAGAATAAATCATGAACATGATATAGACAGTGCTAATGATATACTGGAAATTCATGATGTACGCACATACTAGACATATAGTAGAAACATCTACGCAAACCACTAGTACTGCACACATGGAAATAATCAGGATAAGGGTAAGCATGTTATACCCTTCGGCGATGCGCTTGTCGGAGGCGGCCTTGTCGGCAGCAGCCTTGTCAGCGTCGGTGCTGGTGCTCATGGTGAAGGCGAAGGCGACGCGGACGAAGATGTAGTCGACGTAGAGGAAGCAGTCGAACCGAGGCGAGCAGTCGCGTAGAAGACGCTCCCCAAAAACCTAATCGCCCCTCTCCCGTACAGGATCTGGAGAGGCGGGGTTTCGGAGGCCTGCTCTCCCGTCGGCCGTGTACGCGGAAGACGGGATGGAGTCACCGGCGACAGCAGCAGCGAGAGGAACAACAGAGGTGGTGGTGTCAGAGCAGATGTGATCTGTGTTGTACTCTGGAGAGGAGCGACCTCTCTTATATAGGCGCAGAGGAGGAGACAAACGGTCCAGCATAAACGCACATAATGAATCACAATGAATTCTGGTAACGGCCGTACTTAAGACGAGACGTTTCAGCTCGTATTCATTTTCCATTAATCGTTTTCAGTTGACTGTTCAAATTCCAATCCTGCGTGACAAAAAGAACACATCGGCTCGGCGAGATTCCCGCAACCCGCGGCGCGTCGTGACGAGACGAGCGGGCGGCGGAGGAGGAGGAGCGCGCGTGTGGAACACCTCTCCTTCCTTCACACCAACTCATACTAGTGGGAGAATGTCTCACCTTATAAGTTGGTGTACATCTCTCTCAACTAGCAATGTGGGACTAAACTCCCACCACTTGCTAGGCAGCATGGGCCCTTAGGGATTTTTCTGTAATTGCTAAATGGGACCAAAGCCCATCTCATATTCAGCAATCCCCCACCAGATCCCAAAGGCCCATGGTGTTGTCCTCTGTTCCAAACTCTGTTTTGATATACCAGTATTT
>LR738714.1:540306922-540325857 GCA_902687465.1 Secale cereale
TGGGCCATAACTTCTACTGAGCTTACAATTATACAACTATATTATCATAATCCGGTTTACTCTAGCCGGTTTATACCTGCTAGTAATATCCCTGACATTAGGCCCCAGAATGATTTGAACTTGTTCATATCAGTCTTCCCCATCTTGCATAATCTTCTTTCTTGTATCTTCTCAATTTTTGTAAACCGGCACTGACGTCATCCCTGGAAATCATTTGATTCGATCGTGACATCACCTCCGCATTTATCACGCGCAGCTGTTTGTTACCTTTGTTTAAAGACCATCCCGAGAATCGAGGCGACAGGGGAATCTTTATCCAATCTCTTTCTTCCTCAAATCCCGCTCTTACCGTTTCATCTCTCCTCGGCCTATAAATACCGCTGAGGCTCGTCTCTTTTCCCTTCCGCTTCTTCTTCCTCCGTCTCTGTACCCGAGCTTCCGCCGCTGTCCGTCGAGCTCGCCGTCGCCCGCAAGTCCGGCCGGTGCATCAACTTGAACGCGACCAGATAACTCGCCGCCTGACGTTTCCTTCTGCCTCAGGTACCTCTTTTTCCCTCGCTATAGATCTGTAGCTTAGGGTTCTTCCATGCCTCCGCCATTAGACCTTAAAAAGCTTCGGCTGTTCATCCTATACGTCATGCTCGTAGTAGTTTTAACCTTTAGATTTATCTTCGAAACTTGCTCCTGTTCCGTAACTTTATGCTTAGATCTATACTTCTCAATTCACTTTTAGATCCATTTGCTCTGTATAAGACTCCCGCATTTTTTCCGTAATAGACCTGCATAAACTTCCTCTTTTCCTTACCGCGTAGATCTTTTTTACTTTAGCTTTCTGTAGAAACCTGTTTCTTCATCCTTATAGATCTGTAAGATACTCGCCGGTTTAGTCAGTCATACATTGCTTTTGCAACGCATCAACCATGAACACGACTATTTAGCTTTTATCTTTTGTTGTCATAAACCGGTAGTAGCTCGTTTCCTGCTTTCTTCCGGGTTAGTAATGCCATTAGTCCCTTGTCTAAACCGTCCATGTGATTTTGCATTTATGATCCGGTTTATGGCTCTGTACTTAAATAATCCGGATTTCATACTTCACCTTTTCAGCACTTTCCTTCTGCTACTATGTCTGCTAAGAAGTTTGTTTCTTGCGACTGGGTCCCTTCCATCATTACGGAAGAAGACTTAGTTAATGCTGCTGCAATTGGCACTCTGGGCCCTCAAGCATTTCTAAAGTGGCGGGCCCCAGGAAATGAATGCCCCCCTACTCCCAAAGAGGGAGAAGTTATTGTCTTCTTTGACCACATGGCCCGAGGCTTTAGTCCTCCCGGTTCAAAGTTCTTCCGGGACGTGCTTGCCACTTTTCAACTTCACCCTCAGGACATAGGTCCAAACTCCATATCAAACATCTACGATTTCCAAGTTTTCTCCGAGGTGTATCTTCAAGAGGAGCCATCAGTCGACTTGTTCCGGGATTTTTTCCATTTGAACCGGCGAACTGAGTTTACTGGCGGACCTCATCAAGAACTGGGTGGGGTTAGCATTCAAAAGAGAAGAGATGTTGTCTTTCCTCACGCCGCCCTCCATACACACCCCAAGGATTGGAACAAGTCTTGGTTCTATTGCCACGACACTTCACCTGAAGGAGAGAGCCCGCTGCCGGGTTATCGCGAACATCGTCTTCCTGAAGATCACCCTCTGCCGCAGCGTCTTAGCTCCTCAGACCGGCCCCGGTTTGCCTCTCAACTCGCCAAACTCAAAGCTTTTATGGCCAACAGATTGACTGGAGTTGATTTTATGCGTTGCTGGCTTGCCTGGAGTATCCTCCCTCTGCGCCGGCGCTCCAGTTTGATGTGTAAGTATTCCGGAAAGCCGGATGATCCTCAACGGTTTACCAACGTAGTACTTTCTGAAACGGAAGTTATTGAATCTGCAAAGAAAATGCTCAACATCTCTTTGGAGGAATGTAGCCAAACCGGATTGGCTCCATACTATAAGAAGAACAAACTGCATGCGGTAAGTCTTAATCTCTTCTGTTTGTTTCTAATCCGTTCATTTAAATCATCTTCCATTTATCTCTCATCTTTTGCACAGGCCGACGATCCTTTCTGAAAAAGGAAACCTCAGGATAAGACAGGCAAACAGCCGCGCCGAAAAACCTTCGTTGTTAAGAAGAGAAAGGCGGCTGCCGGCTCTGGTTCACATGTTGAAGAAGATGATCCGGACTCTGAGGTATGAATCAATCCTGATATGCTTCACTATTCTTTTATCCCTATTTATGTTAATAGTGTCTTTTCCACAGGATTTGGCTGAAGGGGATAAAGCGACAGAAACTGAGGTAATCACTCTTTCTTCAGATTCAGAATCACCTCCACCAAAAATTCGTCGGGTTGTCCGGAAATATCAGTTTTCTCATCCTTATGCTCAACTGGACCCCAATTTTCTTTTGAAGAAACAGCAATATGAAGCTCGCCGGGCTACACGCCATAGTGGCCTTGTAGTCGAGTCTTCAGAAATATCTCTTACTCCGGCTCGGAGGCGCCGCTCTGAGGTTTTACTTTCTCCAACCCTTCTTCATCCCAAGGCTGGACTTATACGCAAACCACTTAAACCGTCTGACCCTAATTATCAGGAGACTCCTTTATTCTCTTCTGGCGAATCCACTGCCACACAGGTCCCAACTCTGAAGACGGTCCCTGGGTAAGTCCTTTATTTCCTCCGGTTTATCTTTGTATTTTCTTTTGTGACTCTGATTTCTTTTCCAATTCCTTTTAGCAAACCCAAACCTAGCAAAAAGGCAAAGGCCAGAAAAACGGCTGCTGAGACTGCCAATGATGATCCGGCGGCTGATCCGGATACAGTTATCCCTCCGGAAAATGAGCCTACCGTTCAGCTTGAAGATCCCGCTCCCATGGATCATAATTATGCCACTGCTCCTGAGAATCCCAACACTGAAAATGTCCATGAACCGGCGAGTCCTGCCCGGGCCAACCCTCCTCGGACTAGCCCAGGTCCTGCTAGTCTGCTTCATACCGCTACTCCACAACCGGCAGCTGCTCCTTCTCCGGATGTTCAAATAACCGACACAGGTTACATCACTCCTGCTGAGCCCGTTGTTTTAGCCAAGCATACAGCTAAAGCGGAGAAACTCCAGCAAGAGAAGGGCAAATGGAGTACAGACTTGTCTAGTTACGCCGAGCTGAGTGCCCAGGAGCTTTATTCCGGGTATTTGAACCGGCTTCATACTAGTCGGGACTATGAAGCGGGCTTGGTCAACATGATGAAGGACAAGTACGAGGTATCTTACTTGTCTTTTGCTTTTTGCCTTTGTTGTATTTCTGTCTATATCATGGTAGCCCCCAAGTTCCGGTTTAGCTATGTTAGAAGGTGAACCGGTACTTTCAAATGTGAGCAAATAATCTTACATTAGCCCCCAAGTGCCAGGGGCATAACTCGGTTTATGTGTCTGGGACTTGTCTGAATCTTTCTTTTGATGTTTCAACTGCCCATTAGCCCCCAAGTGTCAAGTAGACAACTTGTTTGTGTGCTTGAGACTTATCTTTAATTTTCACTCTTTGAGACTTCAATTACCCATTAGCCCCCAAGTGTCAAGTGGATAACTTGGTTATGTGCTTGAGACTTGTCTGAATTTTGTCCCTTATTCCACTTGATTTCCCTTGCAGGCTGATTTGAACCGGAGGGCTGAAAAAATAATTGAACTCCGGAATAGACTTGCTGAAACTGAATCTGCTGCTGCTAAGGCCAAAAAAGATCTAGCGCTGAGCTTAACCACTGCTGAAGAGTTGAAGAAATACTTTGAATCAGAGCGGGCAACCTGGGAAGTGCAGAAAAATGCTCTTGAAAAGAGAGCAAAGGACGCTGAGGAAGCTCTTAATCCGGTGACAGAAGAATTGACCGGTTTAAAGCGGCAAGTAGAACTTATGACTTATGCCGTCTTCGGTAAATACTTAACCTGCACATGCTTTCATTTCCACAACCTTTAATCCGTTCCGGTTTAACTGTGATAATCATATATAGGGCGCCGCGTCACCCATCTTGGGGATGATTTACGGAAGAAACTCAAGGCGTCTTATACTCTGGTTGAGCAGCTGTATTCCGGCGCTCAAAGGATTATAAGCGCAATGTATTTCAATAAACCGGCTCCCACCACTATCCAAGGCACTCTGGAGAAGCTTTCTATCTTACCAGCACGCTTGGAAGAAGTGAAGACGTCTGCTGCCCGAGCCGGTTCTCTTGTAGCGCTCACCAGAGCAAAAGCGTGGGTTCCAGACTTTGATCCGGAAGAAGCTCTGAATGGGTACCCCAGCACCAAAGAAGACGGATCAGCCTTCACTGGTAAAGACCTTCATGCTTTGACGAAGGAGATGCGTCCTCTTGCCAGCAAACTTGCTGTTGAATCAGATTTGACCAGGTATCATCCGGCATACGATTTACAGAATGAGCGGGTGGATCGACCGGTTTGTGATACCATGAATCTAATCCCACCAGTGCGCCCCCACACTTTCGCCCCAGATGTTGATCCGTCTGATCTTATTACGGAAGAGATGTACTTCCGTGCTTTAACAAAAATCGATTGGTGCTTCCCTAACTTTCAGCCGCTTCAAGAAGACGAAGAAGCTCCGGAACAGGTCGATCCTCAGCCGTCGCAGCAGGAGGAAGCCTAGGCCACACAGTTTATCTTTGTAGTTGCAGTCTCATTTTGCTGGAAAAACTTTAATCCGTTGAGGCTTGCTATGCCTTGAAATAGGATAGCTCGAAACATTGCTGTTTTGATCCGGGTGTTCCAACTTTTGCTTTGGCGTCTGCCAGTTTAAATTCTTTGCCTGCTAAGGTTTATCTTTCATACTGTCTGTATCTGCATAGACAACATTAGAAAGATGTCCTAGCGGTTTTACCGCCGGACCGATTAAATCGTTCTCATATATATATCAAATGAATGTGTGCATTATGCCGAAAAGAATTTCATACCTTGGATTAAGTATGCTTGATATCCTTAATCCGGCGGACTTTGCAGTTTTCTGAGGGAGTCTTTGGGATAGACCCAATAATAATTCCGGGTTTACAGAAGCTACCAGTTTAAATAATGCTGGAACTCTGTGTCCAGACTTTTGAAGATATGTGGTCAACTTTGAAGTTGCCCCACTACGGATCAAAGAACTATAGAAACACATGAGAACAGAAATGCAAAAAACACAGATTTGCAAGAAAAATCATGTAGTTGAGGCTTTTTGCGAGCTGCCAGGCTCCAAATCGAAACTTCTGATTCGAATACGATCAGTAAACCGGACCATAGGGGCTAAGCTAAGATTCGAATACGATCTGTAGCCCCCTAGTGACCTTGAAATTTTAGCCAAGCAATGGATTCGAATACGATCCAAGGAGCTTATGATTCGAATACGATCATACAAACCGGACCATAGGGGCTAAGCTAGGATTCGAATACGATCCGTAGCCCCCTAGTGGCCTTTGAAATTTTAGCCAAGCAATGGATTCGAATACGATCCAAGGAGCTTATGATTCGAATACGATCATACAAACCGGACCTTAGGGGCTAAGCTAGGATTCGAATACGATCCGTAGCCCCCTAGTGGCCTTTGCTATGTTCTCTTTGGTTCGAATACGACCTATGTTTGAACAGGAATGGCTATGTTCTCTTTGGTTCGAATACGACCTATGTTTGAACAGGAAGCCCTTTAGTGATCACAGAGGCAGAGTACCTTTATGGGAGTTGTCCTGCATAACCAGATAAACTGATCAAAGCATCTTATTTTCTTAACAAAAATGATATATAGTAAGAGAAATACACTTTAGATGGATATCACCATAAGATATTTATATTGGAAGAAAGGCTGATCCCCGGGTTTATCGAGGGTGCCGGTTTATTCATTAATCATAATATATACATAGGATACAGCAGAGCTCATGGCTCAGGTATAGTAGGGTCGCAAGAGGGCGATGTTCCACGGCCTCTTTGTCTCTTCCTCCGATGTCCGTGAGTCCTTGTGTTCTCGAACGTCCACTAGGTAATATGAACCGTTGTGTAGATTCTTGCTGACCACGACGGGCCCTTCCCAAGGCGGGGATAGTTTGTGCATGTCTGTTTGGTCTTGGATGAGCCGGAGTACCAAATCTCCCTCCTGGAACGTCCTGGTTTTGATCCGACGGCTGTGATATCTGCGCAAGTCCTGTTGATAAATCACGGACCGTGCTGCTGCTATGTCCCGCTCTTCATCCAGCCGGTCCAAATTGTCCTGTCTTGCCTGCTCATTGGCCATTTCAACATAAGTCGTCACCCGTGGCGAATCATGACGGATATCACTTGGAAGGACCGCTTCAGCACCATACACCATGAAGAAAGGTGTATAACATGTGGACCGGTTCGGTGTAGTATTGATGCTCCAGAGGACAGAAGGTAACTCCTCAACCCAGCACTCTGGTGTTCTTTGCAAAGGAGTCATAAGCCGGGGCTTGATACCTCGCAAAATCTCTTGATTTGCTCTTTCAGCTTGACCATTGGATTGAGGGTGAGCTACAGAAAATACATCTAGGCAAATATGCTCTCGTTGACAAAACTCTTCCATCTCTCCTTTAGATAAATTGGTGCCATTGTCTGTGATGATGCTATGTGGAAAGCCAAACCGGAAAATTACCTTTTTGATGAATTTAACCGATGTTGCCGCATCACACTTGCTCACAGGCTCTGCCTCAATCCACTTTGTAAACTTATCCACAGCAACCAGCAGATGAGTTTTTTGATCTTGGGATCGTTTGAAAGGCCCAACCATATCAAGCCCCCAAGTCGCAAACGGCCAAGTGATCGGTATCATCCGGAGCTCCTGTGCCGGAACAAGAGCACGTCATGAAAATTTCTGACAAGCATCGCACCTCCGGACTAGATCCGCTGCATCAGCATGGGCTGTCAGCCAATAGAACCCATGTCGAAAAGCTTTAGCCACCAAGGATTTTGAACCGGCATGATGACCACAATCCCCTTCATGGATCTCTCGAAGAATATCACAACCTTCCTCAGATGACACACACCGCTGAAACGCTCCAGAAACACTGCGATGGTGAAGTTCTCCGTTTGCAATTGTCATGGATTTGGAGCGCCGGATTATCTGTCTTGCTTCAATCTCGTCGTCCGAAAACTCCCCACGGCTTAGATATGCCAAGTATGGGAGCGTCCAATCCGGAATAACATGAAGTGCCGCAACTAGCTGCGCCTCCGGATCAGGAACGGCCAGATCTTCCTCCGATGGTACCTGAACTGATGGACTGTGTAGCTCATCCAAAAAAGTATTCGGTGGTACCGGTTTACGTTGAGAACCCAGCTGGCTCAGAGCATCAGCCGCTTCATTCCTTCGCCAGTCTATGTGATCCACCTGATACCCTTTGAAATATCCTGCGACTGCTTTAACTTCTCGTCTGTAAGCTGCCATGAAAGGGTCTCTTGAATCCCATTTGCCAGATACTTGCTGTGCCACTAAATCTGAATCGCCAAAACACTTGACCCGGCTCAAGTTCATCTTCTTAGCCATCCGTAGGCCATGAAGCAATGCTTCATACTCTGCTGCATTGTTAGTACAAGGAAACAGTAAACGGAGGACATAACAAAATTTGTCCCCTCGCGGGGAAGTTAAAACAACTCCAGCCCCCGAGCCTTCTAACTGCCTTGAACCGTCAAAGTGAATTGTTCAGTATGTAAGATCTGGCTTCTCCTCTGGTGCTTGCAGTTCTGTCCAATCATTGATGAAATCCACCAATGATTGGGTTTTAATAGTGGTGCGTGGCACATACTTCAATCTGTGTGGGCTAAGCTCAATGGCCCACTTCGCCACTCTGCCAGTAGCTTCCCTGTTCTCGATTATATCCCCCAATGGTGCTGAACTGACAACAGTTATTGGGTGGCCTTGAAAATAATGCTTCAACTTCCGGTTTGCCATAAACACGCCATATACCAGCTTCTGCCAATGTGGGTACCTTTGTTTGGATTCAATGAGAACTTCACTGACATAATAGACTGGACGTTGAACCGGATATTCCTTTCCTGCTTCCTTGCGCTCAACCACGATTGCCACGCTGACTGCCCGTGCATTGGCGGCGACATATAACAGCAATGGCTCATTATCAACAGGGGCAGCAAGGACCGGCGGCTCTGCCAGTTGCCGCTTCAAATCCTCAAATGCAGCGTTTGCCTCATCACTCCATATAAACTGGTCTGTCTTTTTCAGCATCTGATAAAGCGGAATTGCCTTCTCTCCCAGACGGCTGATGAACCGGCTCAATGCTGTGATCCGGCCAGCGATACGCTGAACATCATTGATGCAAGCCGGTTTAGTCAAAGATGGGATTGCCTTGATCTTCTCCGGATTGACTTCTATTCCTTTGTTCGACACCAAGAATCCAAGGAGCTTGCCCGCCGGAACACCGAAAGCGCACTTCTCCGGATTAAGCATCATTTTATAGGCCCGAAGGTTGTCAAAGGTCTCCTTGAGGTCCTCTATAAGCGTCTCCTTCTTCCTTGATTTCACCACAATATCATCCACATAAGCATGAACATTTCTCCCTATCTGCCCCTTAGGACAATTCTGTACGCAACGCTGGTAAGTTGCTTGGGCACTCTTGAGCCCAAAAGGCATAGACACATAGCAAAAAGCACCGAAAGGGGTTATGAAGGCCGTCTTCTCCTGATCTTTAACTGCCATCTTGATCTGGTGATACCCTGAATATGCATCCAAAAAACTTAGATGCTCACATCCCGCCGTAGCATCAATGATCTGATCAATACGAGGGAGAGCAAGAGGGTCGGTTGGACAAGCTTTGTTTAGGTCTGTGTAATCCACACACATTCTCCACTTTCCATTTTTCTTTAACACCAGCACCGGATTAGCCAACCACTCCGGATGAAAAACTTACACTATGAACCCTGCGGTCAAAAGTCTGGCCACTTCTTCTCCTATAGCCTTGCGCCTTTCTTCGTTGAAGCGGCGCAGATACTGCTTGACTGGTTTAAACTTCGGATCAATGTTAAGACTGTGCTCAGCGAGTTCCCTCAGTATACCTGGCATGTCAGAAGGTTTCCATGCAAAGATATCCCGGTTCTCACGGATGAACTCGATGAGCGTGCTTTCCTATTTAGGATCAAGGTTAGCACTGATAGTAAACTGCTTGGATGAATCGCCTGGCACAAAGTCAACTTGCTTAGTTTCTTCTGCAGACTTGAATTTCAACGCCGGATCATGCTCTGTAGTTGGTTTCTTCAACGGGGACATATCTGCCGGATCAACATTGTCCTTGTAAAACTTCAACTCCTCCGTAGCACATACTGCCTCTGCATAGGCAGCGTCTCCTTCTTCACACTCCAATGCAATCTTGCGACTCCCATGAACCATGATGGTTCCTTTGTGACCCGGCATCTTGAGCTGTAGATAAACATAGCACGGCCTAGCCATAAACTTGGCGTAAACCGGTCGTCCGAACAAAGCATGATATGGGCTCCGGATCTTGACAACTTCAAAGGTTATCATCTCCGACCTGGAATCATGTTCATCTCCAAAGGTAACTTCTAGGTCAATCTTCCCAACCGGATAAGCTGATTTACCTGGCACTACTCCATGAAACACCATGTTTGATTGCCTTAGCTTCTTATCTGTCAGCCCCATGCGACTGAAAGTCTCATAGTACAATATATTGATGCTGCTACCGCCGTCCATGAGAACTTTGGTGAATTTGTAGCCACCCACCTGTGGTGCTACTACTAAGGCCAATTGGCCCGGATTATCAACTTGCGGCGGGTGATCCTCTCTGCTCCACACAATAGGTTGCTCCGACCAGCGCAGGAACTGTGGTGTTGCCGGTTTAACCGCATGGACCGCCTGTTTTAAGATTTTTTGATCCCGTTTGCGCAAACTCGTAGTGAACACATGATACTGCCCACTACTCAGCTCCTTCGGATTACTCTGATATCCGGACTGCTGCTGCTGTTGACGCTGCTGATTGCCTTTGTTATTTTTATTACCCTGGCCCTGCTGTTGGTTTTTCTGGCTATTGTAACCACCCTGACCATGCTGATGATTGCCTGGGTTATTGTAACCGCCCTGACCATACGGATGGTTGCCTTGGTTATTATAACCATTGTTGTTGCCACGATATCCTGGTCTGGAGCCTTTCCCCTGGTGACCCAGACCGTAAAACCCGGGGCCTGATCCGCCGCCTAGTGGCCTGTTGTTAGATATGATCCGGCTCATGGCCTCCATCATGGCCTTGCATTCTCCTATGGTACGTTTAGCTGGATGTTCCTTTGATCCATGTTTCGGGCAAGGCTCATTCAACTCTTGCTCCCAACTAATGAACCCCCCGCCAGTTTGTGGAGGCGGTTTACCCTTGTTGCGCTGAAAGCCCCCTTGAACTTGGGTATTGGCCACGAAATCAGAGCCACCCTCTGCCTTTCGTTTGCCCAAGAAGCTTGTTCCGACCGGATTAGCCTGCGCTGGTTTACCGGGCTTATTGGCCTTTCCAGATTTATCTCCATCCGCTTCTGGATACTTAGTGTTGTCTGAGTCCCCGTACTTCACCAGAGCGCTCATGAGAGTTCCCATGTCATTACAATCCCGTTTGAGCCGTCCCGGCTTTAACTTCAGAGACTCAAACCGGCAATTGTTTTCCAGTGTTACAATCGCCGTACTGGGGTTGATACCATTTGAAGAGTGCAAGATTTCTGATACTCGTCGCACCCATGCACTTGTAGGCTCTTGATCTCCTTGAATACAGGCTGCTAGATCCACCACTGACATTGGCTGCTTGCACGTATCCTTGAAATTTTTGATAAACTGGCGGCGTAACTCTCCCCATGATCCGATGGAATAAGGTGGTAAGCCCTTTAACCAGGTCCGGGCTGTGCCCTCAAGCATCATGGTAAAGTACTTCGCGCAAGCCGCTTCATCCACGTCCAGCATCTCCATGGCCATCTCGTAACTCTCAACCCAAGCCTCTGGAGCCAAATCTGCTGTGTAATTAGGCACTTTACGTGGACCTTTGAAATCTTTGGGTAATTTCACGCTCCGTAGAGCGGGAACAAGACACTGCACCCCAAAGGAACTCGTCGTGACTCATGTTTCTGCTGTGGTTGTGTGAACCGGTGTCGTTTGGCGGACCTCCTCGCGGGCCGCAGATCTAACCCGGTTTGCTTCCTCTTGAGCTTGCACCTCTGCGCCTGCCGGATTATCCTGTCTGTGACGGTGTCGCCTCCGCTCACTACTGGACACCTCCGGTTCCTCCCAATGCCTAGTATATCTCCGGCTGTCGTGGGGTGTTGAATGAAGCTTCTCCCTGCTATAAGAATATGCTTGCTGCTGCGTTAACACCGTGTTAAGCAGATCCTTAACCCTGCGTGCCTCCATTGCTACGGGGGATGTCCCCTCAATGGGTAAAGCAGCCAGACGTGAAGCGGCAGCAACAATGTTATCCAAAGGATTTGAATAATGACCCGGACGAGTGGGGATGTGAGGTGTGGACATAATCCGTCGATCTTGTTCAGCAGTGGGATGTTGAACCGGTTCGCCCCTCGCGGGGGCTGCCCTCCAGTTTACCTCCGGATTGTTGCTGGCTCCCACTCCTGGCGTCCTGAAAATATTCGTTGCCTCATAAACCGGCGGTAGGCGAGACTGGTACCTTCGATTCTTTACTCCTTGCGCAGAGGCATGTTCCATCCTTAGCTGGAAGGCCTGAGCATCCAGCTCTGCCTGCCTTGTCACCATCATGGCCTTCTCTACATTCAGGTCTTCTCTTGCTTGCTTGATCCGGCCCTTCAGCTGAAGGAGTTCTGCATCGTGTTGCGCCTTGTCTGCTGGAGCCACCACTGCTACTGCCCGGGTTGTGAACTCCTCGACCAAGGCGGATAGAGCGTTAGAGGGAGAGATGGCCTGGCCGCTCCCCCCTGCACCAGCTTCTGCTGTGCTCGCCCCGTTCACCGTGGACTATGGCGTAGGTTGAGATCTGGCCATAAAGACAACCACCCGGTTTGGCGGATCAAAGGGGTCCGGAATACTGTCTCCGTCGGACATACCCTCAGATCGGCCGTCCCGCAACAGATACAAGGATTCAGTCTCTCCGGATGAGGATTCATCATCGGAATAGATAACTGTCTCGCCACCGGAATCCGATCCGTCCTCGGCTTGGACTCCGTGGATTGCTCCTACGAAGACGCGCTTCATGGTTGGTTGAATCCGGGCCGATCTCGCACGTTGAGCCGGATCGACGATGTTGGGGAAGATGTTCGGCCCAGGTCCCGGTTCACCAATCCTGCCGATGAAGACGTGGATGCCACCGAAGGGAACCCGGTACCCATATTCGATTGAATCGGCCTCCGGGGCCCAGCCTGCGTTGTCGATGTAGATCCGGCCGCGGCGACTCTTGGTCATCCGGCCGACCGCGTAGCCCCAGAGCCCTTCAAAGCTACCCTTCAAGAACTCAAAACCATCGTGCGGAGGCCCCATGGTGGGCGCCAACTTTCGTGGAATTAGCACGGCAGATGTCCGGTTTAACGGACTTAGTGATGGAACCATCGCACGGGTTAGCTTGAAATGGTTAAAAGCACACAAAGGACACAGAGGGTTTATACTAGTTCGGCCCCTTCGATGAAGGTAAAAGCCTACGTCTAGTTTGGTTTGGTATTGCTTGGGCGTCGATGAACAGGGAGCGGATTGCTTGCCTGTGTCTCGACGGGTTGTCTCTCATCCTTGAACCGTCACCGGGTCGTCCATTTATATAGAGGCGACGCCCGGCCCGGTTTACAGAGTCCCGAGGCCGGCTCATATTTGTGTCCGCCTCGGTCTCTGCTCTTTCTTCCTTGTCTCTCAAGTTTACATGATAGGTCGGTTTACAAATCGTGAACTTTGCCCATGGGCCCTAAGCCTTCATGGGTCGTAACTTCTACTGAGCTTACAATTATACAACTATATTATCATAATCCGGTTTACTCTAGCCGGTTTATACCTACTAGTAATATCCCTGACAGGTCCCGCGGGCGTTGACTCTCTCCCCCTTGTCCCTTCTTCCACCTCCTGACGGACACCGGCAGGGGCGAGGCCGCGCGGCTCCGGCGCTGGCCCCCCGGTGGCTCCGGCCAGCTCCAGCCGAGGGGAGGGCACCGGCGGCCTCGGGCAGAGGCGCCGCACCCACCTGGTGCAGCGGCCATGCCGGAGAGATCCGTAGCCAGGTGGCCCGATGACAGGGAGGAGGACGACCACGGTGAAGATGGAGGCGAGTCTACGGGTGAGGAATGAGATCGGCAGGGTTCGGGAGGTGTTCGCCGGAGTTGAGGGACTCCCCGGGAAGTGGAATGGGGAGGGGAGGGGCTCGGCACTGAGCTAATTTAGGCAAAGCATTGCGGCGGCCATGGCCTTCTAGAGCAGCGAGGAGGGGCTCTGGAGCTCGGGCTAGAGGCAGGGAGGGCTTAGAGGAGTGCTGTGAGGAGACTGGTCAGCTCGAAGCAACATGGGGTGGCCCTTATATAGCCGTGCGGCGAGGGGGTGAGGTGGCACGCGCGCGGCTACGCGTCCGCGCTCCGGCAACGGGCACGCGCAGCCAAGGGTCACAGGGAGGGGTGGCAAGGCGACGAGGGAGGACGCGGACGAGTGGCAGAGTTCACAAAGTCGAGGAGAGCTCGGGGACAAGAGAGGGAAGCCGCCACGGCGCAAACAGAGCCGGTCGGCTACAGCGTGTCCGTGGGCGCATGGTGACGAGCGCCAGCGAGGAGGCTTCGGGAGGGGGAGATAGCCCCATGAGGACGGCGACAACGCGGGAAACACGCTAGACATGGGCAGATGATGAGGGGACGAGAGCACAAACGGGGAGGGGGAGACAGAGGCGCCAGAGCGCCCCGATGACATGCCAAAACGGTGGTCACCATGGTCACTGGCACGAAGAGGACAAGGGGGGCTGCAGGGAGTTGTCAAGTGACTAGTCCGTGCATAATAGAGGCCAAGGGAGTTGATGGATCAAGAGAAGGAGCCAAGGAGAGGAGTGTGGCATCGCTGCAAGTTTGGTGCATCAAACTTGGCTGAGTACTGCTAATCAACAGGAACTTGATTGGGTCAAATGGAGTTGTCTAGGGTGTTTATATAAGGAAAGACTACGATCCTGGAAAGTTTGAGGAGATTTGGACAAGTATTTAATACACTTGCTTTGCAAATGCATAAACTAGTCCAGATTAAAGAACAGGAAGAAGCACTCACATGGAGTGTCAACTTAAGCTCAAATTTGGCAAGGCAGTGTTATTAGGCCATATGAAGATGCTCAAAAAGTCTCATACCAATTGGCCAAGCCAAATTGGTACTTGCTTCATAATGGTCCTCTCTGAACAGGAACTTGAGAAAATTCCTGAGGGAAAATGGCTTGATGAAATGAGCCCAAATTTGGTGGAGCTAGGTTATATGGATAGGAGAAGGTCTAGAAAACATTTCAGCCTTAATGGAGCAAGATAAAATTCGGACAGAATCAAAGAATTGAAGATGAGCTCACATGGAGGCATTACATGAGCTCAACTTTGGTGGAGGGCTAAGATATGATGATATTGAGGACCATGCAAAATTGCAACTCATTTGGATATTCCTAGCTTGTACCTCCTTCATGAAATTCCTTTCTAGTCAGAAACTTTGGAAAATCATAAGTAAATAACTACTAGGAAAATGAGGTTGAATTTTAGCATGTGGCAAAGATATGGACAGAAAAAGATGTCCATGGAGTTTGAGGGCAATTGGGCAAAGGAAAATAGCACTTGCTTCACAAAGTGCCATTTAGGGTAGAATAGGAAAATGAATATTGGAGGATTATTTTTTAACATGGCAAGGAAAAGTTTTGCCATATTTGATGAAGATATGACCCAAACAATTTATAAGAATTATTTGGGAATTTCAGGAGTGATGGAAATATAGGTTGCTTCACAACCTAGGGCAGACAGGGTTATTCCTTTAATAGAAAAAGGAATATTCCAAATAAAAGAATATTGGGATTGGTCCAGGATGGAAATGGCAAGTTCTAGGGAAGGAATTGAGGATGACAAGCCACTCTCGAAAGAAAGAAGAGGTCATCTTCTTTAGTTTCCAGACCACAAAGCCATGGAAAAAGAAAACTCAAGCAAAAACCTCACAAAAACAAAAGAAAAAGAAAGGGCCAAAAATCAGGCTGTGACACTAGTCCCAGATGTCGGTCTCCACATAGTACGCACCATCAGGGTAACATGTATCTGCGGTACTACCAGTTGTTGTTGCAACCAGGTCGAATGAAAAAGTCTTAGAAAAGCAATGGTGAGTATCCAAAGTATTTGCAAGACTTAAATCAAATCTATACTAGATATACATAGGTATCAAAGGAGTAGGGTAACCTATGGACTAAACTGCAGAATGCCGGAATAAGGGGGAGAAGTTCATCCAATCGAAGACTACATCTTCTAGCAGTAGAACAGAGGAGTGTAAATGGTATCACCTAGTACATACATATAGCAATAACCTGCCCAGAGATCATCTCCTCGTCATCTTGTGTGAAAGCGATCTCCAGGGGTATCTGTCTGTTTTCTGGGTGTGTTTAATCAAGTATCCGGATTTTGTTGTAGGAGGTCAGGATACAAATCCAAGTCATCCTATTACTGTGGACACAACTATTCGAATTGATTAGATCCCTATAGGGCTGCACCACATAACCCAATAAACTCGATTACCTCTGGTCGGACACACTTTTCTGGGCAACGACCGGCCTCGGGCAATCAACACGTTGTACTCCAACATTGGCTTCTTAGAGAGGTCAAGACACCGGTCTAAATCCTAAGTATGCAGGGATCACGGACCCATCACCCCAAGCGCTCCTACACATTGCGAGACTGGCCAGGGACCAAAGCCCACCACTGTATACACAAGCAGGCAGTTACTCCTCACCCCAATAATCAGCCCACCTCTCTAAACTACGACATTTGGGTAGCTTTTGGGAGGATTGTACAATGCAGAGGGCCCCATAAACAATTATCCCACGCAACGATTAGTGCGTATATGCTAGTGGTAGTCTCATATCAAATACCCAATCTCGTTAAGTGTGTTCTTATGAAATAATCATGGACACCGACCAGGAGTTAGGACCACCTCTCTCCTAGGAGGTCTCTACCTGCTCTGTCGTTCCGCCACACTCAATCACTCGCGAGTGCTCTCCGAGCCAACCTGTTGGGGATATAACTATTTGATATGACCCGCCCAGGAGGGGCCGGGTTACCCAATGGCGGTTCATGGGCCAAGCCCAGAAGCATGTTGAAGATGGCGGTTCAATAAGAGTAATGTATAAGGGGCCCAAAGCCCAGAGCGGCTTAAAGCCCGTAAGTGTAAACCGGCATGTATGTTTAACTTGTACTGTAAGGCATGTAACAATGAGTCGCCGAGCTGGACACGATTGTATGAGCCGGCCGATACTCCGTAGGCCGCAGGGCCTCAACCCGAGTATATAAGGGGACGAGCCGGCAGCGGCTTAGGGCAAGAAACAACCGATCGAGAGCCAAGCAAGCGTATTCGCTCCCTAGCAATCGACACCCGAACAATTCCACCTCAAACTGGATTAGGTTTTACCCTCACCGCAAGGGGCCAAACCAGTATAAAATTCCCATGTCTTTTGTCCCGTTTTAACCCCTTTAAGCTAACCACATCGCTATGGCTCCACAACTAAATCATTTCCTTAGGAAATCTGCCGTGACAACTCCACGACAGTTGCCGCCCACTGTGGGGCCTGTGCACGGTGGTTTCGAGGTCTTGAAGGGCAACTTCGAGGGGCTCAAGGGATGCGCTGTGGGCCGGATGACCAAGAGTCGTCGCGGCAAGCTCTCCATCGATGATGAAGGCTGGGGTCCCGAGGCCGACTCAATTGAGTACGGGTACCGGGTCCCCTTCGGCGGAATCCACGTCTTCATCGGCAAGATCGGCGAACCGGGCCCTGAGCCGGATACCTGCACCGACATCATCGAGACGGCTCAGCGTGCGCGACCCTTCCGGGTTCAGCCCACCGTGAAGCGTGCCTTTGTTGGATACATCCAGGGCGCTGGAGGTTTTGGATCTTGCGGTGAGATGGTTGTTCTCTCCGACGGTGAGTTGTCCATGGGTGAGACTAACTCAATGTATCAGATGCAGAGCAGACGGCTTGGGGGCTGGTCCAATGGTAATAGTATTCCGGACACCTGTAAGCCGCTAAGCAGGGTGGATATTTTCATGACTAGCACCCAGCCGACTCTCGGCTCGACAGTCACTGGGGCTATAACACCCGGGGGGACGGCGACTACGGCAGGCGCGGGCGGACCAACACGCCCGCTGGCTAAAGTCTGGACAGATCTGTTGGAGGCTCCGGTGACTTTGATGGGGACAGAGGTGACCCCGGACAACCCGGAGCAGCACAAGGTAGATGAGGATAAGCTACGACAGGAGATAGCGCAAGCAAAAGAAGACCTGGTGGCGGAGAACGCCAGGATGACTGCATAACGGGCTGTTTTGGATGCCCAGGCTCAGCAGATTCAAGCAGATTCGTACTGACTCACGGTGGATCAGAACGCTGTTCACGAAGTCATGGGGAGGAAGCAACGGAGTCATCTACCCTTTGTTTACGAGCCGAGGAATCTTTTCAACACAGCTGGAGCAGGGGGCAGTAACCCGTCGAGGATAAACCGGACGGCTAAAGCGCCTAGGGCCGGAGTGCCGGTTCGACAGTGCATGACAGGTTCTCTATATGTGAATCAAAACCGCCCCACACCTCATTACCCGGCGATACCGGTGGGTCATTATAACAACCCTCTGGATAACATGATAGCGACAGCAACGATATTGGCGGCTCTACGAGTTGAGGGCGAAACCCCAGTAGCAGTGGAAGCCCGGAGGGCCCAGGAACTTCTTCGGACAGCGCTAGCACAGCAACAGGCTTATTCTTAGAGTCGTGACTGGATTCATTCATCCCCTCGTCCGAGTGTCAGCTACAACAGGCACATTGACTCACCAGAGGTTTCAAGCGCGGAGTGGCACCGTGACCCGCCGCATGGGCATGACCCGGCGTGACATGGTGCCAATACACAGTACTTAGTGGATCAAGGCAGGACGCGCCGAGAGGTCGAGCTGGCGGCTCAGGCGGCAGATCATCAGCCAGCGCCGTTTTACCCGGCGGCTTCAGTAGAGACAGGTAGAACTTCTCGGGCATGGGGCGTACCGTGCTTAACGACGGCTATACGGAATGAGCATTTACCCAAGGACTTCAAGGGCCCTCGTAAGGTGCCTAACTACACAGCAGATCAACCCCCTGAGGCTTGGGTGGAGGGTTACGAGATGACTATGGAGATGCTGGATGTTAGTGAGGCCGGGTGTGCTAAGTATTTCACCATGATGCTGGAGGGTACAGCCCATAACTGGTTGAAAGGATTGCACCCCAATTATATTGCATCGTGGGCAGAGCTGAAGGCCAAGTTTATCAGGCATTTCAAGGATACATGCAAGCAGCTAATGTCAATTGTGGATCTAGCCTCTTGTGTTCAGAACGAGGGTGAATCAACAACCATCTAGGTGCGCCGGGTCTCAACCATTATACATTCTTCAGATAAGATCAACGCCGGGTCAGTAGTATTAATGTTGGAGAAAAATTGATGTTTCCTTCCACTCAAGTAGAAGTTGGGGCGGCTTACACATCATTGCGATGATATGGGGGAGCTTATGGCGGCTCTCGTCAAATATGCCAACTCTGATAGTACCAAGGACCCCAAATCTGAGGCTGAAAGATCGGGAAAGGGAAAGAAGAGTAATGACATGGGAGGACAGCAGTTTAACCCGGCCAATCAAAGTAGTGGCCGTAAGCGCAAAGCTGATGCTTTTGTAGCTAATACTGGGACACAGAATTTTAACCAGTGTCGCAAG
>LR738714.1:540336711-540361049 GCA_902687465.1 Secale cereale
TTATTTTTTATCACTTCCAAAGTTTAAAGGATTTTCTAGATTTTCTGGATTTTTTTAATTTGAATTCTTAAACAGTAAATACTTTTCTTACATAGAAATGGGCTATTGCTACTTGCAAACTGCATTGGGTTTTTCCCTGAAGTGGAGGGGTGATGCAGCACAGTAGAGATAAGCATTTTCCTCAGTGAGAACCAAGGTATCAATCTAGTAGGAGAATCACGCAACGCCTCGTGAATAGCACCTGCACACATAAAAGCAAATACTTGCACCCAATGCAGGCAAGAGGGTTGTCAATCCCCTTGAACTCGTTACTTGCAAGGATGAAATCTTGTATAGGTAGATGGATAAATTACAAAACAAAATAAAAGTAAATAAATTGCAGCAATGTATTTTTGGTTTTATTGTAATATGATTGAAAGTAGACCCGGGGCCCTAGTTTTCACTAGAGGCTTCTCTCTCGATCACATACCATATGGTGGGTGAACAAATTATTGTTAGGCATTTAATGGAAAAGCGCATAGTTATGACAATATCCAACGAAACGATCATGCATATAGGCATCACGTCTGAGACAAGTAGACCGACTCCTACCTGCATCTACTACTATTACTCCACCAATCAACCGCTATCCAGCATGCATCTATAGTATTAAGTTCATGACAAACAGAGTAGCGCCTTAAGCAAGATGATATGGTGTAGACAAAGTAAACCCAATCAATAAGAATAAACCCCGTCATTCCAGACAACAATACAAATACGTGTCTTGTCCCCCTTCTGTCACTGGGATATGAGCACAAAAATATTGAAACCATTACAAAGCACCTCTCCCACTAATGATAAATCAATCTAGTTGGCCAAACCAAACGGATAGATCAGAGAGAAATACAAAGCTATAAAAGTCATGCATAATAAAGTTCAGAAAAATCTCAATTACTTCTCATGAATATTCAGATCATAAACCCATAATTCATTGGATCCCAACAAACCCACCGCAAAATAAGATTACATCGGATATCGTTGGACTTAGATCAGATGGAGCCCCGTGGGGCCGAAGGTAACATGGCACGCCTACCCACCCGGGGCGCGCCCTGTTGCCTTGCCGTCCCCTTAGTTGCTATCCGGTCTCCTCCCAAAGCTTCTAGGGTCCCTCTTGTCTAGGAAATAATCGTCAAAAAGTTTTGTAGCGTTTGGACTCCGTTTGGTACTGATTCTCTAGAAACCAAAAACAAGCAGAAAACAACAACTGGCACTAGGCACTAGGTTAATAGGTTAGTCCCAAAAAATGATATGAAATAGCACATGAATGCATATAAAACATCCAAGATTGATAATATAATAGCATGGAACAATAAAAAATTATAGATACGTTGGAGACATATCAAGCATCCCCAAGCTTAATTCCAGCTCGTCCTCGAGTAGGTAGATGATAAAAGCAGAATTTTTGTCTGGAATGATACCTAACATGTTCATCATGTAATTTTTATTTTAGGGTATGAATATTTAGATCCGAATGATCCAAAAAAGGTCTATAATTTGACATAAGGACATCAGTACTCAGGCATACCAACAGACAATCATTCCTTCAAAATAACAATGCTAAAGAACACTATCCCTACAAAATCATATAGCCTTATCATGATCCATCTTCTTAACACAAAAATCTAAATCATCCACAATCCCGATGTCAGCCAAGCAATTGGTTCATACATTTTTTAACACACTTCAGCTTTTTTAACTCTCAAGCAATACATGAGCACCAGCCATGGACATAGCCCTATGGGTGGAATAGAATGCGGTGATGGAGATCAATAAGGGGAAGACAAAAGGGAAGATAGTATCACATCGATGTGGCTAATAAATGGGCTATGGAGATGCCCATCAATTGATGTCAATAAGAGGAGTAGGGATTGACATTCAATGTATGCACTAAGAGCTATAAGTGTATGTGAGCTAAAACTAAAAACTACGTGGGTGTGCATCTAACTTGCTTGCTCATGAAGGCCACATGCATTTGAGGAAGCCCGTCATCGGAATATACAAGCCAAGTTCTATAATGAAAATTCTCACTAGTATATGAAAGTGACTACATAGGAGACTCTCTATATGGAAAACATGGTGCTACTTTGAAGCACAAGTATGGAAAAGGGTAGTAACATTGCCCCTTCTCTCTTTTTCTCTCATTTTTTTGTTGGGCTCTTTTTGGCCTCTTTTTTTTGGGGTTTTGTTGGCCTTTTTTTTCCTCATGGGACAATACTCTAATAACGATCATCACACTCCTATTTACTTACAACTAGACATTACAACTCGATACCTAGAACAATATGACTCTATATGAAGGCCTCTGCAGTGTACCAGGATGTGCAATGATGCTAGCGTAACATGTATGATAGTGAGGAACGGTGGCTGAGCCACAAATACTATGTCAGCTATATGATCATCCAAAGCATGGAATGGTGGAAGTTGCATGGCAATATATCTCCGAATGGCTACGGAAATGCCATGATAGGTAGGTGTGGTGGCTGTTTTGAGGAAGATATAAGGAGGCTTATGTGTGATAGAGTGTATCATATCACGGGGTTTGGATGCACTGATGAGGTTTGCACCGACTCTTGTGGTCAGAAATGGCAATACACGGTACCAAAGAGGCTAGCAAACTGCGGAAACGTAAGAGTGCGTATAATCCATGGAGTCACATTAGTCATAGAGAATTCGCATACTTATTGCGAAAATCTATTAGCTCTTGAACAAAGTACTACTACGAATGCCCCTAGGAGGCAGGTTCGTAGGAGTTAATCATCGCACGCCCCCATCGTTCACGCAAAGAAAGACACTCAATATAAATCATGCTCCAACTTCTTAGCACAACTAAAGACCATACGTGCATGCTTCGGGAATCACAAACCTTAACACCAATATTATTACTATACCACAATCATTCACTAGTACCCCCACATATTACCATCTCTATCGCAAAACTATTGCAAGGAATTAAACATATCATATTCAGTGATCAACATGAAAGTTTTTATTATATCACTCTTTAATACCTATCATGTTTGGACCAATTTCATAACATGTGCATTGATACGTCTCCAACGTATCTATAATTTTTTATTGTTCCATGTTGTTATATTATCTGTTTTGGATGTTTTATATGCATTAATATGCTATTTTATATTATTTTGAGACTAACCTGTTAACCTAGGGCCCAGTGCTAGTTTTTGTTTTTCCTTGTTTTTGAGCTTCACAAAAAAGGAATAATAAATGGAGTCCAAACGGAATAAAACTTCACGATGATTTTAATTGGACCCAAAGACACCCAGGGGACTTGGAGTACAAGTCGGAAGAGCCACGACACGGCGGCAAGGGTGGACGGCGCGCCCTAGGGAGGTGGGCGCGTCCCCCTACCTTGTGGGCCCCTCATGACCCCCTGACCTACTTCTTCCTCCTATATATTCACATATATTCCCAAACCACCAGAAGCAACCATGAAAACACTTTTCCACTGCCGCAACCTTATGTTCCCGTGAGATCCCATCTTGGGGCCTTTTCCGGCATCCTGTTGAAGGGGGATTCGATCACAGAGGGCATCTACATCAACTCTATTGCCCTTCTGATGAAGCGTGAGTACTTTACCACAGACCCACGGGTCCATAGCTAGTAGCTAGATGACTTCTTCTCTCTCTTTGATTCTCAATACCATGTTCTCCTCGATGTTCTTGGAGATCTATCCGATGTAATCTTCTTTTGCGGTGTGTTTGTCGAGATCCGATGAATTGTGGATTTACGATTAGCTTATCTATGAATAGTATTTGAATCTTCTCCGAATTATTATATGCATGATTTGATATCTTTGTATTTCTCTTCGAATTATCAGTTTGGTTTGGCCAACTATAGATTGGTTTTTCTTGCAATGGGAGAAGTGTTTGGCTTTGGGTTCAATCTTGCGGTGTCCTCACCCAGTGACAAAGTAGGTGTAGCGAGGCACATATTGTATTGTTACCATCGAGGATAAAAAGGTGGGGTTTTCATCATATTGCTTGAGTTTATTCCTCTACATCATGGCATCTTACTTAAGGTGTTACTCTATTCTTTATGAACTTAATACTCTAGATGTAGGCAGGAGTCGGTCCATGTGTGGAGTAATAGTAGTAGATGCAGCCAAGAGTCGGTCTACTTGACACGGATGTGATGCCTATATTACATAATCATTGCCTTGGATATCGTCATAACTTTGTGCTTTTCCATCAGTTGCTCGACAGTAATTTGATCAACCACCGTATTATTTGTCTTCATAAGAGAAGCCTCTAGTGAAACCTATGAACCCCGGGTCTATTTTCCATCATATTAGTTTCCGATATACTATTTTGCAACCTTTTACTTTCATATCTATAAATCAAAAAACCCAAAAATATTTTATCTTTTGTTTAGTTTTATTTATCTATCTCAATCAGATCTCACTTTTGCAAGTGACCGTGAAGGGATTGACAACCCCTTTATCGCGTTGGGTGCAAGTGTTTGAATATTTGTGCAGGTATTGGTGATTTGCGTGTTATTCTCCTAATGGATTGATATCTTGGTTATTAACTGAGGTAAATATTTATCTCTACTTTGTTGCATCACCCTTTCCTCTTCAAGGGAAAAACCAACGCAAGCTCAAGAAGTAGCAGGAAGAATTTCTTGCGTTGTTGTCGGGGAGATCTACGCTAAGTCAATATCTACATCAAGCCTACCAAGTACCCATCATAAACTCTTATGTCTTGCATTACATTATTTTCCATTTACTTCTCATTTTCATTCCCCCCACTTCTAAAACATTTTTCAGAAAAACGCAAAAATATTTACCTTTTTATTTGCCTTCTTTTCGTTTGCCTTTATGTCTTACTTGGTTTGTTTGTTCGTTTGCTTGGCATAATACAGATTTATTCCAGATCAGTAAGCAAAGAGTTCATGGATCCTCATCCACTTGCTAATCTTTTTAAAAGATCCAATTATGATAAACCAATTGCTAGTGAGTCGAGTGCAGTAGATTATGTTTATGAGGTTTTGCTTGAAATTCGTGAATCTGAAAATTGTGATGAAGTGTTAAAAGAAATTCATAAAGTGATTCATGATAGTTCCTTAAATGAAAAGCATGATTGCAATGATGTTATTCCAAACTCTATGAATGAAAATTGTGCTAATGATATGCAAAACCCTAGGCTTGGGGATGCTTATTTTGTTATGCCCACTACTTGTTGCAATGATCGTGATTGAGGTGTTGCTTGTTGCGATCTTGAAAATTTATTGAAACCCCATGACAAATATGGAATTGATAATAATGTTTGCCATAATATTGGAACTGAGTTTGAAAGAATGTCAATTTTTTAGCCCACTACTTTGGATATTGATCAATCTCATGAATTTTTTGATAAAAGTAGGCATGGAGAAGGAATGACTTTGTTCTATGTTAATCCCACTATTTTGAATGAGTGTCAACTTTGCATACATATGGATCATGTAGAGAATATTTTATGTGAAAGCTATACTGTTGAATTTGAATATGATCATACATGCAATTGTTATGAGAGGGGGAAATGTGCTTGTACAAATCTTCATGTTACTAATTTACCTCTCGTTATGTTGAGATTGCTATTGTTTCTTTCTTTTCCTTGCATATGCTAGAAATTGGTTGCCTTGATAATTTGTTTGTTTATAAAATTGTCAGGACCCCGATCCTAAGTCACACCGATCTAGCTGTAACACGTCATATCACTTTGCGGCCTCACGCACGGTAACCCCACGGGTGCCACCTTACCTGGCCCGGGACCGTTTGCGCATTTTGGCACACGTATATGACAGTGTCGCTAGCATCCATATGACAGAGAACCCGGGCCGACATGGCTAGTTATAAACCAAAAGTGGCACTAGATTACAGAGACAGGCATCCATGACCCAGCAACGAACGTGTCGGTCATCAACGTATGAACCCAAGTCGTAGCAAGCTACATGGACTTAAAGGAACAACACGTGACATTTCCCCTAAGGGACAGACACAGGAATGAAGAAGGACACATGCCGGCCAGCCTACGTGTTCCGAGCAGTAGCAAGCTACCAAGGCTCATTGGAATCACTAGGAGGCATTTCCCTGTAAGGTAGGCTACCGAAGGAAAACAACTAGGTGTCAGATCCCACACATACCAAGCATTTCAACCATACACACAATATGCTCAATATGTGCAAATACAACATTGCATCACAACAGAACTCTATGACTCAAAGTACTTTATTTAAGAGGCTCCAAGAGCCATACATAACATATCCATACAGGTAGGGGTCACATGACCCAACACTCAAGTCATACAGTCATACAAGCACAAGCGGAAGCTACATGTCTGAGTACAGACAACTTAGAAAATAAAAACAGGCTTGGTGTAGCCTGACTATCTACAAGGCCCTTCACAAGCTCCAGATCTCCGTCTGGGTGTCAAGCTGCTCGTCGACGTCAACGTCTATGTAGAACCCATCAGCAGGGGCAGGGTTCTCCTCTGCAACAGTTATTAAGCAAACATGAGTACAAAGGTACTCAGCAAGTCTTACCACAGAACCTATCATACATGCAATATTATCAAAGGGGGTAGTGGAGTTCATAGCAGAAAGCCAGCTTTGACTCTTGGCTAACCTATACTACAACTCTCAACGGATTGCAAGATGTTATTACGAACACGAGTCCTCTACTCACCACAACAATACACTACCGAGGATCCTCTTCCGTCATCCTACGGAAGGGCCATCCACGGCACTCACACTTATCTTGAGGCTTTTAGTAGTATCCATCAACTTGTCTATGAACTGTAAGAGTAACCAAGTAGTCCGTACCGCGAACAACGGCTATTCGAATAGATTGATAACCCTGCAGGGGTGTACTTATTCACACACGCTTCCACCACTTATCGCCGTTTACTCGACATGTACTCGGCAACCTTCAAGCGGAAGCCCAGCGAGGGTGTCGGCCACGACCTGACTAACTACACAAGTCTCTCGTCCAGGTTTATCGCCTATTTGGGTTCCACCCGTGGGGAGATCCGGCCGGGGTGTCGCTCACGGCCCCAAACGATGTGTACAGGGTTCCCGAGTCACCAAACGGGCAACCGGTACACCGTGCCACGTACATGTCGCATCACAACCCACCCCGAGGGTCAGCGCTGTGCACGACCTCCAGTAAACTATAAACACCAGAAACTAGTTGCAACTCCTGGACAGAGATCGAGGGTAATTAATAAGCCGAGAGGGTCCATTGGTTTCGGGCCCAATGCATGGTAGTAACTGGAACTTGAACCACACATACAGATCGCGGGTCCTATGAACGGCTCCAATGAAACAACCCACCACGTACTCCTACATGGCCTTTCATCGATACCTTTACCAAGCATATTCCACACTTCCTTCTCTTTATCGGTATGATCATTTCACTCTGATCCATCACCCAGGTGAACCAGACCTGACACAACTCTAAGCGTAGCAGGCAAAATAAACAAATAGCATGGTGGATCACACATCACATGGCTCAATCAACTCCTACACATGCTAGTGGGTTTCAACTATTTACTGTGGCAATGACAGGTCACGCAAGGGAATAGGGTTCAACTACCGCAGCAATTAGCAGTTCACACGTTGTTGCCTTAATGCATTAAAAGAGAGCAGGAGCGAGAAGATTGGGTTTGTGTCGGAATGATCAAGATTGCTTGCCTGACAAAGTGGTTATCGGGTACTGCTCTTCAGCTGGATACGCAGCAGTATCCTCGGGAGCAGGACCTAACACGGAGAATACCGGCGATACAATCATTAAACAAACAAATGCAACAATATGATGCATGCTCATGACATGGCAAGATGCATGTGTTTTGGGCTAATGCAACTATAACCAGAAGGGTTTGAGCCTATTTGAATCAAAGATTCAAATTGGCACTTTAGCTATTATTTAATTAAGTGCATTATCATGTTTTAATGTATACAGCAAGGTTAACTTGCTCAAACATGCATGAAACCAGTGCCATTGGAAAGATTGGATTTTTCTGATCAATTTTCATATATAAATCTTTTCCATCTGAGCTACTGTTGAATTTATATGATTTTTTGAAGTTTAGGCATTTTCTGGAATTTCCTGAATTATTTTTAAATCTAAAAATCCCAGAAAATCCTTTACTGCGTCAGCATGACATCATGCTGACGTCAGTTAGTCAACTGGGCGGCCCAGGTCAAACCTGACCAGTGGGACCCACTGGTCAGTGTCACAGTTAACTAATTAGCTAATTAGAATTAAATTAACACTTAAACTAGGTTTGACTAGCAGGCAGGGCCCACATGTCAGTGACCCAGGGGGGTCAAACCCGTGGTCAAACAGGCCCAGCTCGCCGGCGTTTAGCCGCCGGCGAGGCCAAACACGGCGGTGAGGTGCGGGTTTTGTGCTCCGGCTGCCAAAACGACGGCGGAGCACACCTACGGGTAGCTGGAGGCAAACCGCATCGAATGGAGGTGGTGGCTGGCCTCGGGGTCGCCGGAGATGACGTCGGCGACGAGTCCAGCGGCTGCCAGAGTTCGGCGAAGTCGAAAACGACAGTGTGGTGCTCGTAGAGGTGCGTGGAGTGGTCCTACAGCACCTACGCGTGACAGTGAAGCTGATAGGCACGGTGGCCAGGCCATTAGATGGCCGGAGCCTCGTCGGCGACGAGCTCCGCGGCGGTGCGTGCAGGTGAGCTACGTGCGGTGCGTTCCAGGGCAGGAGAGAGCCAACGGAGAGGGGGAGGACGAAGCTGGGCTCACAGAGGTTGCAGCAGACGCCGAAGCGAGCTTGGGGGCGGTCGGAGCTGAGCAGGACGGCGAGGGGGATCTCCGCGGCCGGACTTGGGGAAGAAGGGGTCGGGGGTGTCTCCAGGGCGGGCGAGCGCTCGGGGCTCGGCCTGCTCGATGTAGTCGAGGACGGCGGAGACGACGGACACGACGACAGGGCTCAGGGACGACGGTGGGCGTGGCTACTACGACGGTGCGAGCACGGCGGCGTCGGCCATGGTGCGGGGAGGGCGAAGGAGAGGACCTGGGGAGAGTGGAGAGTGTCTGCGAGGTCCGGGGCGAGGTGGTCGATCGATCCAAGCCTCCAGGGCGGCGAGGGGAGGAAGCAGGGCGGCGGGCAGCTGCGTGGCGCGCGCTGCGGCCGCCGTCGAGCACCTGCCTGCCTGCCTGGCCGAGCCAAGCATCTCGCTGGAGCGGCAGCTGGGCTGGGCCGGCAGGTGGGCCGGTTGGGCGTCAGGTAACCTTTCTCTCTCTCCTTTTTCCTATTTGTTTTCTGTTTCATTTCTTTGGCAACTTTGTTTAATTAATAAAAATGCCAGAACATTTTTATAACTCATAAAACTTGTCATGCCCACTGTATATAATATGAACAGCATGGAACATTATAGTTTATGATAATTTGGGCACATAAAATATTTTATAGCATTAAAATGCCCAAATGCAAATACCATATGATTTAATCCAGAGACCTTGGATGTCCTAGAAAATTGTGCACCTTTTTTGGAAGAGGTTTAAGACCAAGGCAGAAATGATGGACATTTTTAGGGGCATTTTGGGTACATTGGAAAAGATTTTATCAAACCCTAGTTGTTAAAAGAGGGGTGCTGGGGTTTCTGTCATTCCCATTTCAAGTTTCTTTGATAAGTAAACATGATGCACACTCTAGCTAGTCCTAATGCAAGTGCTAAACTAGGGATGTGACAACTCACCACCACTTAAAAGAATCGCGTCCCGAGATTCGGGTTCCTCCGGAAAGAGGGTGGGGTACTCAAGTCGAAGACGATCCTCCCTTTCCGAAGTAGCTTCACTCTCGGAATGATGTGACCATTGAACCTTGAGGAACTTGATATTGTGGCGTCGAGTGGTGTGCTCGGTTTGATCAAGAATACGAACGGGGTATTCTCGATATGTGAGATTGTCCTGGAGATCAAGCGTTTCGTGGTCCACTCCGCGGATAGGATCCGAGAAGCAACGCCTGAGTTGAGAAACGTGGAAAACATCATGAACTCTGGAAAGGTGCGGAGATAGTTCCAGTTGGTAGGCAACTTCTCCTCGTTTGGCAAGAATGCGAAAAGGACCGATGTAACGAGGGGCCAATTTGCCTTTGATACCGAAGCGATGGGTTCCCTTAAGAGGGGTAACCCGAAGGTAAGCCTTGTCGCCGACTTCAAAAGTCACAGTGTCGGGGAAACTGACCACCCACGAACACCTATGGGACCGGAGCCCCTTCTACGTTGCGGTAAGGGAGCGGAGGGAGCACGAAGAGCAGATCGAGGAGCACACGCGGGCAGTTTACCCAGGTTCGGGCCGCGCGGACGCGTAAAACCCTACTCCTGCTTTGGTTGTATTAAGTTTTTGGGCTCGGGAGCTTGAAGATCTACAGTACCAGCTACACCGAGCGAGAGAGTTAGCGAGTTTCTGGGATCGAACCCCCTCTACGTTGTGCATGGGCCTCCTTTTATAGCTCAAAGGGGTCACCGACAGGTGTCAACGTTAGAGGAGGGTAAAAACGTAAAACTGGTGGTGGTTGTAACAGTGCATGAACAGTGCGTGAACAGTGGTCTTCACCTAACTTTGACAGTGGGGGACAAGGGCATTGAATGCCCGTCGCCGTCGCCCCAAAAGCGCCCGTCCATGCGTCTCCGTTTGCCACGGCGATGGCTTCGTCACCGTGGCTCGCCAACGTGTCCCTCAGGCTGCACAGCCATCTGCCACGTGCCCCCGGAAGGGCCCCAGGGCGACGCGTGGCCGAATGAGCTGGAGCGCAGGCACACAGCACAGGCTTCCCCCGGCAAGCACCTTGCCGGGGTTGCTATCTTGCTGGGCCCGGGAGCTTGCCGCTCTCCGGGTCTTGTCGGGACGCACAATGCGCCACGATGTATCTTCTGAAGTGTTATTCTTTGGCTATCCTGGCAAGCTCCTCTTGCCAGGGTCTTGTGCTGAAAAGATGTCTTCGAGCCTGGTGCGGCCTCCCCGGCAAGCTCCTCTTGCCGGGGCCTTGATCTTCTGACTTGTATACTTTGTTCTTGAATGGCTTCAAAGGGGTCCAGAGTGGATCTTGGCGAGCGCGTGGTAAGCCCTGCCACGGGAAGCTGCTACTGCCCGTGCACAAGTTGGGGTATTAAGGTACCCCTATCTTAGTACGCCGATAGGAGCCCCCGGGCCTGGGCCACACACGGTGTCGAGCGCTATTGGGCCAGGCCCAAGACAGTGCACGGGCACACGCGGCCCACGGCAAGCCGTATCCTTCTCCGTATCCGCCGCATCCCTCCCTAACGGCACGCGTCGATTGCGGCGTCGTGGGAGAGATTGTGGCCTGTTCTTTAATGGGAAATGCGGAACGTCCCCCACTTCCCCCTTAAAAGCAGAGGAAGCAGGGGCAGTTTCCCCCTATCGTCTTCATTCTGTCTTGAATCTCCAGAAACCCCCGCCGCACCTCGCTTCCGCAAGGGTCGACAGAGAGCTGAGCTCCACCCTCTCCTCCGCCGTCCGCAACGTCCGCAGCGCCGTCGTCCTTCCCGCCATCCCCGCCATGGCCCCGAAGGGCGACAAGACGAAGAAGGAGAAGTCCGAGCAGGCGGCGAAGCTGACTGCTATGCGGAGAAAAAGGGTGGTCTTCCCGCCGAGGCTCGGTCCGCGGGAGCTGCGGGACAAGTACTACTTGTTCTGGGCGAGGGAGACGAAAGCTCATCCCCGCACCAGAGTCCTCCCCGCCGTCGCCGTCGATATGTTCCCGGGATGTTACTTCTACTTTGCTGCCTTCTTCCATTGTGGTCTGTGTCCTCCGTATTCGGAGTTTTTCTGCGATGTAATGAACACCTACGGCCTCCACCTCCTAGATTTCACCCCCAACGCCATCCTTACGATGGCTGTTTTCGCACATCTGTGCGAAAACTATGTTGGGGTCCACCCAAACGTAGCTCTTTTCCGCCATTTCTTCACGCCTAGAGTAGAGTCCGGATCCCCACTCTCCGGCGGCATCTCCTGGATCTTCAGGTTGAACAAGGAAGAGGCGTACTTGCAAGGAGAGCTTCGCGGCAAGTGGGAGGAGTGGAGAGCCGATTGGTGCTGGGTGCTACTCCCTCCGTCCCATAATATAAGAACGTTTTTAACACTAGTGTAGTGTTAAAAACGTTCTTATATTATGGGACGGAGGGAGTAGAAGACAAGGCCGAGCAGTTCACCTCGCCGCGCCAGACTCCAATTGTGCGCGGCAAGGATTGGAGCGAGTTGGCCCCGGAGGACAGCAAGTTGCAGATCGCCCTCACCAGGATCCTTCGCCTCCGGGCTGCCAATCTGACTGTGGGAGAAGTTGGAGCTGATTTCTTCCGCCGCCGCATTGCCCCTCTGCAGGAGAGGAAGAGACCCGCTTGGGAATTCGGCAACGCGGCAGACCGCATGAGGCTGCGCCCCGGGTTGAACTACAATTTCACTGTCTTGGAGTTGAAGGGGATGGTCCGGGAGCTGTTTAAGCATGACCCCAACCACCCGGAGTGGTTCAGACCTTCCCGGGGAGTAGTGCCGTTGTGCAACAACACTGCCCTTAGCGCCATACGAGCGGTGATGCCCAAGTGCAACTCCCACGGGGTCGTCCCCACTTGGCTGGAGCCTCCGGCGGAGACCGTGCAAGCCTTCTTCGACAACTTGGTTGAGAAGCCCCGCAACGCCGAGGAGAAGAAGGGCCTCACCCGGGACACCACTGACCGGGATGTAGCGTACATTGCCTCCAGGATGGAGGAGGCCGCTGCAGCTGCGGCTGCGGGCGAATTCGTCTATACAGTGGATGAAGCAGAGGCGGCGGACGCGGTGAGCCAGGCTGAGGAGGCAGAAATCCTCAAGCTCCTGAAGATTGCGCCTGAGGAGTTCGCCGGGGAGCCTGCCGGGAAGCTTGCCGGGGCAAGCGAGGTTGCCGGGGCGAGCAAGGCTGTCGGGCAAGGTACCGAGTCCAGCGGGCCTGCCGAGGAGGAGGAGGACGCCGAGTCCGGAGATTCTGACGAAGACTCTGGCGGGTCTCTAAATCTCGATGACGGCTCATCTTCCTCGGAGAACTCTCCGCCGCCACCAAGCCCTCCGCAACAACAGAAGAAACGCCTCCGCAAGGCCGCCGAGCCGGCGAGGCCACAGGCGCCTCGACAGCAGCCGAAGCGCCGCGCGACGCGCGCCACCACGACGAGCGAGGTCGTCAAGGAGGCGCCCCGAGCTCGAGCGGCAAGCGGAGGGGGGTCTTCCCGGAGCGGATCTGGTGCTCCTTCGGCCCCTCGGTCCTCGGCGACGACCGGCGCAGGGTCTTCACAGCCCACAGCTTCGGAGCCCGCCAAGCGCCCGAGGGAACCCTCTCCTCCAGCTCCTCGCGCTGGAGCACACGAGGCGGGATTCGACTTCTCCGCCCTCAGCTCCGATGAAGAGGAGGAAGAGTAAGTATTTGGAATTTCCTTGATTATTTTTTTGTTGCTTCTGTCTTGGTTTCTCTTGCTTGGTTCTGATCTTGTTTTGACTTCCAGGACCTTGACCCAGAGGATGGCGAAGAGGGCCAAGATCCCTGTGGTCAACATCGAGGACGACGAGCCCGTCGCGGCGACAGGTGACGCTCCAGCGACAAGCTTGCCGGGCCAATCTGCTGCTCCGGAGGGCAGCCCCCAGCGCAGCCCCCAGCGTAAGTCTGGTATTCCTTTTTCTGCTCAAGGGGCGCGCTTGAGGTTATTATCTTTATCTGATATCTTGTTGTCTTGTGCAGAAGTGGAGCCGCAGCCGCAGGAGCGTCAGGAGGTTTCCACCGACGAGCTGCTTGCTCCACCCTCCCCGCCAAGGGTGAGCTCCCCGGCGAGGGACAGTGCTCCGCCAAGGACGGGTACTCCGCCAAGGGCGAGTACCCCGCCAAGGGTGAGCAGCCCGACAAGGGTGAGTACCCCGCCAAGGGAGGGCGCAGGCGGCCCTCCACCAGCAGGGGCCACTTCTTCGCCGCCAAGGGAGAACTCCCCGGCGAGGGACCCGGTTGTCGAAGAAGTCCGTGAAGGTAACCCTTGTAATTTCTTATTTTTGGATTCGTCTTTTTGGATATTTGCTTGACGATCTTTCTTTTCTTTTTCTTCTGCTAGATCCTCCCGCCCCAGAGCTGATGGAGACGGAGACCACCGCTGAGGAGGAGGTGCACGGCGATGGCGGCAACGCCACTACCGCCGAGGGAATGGCTGGAGCCGACGAGCCAGCTGCTGAAGAGACCGCCCCGACCGCACACGCTGCGGCTGGGGAAGGGACCGGCGACCGCACTGCTGGCCCGGAGGCCGCAGGAGCGCCGGACGCTGCACCGGCCGCCGACCCTTCCGCCTCCGCGGCGGAGGAGGGCGTCTATCTGGAGGCCGCCAACGGGGTTTTTATACAAGTCCCGTGGGCGTCCTCATCAAGAGCACCCGTTGAGGGAGAGACCTTCGATGGAGAGGTTCTCGCCTCCGCTGGGCTGAAGGTCGTTGACGCGCCCGGCAGCAGCGACGAGCCCGAAGAGGAGCGACTCCTTCGCCGGCTCCTGGCCCTGTACCGGGCTAGGCAAGCGAAGTTGGAGTCTCGGGAGGCTCTGGCTGCCAAGGCTGGTGCTGACCTGGAGAAGCGCGCCGCGGAGCTCCGTGCCGCCAACCAGGCGGCCCTCCGGAACTTGGCGGAGGAGCGCGAGGAGCTTGCCGGGGCGCAGCAAGCATTCGTCCTCGGAAAGGCCGAGGTCGAGGAGCAGCAGCGACTGGCCGCCGAGGAGCTGTCTTGGCGGGAAGGAGAGCTCAACCAGCGGAAGGTCGACCTCGACGCCCACGAGGACGACCTCACCGCCCGGGAGCAGGCCATTGGTGGGGCTCTGCGGGAGGCGAGGGATGCCGCAGCTGCCGCAGAGACCGCCAAGAAGGATCTGGAGGCCAAGGTGGCGCAGACAGAGCTGTACTTGAAGGCGAGTGAAGAAAGGGTCACCGCGCTCAACGTGGCGCGGGAGAAAGACGCTCACACCAACTCGGAGCTGCAAATCCGCCTTTCCGAGAAGGGCCAGGAGCTCACCAATGCCAGGGACTCCATCGCTGACTTGGAACTGAAGGTCTCCACCCTGACTGACTCGCTCGACGCCGCCCGGGATCGTGAGACCAAGCTGAAGGATAATCTCCGCACTGAACGGGCCTTGCTGGAAAGCACTGCCATCTCGCAAAACAACTTCCAGCGGGTGGTGGAGCAATGGACTGATGAACTCGTCACTTCCGCCGCCAACATTGATAAGGAAATGGTGGCACTGAGGGCGGAGCACCTCGCGTACTCCCCCGACGAAAACCTCCCCCACAGCGCCAGACTGAGTCTGTTCTTCAGGGGAGTGGCGCCGGCGCTTGCGCGACTGCGGGAGAAGATCCCCGTGCAGCTGGCCGACGAGGCGCGTCGGCTCTGCATGGGTACCATGGAGCGGGTGTTGTCGAAGATTGTTTTCCGCAACCCCGGCATCAATCTCACCAACGTCCTCCGGACCCTGCCGCCCGAAGCTGACCAGGAGGCGCTGAAGACGCAAGTTGCCCACATCGTAGCCAAGGTGGGCAAAATCCAGAGGGTCGATGGAGACCGGAGGGACTAGGCTTCCTTCTTTCTGCTTCCTTTGCCGCTGCATATTAAGTTATAGGCAGTAGTTGTTTAGAACAGCGGCAAGTTATCCTTGTAATATATACTTTGTTTTGAGCAACCAATGCAGTGTTATCTCCCTTGCTTAGTCCCTCCACCTTGTATGCTTTCCACCCTACGCTTTTTAGGGAACTCGCCGGCAATAGGGACACTTGCCGCGAGCGCTGAGCACGGGACTCTTAGCAGCCTGCTGGCAAAGGCCTTGCCGGCAAGAAACCTTGCCGTAGCTAGTCGCAGCACACTTAGGTTGCTGAGAGAACTCGAAAACGAAGTAACGGCGCGACACTTGTCGCAGCTCACTTAAGCCGTTGAGCATGCTCGAAACAAAGTAAGGGCGCGGCTAGCCACGGGTAGGTTCCTTCGCGCACAGGTTTTCCATACAAAGTGTGGTTGTTCAAGGAAGACAACTAAAATTTTAAAGATTTGAATTGCTCAAATTTTGACAACTTAGCTTTTATGGGTTGTTTGCTTCCCGGCAACGCTTTTCTTTTCTCGAACAGCACTTGGCCCACACCTCTATCTCCTTCCCCTCCCGGCAAACTTGTGCGCGAGGAACATTTCTTCTGCTTCAGAGAGGCAGACGAAAAAGGCGGAAATACAAGTATAGAGCCTTGCGGCTTGTTACTGCTTACCAGGGACGTGTGCTGCACAAAGTGTCAGATGATACATGCAAGTAAAAGGAACAGCATGAAATGACAAAATGGTGCGAAGCACAAAAGTTTTACTGATGCACGGGGTCTGCGCCCGGCTTTGTACAAAGGTTTACATGCAACAGCGGCAAGACTTGTACAAAAGGTGGTTGCCGGAGCGGATCACGGTAACCGCGCCTTATGGGTGAAACTTGCGAAGATGCTCTATGTTCCAGGAGTTGCTCACCGGTAAGCCTTCTTCGGTCTCAAGGCGGACGGCGCCGGGCCTTGTGACTTGTCTCACCCGATAAGGGCCTTCCCACTTCGGCGTCAACTTGTTGGCGTTCTTAGCGGACTGAACACGCCGAAGAACAAGGTCGCCTTCATCAAGACTCCTGGCCTTGACCTTGCGGCTATGATAGTGACGCAAGGCTTGCCGGTATCGAGCAGCTCGTACAGCAGCCTGGAGACGTTCCTCCTCGAGGAGCAATGCATCATCTTGCCGCATTTGCTCTTGCTCGAGCTCATCATAAGCGAGCACTCGAGGAGAACCGTATACGAGTTCCGTGGGGAGAACTGCCTCTGCTCCATAGACAAGAGCAAAGGGTGTCTGTCCGGTGGCTCGATTTGGTGTCATCCTGATTGACCAAAGAGCCGTCGGTAACTCCTCTATCCAGTTTCTTCCGCACTTGTGCAGCTTGTCGAAGGTTCTCGTCTTGAGCCCGCGCAGCACTTCAGCATTTTCCCTCTCTGCTTGACCATTGCTCCTCGGGTGAGCAACAGAAGCAAAGCAGACCTTAGCGCCAAGGTCTTGGACGTATTGCATGAAGGTGCGACTTGTGAACTGAGTGCCGTTGTCGGTGATGATCCTGTTAGGGATTCCGAAACGGCAAACAATTGACCTGAAGAACCTCACTGCTGACTGTGATGTCACCTTTCTCACTGGTTCCACTTCTGGCCATTTTGTGAACTTGTCGATTGCGACGTACAAGTACTCAAAGCCCCCGACTGCGCGGGGAAAGGGGCCGAGGATATCGAGCCCCCAGACCGAGAAGGGCCAGGACAAAGGGATCGTCTGGAGAGCTTGAGCTGGCTGGTGAATTTGCTTGGCATGGAACTGGCACGCTTCACACTTGGTTACTTGTGCAGTTGCATCCTGGAGGGCTTCTGGCCAGAAGAACCCTTGCCGGAATGCCTTCCCGGCAAGTGCCCTTGCGCCAATGTGGTGATCACATATGCCTCCATGTATCTCTGCCAACAGCTTCTGTCCATCTTCCCGGGAAATGCACTTCAACCTGACACCGTTGAGTCTTCTTCTGTACAATTCGTTGTCGACGAACTGCTACATACTTGACTGTCTGGTTATCCTCTCTATTTCTTCTGGCTCGTCGGGAAGTCCTCCAGTCTGAAGAAAACGGACTATTTGCTGTGCCCATGCTGGAGCCCGGGGCTCAACAGCAAGGACTAAAGGCATCAGTGCTGCTGCGGGAACCTCAGCTGCTACGGCAAGAACCCGTGGCTCTGCCGGAGCTGAGGGTTCCCCGGCAAGCCTGCCGGGGCAAGGCTTGTCGGGAACGCCTGCTTCAACTGTACAGACCCTTGGGTCTGCAGGAGCAGACTGTTCCTCAGCATCTGAATTGTTGATCTTGGGGACCTTGGCGGCGGCTTCAGGTAGATCCGCCGGCAAGTAGTCACCGGAGATCAACTTCCTCTTCTTGCTTTGCCCAAATGATGGTGTAACGGATGGTTGAGTTAGCTTGAGCACGAAGGTCCCTGGTTCCATAGGTAACTTCATGGCAGCACACTTTGAAAGGCCATCTGCGATATCATTCTGAGCTCTAGGAACGTGCTCCATCTACAAGCCTTCAAAGTGTTCTTCAAGCTTCCTCACTTCATCGACATAAGCTTCCATCAAGGGACTTTGGTAACTCTTGTTCACTTGTCGGACCACCAACTGTGAGTCTCCCCGTACAATCAACTTCTTGATCCCAAGTTCGGCCGCAATTCTGAGGCCAGCAAGCAAACCTTCGTACTCGGCAGTATTGTTTGTCGCTTGCTCCTTGGGAAAGTGCATCTGAACAACGTACTTGAGGTGCTCTTCGGTAGGCGCTATGAGTACCACGCCAGCACCGGCGCCTTGCAGTGAAAAAGCACCATCAAAATACATTATCCATTCTTGGCTTGTTTCTTGGACGGGGACGCTTGTTTCTGGAACTTCTTCATCTGGTGTGGGGGTCCATTCCGCTATGAACTCTGCCAAAGCTTTGCTCTGTATGGTTGAAGTACTCTCAAACTTGAGACCAAAGCTTGACAGTTCCAGTGCCCACTCGACGATCCTGCCTGTTGCTTCCGGATTTTGCAATATCCTCTTCAACGGAAAGCGAGTGACCACCGTTATCTTGTGCGCTTGGAAGTAATGGCGCAGCTTTCTTGAGGCCATGAGGAGGCCGAAAAGTAGCTTCTGCACTCCGGAGTATCTTGATCTAGCTCCCTGCAAGAGGGAACTTACAAAATAAACTGGGCGCTGCACCATCTTCTTCCGCACTTCTCCTTGTTCCTGCGTAGACTTGTCCTTATCGGGGCCAGAGCTTGTCGGGGAAGCCCCCTGCTTGTCGCTGGAAGTGCTCGCCGGGGCTGTGGGCTCCTCATCTGCCTCCCTCTCCGCTACTAACGCAGCACTAACCACTTGATTGGTTGCCGCTAGGTACAGTAGCAACCTCTCTTGTGGTCTAGGTGCGACAAGTATTGGAGTGGATGACAAGTATCTTTTCAAATCCTGCAGCGCTGCCTCCGCTTCGGGAGTCCATTTCATAGGACCTGCCTTCTTCAAGATCTTGAAGAAAGGCAGGGCGTGTTCCGCGGACTTTGAAATGAACCTGCTGAGGGCAGCCACACAACCAGCAAGCCTCCGCACATCCTTGACGCGCTTTGGGTCTTCGATCTGCTCGATGGCTTTTATCTTGTCGGGATTGGCTTCAATCCCCCTCTGGGACACAAAGAACCCGAGAAGCTTGCCGGAGGGGACTCCGAAGACGCACTTCTCGGGGTTCAACTTGAGCTGTATCTTGCGCAGATTCTCAAAGGTTTCTTCCAGATCTTGAATTAGGGTATCCTTGCTCTTGCTCTTGACCACTATATCGTCCATGTAGGCTTCTACATTTCTGTGTATCTGTGGCTC
Organism: Secale cereale; assembly: GCA_902687465.1. NCBI lineage: Eukaryota > Viridiplantae > Streptophyta > Magnoliopsida > Poales > Poaceae > Secale > Secale cereale. The sequence goes on from LR738714.1 coordinate 540,356,200, forward strand.
AAAAGCGGTGTGCACCACCCTTGCAAATGTCGAGCCTGCATTCTTCAATCCAAAGGGCATGCGTATGAAGCAGTATGTGCCGCATGGAGTAATGAATGCAGTCTTCTCTTCATCTTCCTTGGCCATGAATATCTGGTGGTAACCTGAGTATGCATCGAGGAATGAAAGCAACTCACATCCAGCCGTGGAGTCCACAATTTGGTCGATACGCGGCAAGGGAAATGGATCCTTGGGACATGCTTTATTCACATCAGTGAAGTCTATACAGAGTCTCCACTTCCCATTGGCCTTGCGCACAACAACTGGATTGGCTAACCACGTAGGATGGATTACGCCTCTAACTAGGCCCGCTGCTTCCAACTTCTTTATCTCCTCGGCAATGAACTCTTGGCGCTCCACAGCTTGCTTCCTGACCTTCTGCTTGACGGGCCGCGCGTGAGGACAAACAGCAAGCTTGTGCTCAATTACCTTCCTGGGAACGCCGGGGATGTCAGACGGTTGCCATGCAAACACGTCGACATTCGCCCGCAGGAAGGCAACGAGCGCGCTTTCCTATTTGAGGTCGAGTGTAGCACTGATGGTGAAGGTACCACCAGTGCCGTCCTCCTTGGCGGACACCTTCTTGGTTGCCGGTGGAGCTGCCATTCCTTTCTTGCACTTACCGGTGGAGCTCAATGGTGCGTCTTCGACGGCAGCGCAACACTCCGAAGAGGTGCGTTTTGCCGGAGTGGGCCCCAGAGCTCTTGCCGGACTTGGTCTTGGTCTTCCCTCCGGGAGCTTCAGCGGCAAGTGTGTTGCTGTCTGCTGCGGCTGCTGCATCCCGGTAGATCTTGTCGGCGCAGATCAGCGCATCCTTCTTGTCGCCGGGGACAGAGATGACGCTTATCGGCCCCGGCATCTTGAGTACGTTGTACGCATAGTGGGAAGCTGCCATGAACTTGGCGAGGGCAGGACGGCCAAGTATCCCATTATATGGCAATGGGATATCAGCAACGTCGAACGTGATCCTCTCCGTCCTGAAGTTGTGCTCCCCTCCAAAGGTCAATGGCAGCGTGATCTTCCCCTTCGGCTTGCTCCTTCCCGGGTTGATCCCTTGGAACGTCCCGGTTTCTTCGAGCTCGCTGTCAGGGATCTGTAGTTTCTTGATCACAGCAGCGGAGATCAAGTTGAGGCCGGCCCCGCCGTCAACCAACATCTTGGTGACCTTGAGGTTGCGGATGGTTGGTGAAACCAACATCGGCAAACACCCGACCGCTGTTGTGCGGTCAGGGTGGTCCTCAAGGTCGAAGATGATGGGCGTGCCGGACCATTTCAGCAGCTTGCGTGACTCGACGGGTGGCTCGGCTGCATTCACTTCCCGCACCCACTGCTTGAGTTGGCGGTGGGAAGTGTGCAGAGAGGCACCCCCGTCGACACACAGAACTTCTGTGGCCTTCTGGAACTCCTGCTCGCTGTCATCTCCTCCTTCCATGTCCTCGTCATCATCGTCGTCCTCATCCTTGTCGCGGCCCCGGGGAGGTCTATCACCTTGCCGCTGCTTGGCCTTGCCGCGGCGTCCTCCCCGGCCATTGAATGGCCGCTTCTTGCTTGGCTCTCCTCCGCCTCCTTGGGCCTTCTCCTTGTCGTGACGCTCGTATTCAGCCTTCTGCTGCTCTACGAGGTACTCTACCCTCTTGCAGTTCTGGAGGTTGTGGCCCTTGTTGCGGTGGATCTTGCAGTACTGCTTGTCAGAGCCGTCCTGCTTGTCGGCTGCCGCTACAGGGGCGGCCTCCTTGCCGGAGCCACCAGCCTGTGTCCTCTTGGCGGGAGCCTCCTTCCGGACTGCTCGACAACCAGTACCTCCTTGTTCTTCTTCTTCCTGTTATTCCGCCGCCGGCCTTTCCTTGCCGGGGCGGCATCCTCACTGTCGCTTCCTCCTGCGCCGGCATCCTCTCCGGGGAGTCTTCTCCCCTCTTCAGCACGTGCACATTTGTCAGCAAGAGCGTAAAGTTCGCTAACATCCCGGATCTTGGTCATCGCCATCTCCTCCCTCATCCGGCGGTTACGCACATTCTGGTGGAACACGCTGATAACCGCGGCATGGTGGACATCGGGAATGTTGTGCTGGACGCGGCTGAACCTCTGGATGTATTTGCGCAGGGACTCTCCCTCCTTCTGGGCAAGGATGTGCAGATCGCTCTCCTGGCCGTGGGGTTTGTGGCCGCCTGTGAAGGCGCCAACAAACTGATGGCACAAATCCGCCCATGAAGAGATGGAGCTCTCCGGCAAGTGCATAAGCCAAGACCTGACGTTTGGCTTAAGCACGAGCGGGAAGTAGTTGGCTAGGATCTTCTCGTCGCGTCCCCCGGCAGCCTGCACCGCAATGGTGTAAATGCTAAGGAACTCCGAGGGGTGCGTCTTGCCGTCGTACTTCTCGGGTACGTCGGGCTTGAAGTTATTCATGCTGGGCCACTGGACTTGCCGCAGCTCTCGGGTGAACGCAGGGCAGCCTGCCACGTACGGCAAGTCGCCTGGTTCACCGGGCGCGTGCATATCAACAGCGGTCCCAGCGCGCTGGTCAGACTGTCGTCTGGCTTCTCTTCGACGCTCGATACGGGTTCGAGCGTCCTCTTGCCGCCTGTCGTCTAGGACATGGCGCTGGTCGCGGCGAGCCCGCGGATCCGACGACGCCGTGGAGTCATCGTCGATGTTGATCCGGTGGGGTGGCGACTTCTGCTTCCGCGGCGGGGAGTGCACGGTAGTTGCACCCCCGGCGGTCTTGTCTCCGTCGGCCTTCGCTTGGCTGACTTGCCGCGGCCGTGATGTCACCGGCTGCTGCGGCGTATCGTTGTTGGCGAAGGCGATGAGGCTCTGGATCGTCGCCCTCCAGTCTTCGGCCTTGTCTGCCGCTGGAGGGAAGTCGAGGAGCAGTTGGGCTCTAGCAAGAGCTTCTGCTGGGGAGGAGGGAAGCGGTGGCGAGCGGTGCGAGGAGCAAGACTTGCTCGGACTTCTAACCGCATTAGAAGGAGCCTGTTCTCGCCCCGGCGACCGTGCCTTGCTCGTGCCAGGACGTTGGCCTTGAGCGTCCCGCGACCCACCGGCTTGTCCCCATCCCAGCAAGCGTATGGTACCTCCTGTACCACGCCGTTGCTGGTCCGGCACCTCCTGAGAGGGACGTGGTGCGTGCACGGACGCCGAGGTCTTGGAGTTCGCCCGGTCGTCCGTCTTGTCCTTGGATTTGGCGGCGCCGCGAGTGTCCTCGCCGGCGTCCGCCCCTCCGCCAGCGTCTACCCCACCAACCGTCGGTTCTGGTGGTGGTGGGATCGATGCAGACGGGCCTCCGACCTCCGAAGCCTTCTTCTTCGGAGGCATGTCGTTGTAGTTAATGAAGTTGATGAAGCTGGAGAGGTTGCTGAAGACTGCGCCCGCGTGAGCACCGGATCAGGTTCGCACAACCTCGACGCCCCCAACCTGGCGCGCCAAAGGGAAACTGACCACCCACGAACACCTATGGGACCGGAGCCCCTTCTACGTTGCGGTAAGGGAGCGGAGGGAGCACGGAGAGCAGATCGAGGAGCACACGCGGGCAGTTTACCCAGGTTCGGGCCGCGCGGACGCGTAAAACCCAACTCCTGCTTTGGTTGTATTAAGTTTTTGGGCTCGGGAGCTTGAAGATCTACAGTACCAGCTACACCGAGCGAGAGAGTTAGCGAGTTTCTGGGATCGAACCCCCTCTACGTTGTGCATGGGCCTCCTTTTATAGCTCAAAGGGGTCACCGACAGGTGTCAACGTTAGAGGAGGGTAAAAACGTAAAACTCGTGGTGGTTGTAACAGCGCATGAACAGTGCGTGAACAGTGGTCTTCACCTAACTTTGACAGTGGGGGACAAGGGCATTGAATGCCCGTCGCCGTCGCCCCAAAAGCGCCCGTCCATGCGTCTCCGTTTGCCACGGCGATGGCTTCGTCACCGTGGCTCGCCAGCGTGTCCCTCAGGCTGCACAGCCATCTGCCACGTGCCCCCGGAAGGGCCCCAGGGCGACGCGTGGCCGAATGAGCTGGAGCGCAGGCACATAGCACAGGCTTCCCCCGGCAAGCACCTTGTCGGGGTTGCTATCTTGCCGGGCCCGGGAGCTTGCCGCTCTCCGGGTCTTGTCGGGACGCACAATGCGCCACGATGTATCTTCTGAAGTGTTATTCTTTGGCTATCCTGGCAAGCTCCTCTTGCCATGGTCTTGTGCTGAAAAGATGTCTTCGAGCCTGGTGCGGCCTCCCCGGCAAGCTCCTCTTGCCGGGGCCTTGATCTTCTGACTTGTATACTTTGTTCTTGAATGGCTTCAAAGGGGTCCAGAGTGGATCTTGGCGAGCGCGTGGTAAGCCCTGCCACGGGAAGCTGCTACTGCCCGTGCACAAGTTGGGGTATTAAGGTACCCCTATCTTAGTACACCGACACACAGCCTTATGATGACTATCATATTGGCTCTTCTGGCGAGACTGGGCTGTTTTCAATTTCTCACGAACGATGCGAACTTGCTCTTCTGCTTCCTGGATCATATCCGGGCCAAAGAATTGTCTTTCCCCGGTTTCTGACCAGTTAAGAGGTGTTCGACACCTTCGTCCATATAGAACTTCGAAGGGGGCTTTACCCAGGCTGGCTTGATAACTATTGTTATAAGCGAATTCGGCAAATGGAAGACACTTTTCCCATTCCATACCGAAAGAAATGACAGAGGCTCGAAGCATGTCTTCCAGAATTTGATTGACTCGTTCCACTTGACCACTTGACTGGGGATGGAAGGCGGTGCTGAAAGAGAGATGAGTTCCCATAGCATTCTGGAAACTTTCCCAAAATCGTGAAGTGAAAAGACTTCCA
>LR738714.1:540361059-540379825 GCA_902687465.1 Secale cereale
TCCTTTTATAGCTCAAAGGGGTCACCGACAGGTGTCAACGTTAGAGGAGGGTAAAAACGTAAAACTCGTGGTGGTTGTAACAGCGCATGAACAGTGCGTGAACAGTGGTCTTCACCTAACTTTGACAGTGGGGGACAAGGGCATTGAATGCCCGTCGCCGTCGCCCCAAAAGCGCCCGTCCATGCGTCTCCATTTGCCACGGCGATGGCTTCGTCACCGTGGCTCGCCAGCGTGTCCCTCAGGCTGCACAGCCATCTGCCACGTGCCCCCGGAAGGGCCCCAGGGCGACGCGTGGCCGAATGAGCTGGAGCGCAGGCACATAGCACAGGCTTCCCCCGGCAAGCACCTTGCCGGGGTTGCTATCTTGCCGGGCCCGGGAGCTTGCCGCTCTCCGGGTCTTGTCGGGACGCACAATGCGCCACGATGTATCTTCTGAAGTGTTATTCTTTGGCTATCCTGGCAAGCTCCTCTTGCCATGGTCTTGTGCTGAAAAGATGTCTTCGAGCCTGGTGCGGCCTCCCCGGCAAGCTCCTCTTGCCGGGGCCTTGATCTTCTGACTTGTATACTTTGTTCTTGAATGGCTTCAAAGGGGTCCAGAGTGGATCTTGGCGAGCGCGTGGTAAGCCCTGCCACGGGAAGCTGCTACTGCCCGTGCACAAGTTGGGGTATTAAGGTACCCCTATCTTAGTACACCGACACACAGCCTTATGATGACTATCATATTGGCTCTTCTGGCGAGACTGGGCTGTTTTCAATTTCTCACGAACGATGCGAACTTGCTCTTCTGCTTCCTGGATCATATCCGGGCCAAAGAATTGTCTTTCCCCGGTTTCTGACCAGTTAAGAGGTGTTCGACACCTTCGTCCATATAGAACTTCGAAGGGGGCTTTACCCAGGCTGGCTTGATAACTATTGTTATAAGCGAATTCGGCAAATGGAAGACACTTTTCCCATTCCATACCGAAAGAAATGACAGAGGCTCGAAGCATGTCTTCCAGAATTTGATTGACTCGTTCCACTTGACCACTTGACTGGGGATGGAAGGCGGTGCTGAAAGAGAGATGAGTTCCCATAGCATTCTGGAAACTTTCCCAAAATCGTGAAGTGAAAAGACTTCCATGGTCTGAGTTAATCTCCAACGGCACACCATGAAGTGATACTATCCGAGAGACATACAAGTCTGCTAACTGGCTAGCGGTAATACTCTCTCGAACAGGCAGGAAATGAGCTACTTTAGAGAGGCGGTCGATAACGATGAAGATAGCATTATTCCCTTTCCTGGTCCTAGGAAACCCGGTAATGAAGTCCATACCGACCTTGTCCCATTTCCATTCAGGAATAGCTAAAGGTTGAAGGGTGCCAGCAGGCCGTTGATGCTCTGCTTTGACTCGACGACAAACGTCGTAGTTAGCAATGAATTGAGCGATTTCTCTCTTCATCCTAGTCCACCAGAATCTCTGACGTAGGTCCTGATACATTTTGGTACTACCGGGATGAATTGTGAGAGGAGATTCATGAGCCTCCTTAAGGATCAAACGTCTCAGGTTTCGTACTTTAGGAACCACTAAACGGTTGCTAAAGAGTACGACTGCTTGATCATCAATTGAGAAACATCCCGCAACTCCTTTCTTGATGTTCCTCTTAATACGGGAAATTCCCGGGTCAACCTTCTGTGCTTTGATGACTTGATCCATAAGGGTAGGTTTTGCCACCAAGGTGGAAAGGAATCCTCGAGGAACAATGTGAAGGTTAAGCTTACTTAATTCCTCGTGGAGAAGTGGTTGTCCTTGTTGTAACATTAAGTTGTTACAATAAGACTTACGACTTAGTGCATCAGCCATGACATTGGCCTTTCCAGGGGTGTAAGTGATTCCTAAGTCGTAATCTGTGAGCAACTCGACCCAACGTCTTTGCCTGAGATTTAGATCCGGTTGGGTGAAGATGTACTTCAAACTTTGATGATCTGTGAAGATTTCACAGCGATTACCAAGGAGGTAATGTCGCCATGTTTTGAGTGCATGGACTACAGCTGCAAGCTCTAGATCATGAGTAGGATAGTTATCCTCATGTGGACGCAACTATCGAGATGCGTATGCAATCACTTGACGATCTTGCATGAGTATGCAACCTAGTCCTTGTCGCGAGGCGTCGCAATAGATTATAAAATCCTTGGAAAAATCTGGTGGTACCAGTACAGGTGCAGATGTCAGGCGTCTTTTCAGTTCCTGGAAACTGGACTCGCACTGTGGGGTCCACTCAAACTTTTTATCTTTCTTGAGAAGTTCAGTTAGAGGTTTAGCAACCTTGGAGAAATTCTCGACGAAGCGTCAGCAATAGCTCGCTAAGCCAAGAAAACTCCTAACTTGCTTGACCGATTCAGGGGGAGTCCAATCAAGGACGGCTTGAACTCGCTTGGGATTGGCAGCAATACCCTTGCCAGAAATCACATGACCTAAATAGGTTACTTCCGGCAACCAAAATTCACATTTAGAGAATTTGGCATAAAGGCGGTGCTCTCGAAGTTTCGTCAATACCAGCCTTAAATGCTCGGCATGATCTTCCTTGTTCTTGGAATAGATGAGTATATCATCGAGGTATACCACGATGAATTTATCCAAGTACTCCATGAATATAGAATTCATTAGCCGGGAGAAGGTGGCTGGGGCATTGGTTAACCCGAAGGACATGATGGTGTACCCATATTGGCCATAACAAGTAACAAAAGCCGTTTTAGGGATGTCCCCGTTCTTGATTTTGATTTGATGGTAACCCAACCTCAAATCCATCTTAGAGAAGACTGAGGATCCAGCGAGCTGATCATACAGGTCGTTGATCCTGGGGAGCGGATACTTGTTCTTTATGGAGACCAGATTGACAGGTCGGTAATCTACGACCATCCGCTCCGTTCCATCCTTCTTCTTGACGAAGAGGATGGGGCAAGCCCAAGGGGAAGAACTAGGATGGATGAAACCTTTTTGCAAGGACTCATCGAGTTGTTTCTTAAGCTCAGCTAGTTCTAGGGGTGCCATCTTATAAGGTCTCCTAGAGATTGGGACAGTTCTTGGAATAAGATCTATCACGAACTCGACATCTCTGTCAGGTGGAATTACTGGCAGTTCTTCTGGAAAGACATCCGGAAAGTCACGGACTACCGGGATATCTTCGAGTTCGAGTAGAGGGCTGGCATTAAGAGAGTAGAGCTGACGCTCAGCCATTCGGGTCAAGACATTGACTATCTTGCCGGATGGGTGTGTAAGTTGAACGGTCCTAGTATAGCAATCAATCTTGGCGTAATGAGTTGTCATCCAATCCATACCCAAAATGATGTTTATGTCCGAGGACTTGAGAGCGATTAGAGATGCTAGTAAAACAAGTCTATCGACAAGGATTTCATTTCCATGGCTTACCCTAGAGGTTTGCCATTTTGAACCAGGAGTTTGAATAACCATGGAAGTAGGCATGTCACAAAAAGTCATGTTGTGCGTTCGAGCATAGCTCTCAGATATGAACGAATGGGATGCTCCAGTATCGAAAAGAACAGATGCCGGATGGCAGTTAACGAGAAGTGTACCAAGGACGATGTTAGGATCCTCATAAGCTTCCTCGACAGAGACATAGTTGACATGACCACGTGCAGTGGGGATTGGCTTGACATAATTCACCTTGCCGGTTGGCTTACCACGGCCAACAGGTTTTCCTGGTTGGTTCTGAGGACACTCACGCATGTAGTGTCCCGGTTCTCCACACTTGAAGCATGTCACAGTGCTAGTGCATGGAGCAAAGTTGGAAGGTGGTCCTCCATAGGTCTTAGCAGGTGCATACTGTTGAGTTGGGCGAGGCGCCTCATAGGATGGCCTCGGTGTGTACTTGGGTGGAAGAGCAGTGTTAGGAACCCACACACGGCACTTGTGAGAGCCAGAGCCGGATGAGGAACCAAAGTCTCGAGTATGCTTGCGTGTGGCCTCGAAGTCGGTTTGGCCCGTTTCAGCACTGATAGCCTTGTTTACCAACTTCTGGAAGGAAGTGCACTCGTGCAGACGTAGATCTCGGCGGAGTTCAGGGCTGAGTCCCTTGCAGAACCTCGCCTGCTTCTTGGCATCGGTGGATACTTCCTCAGGTGCATAGCGTGCCAAGTTGCCAAACTCGCGACTATAGCCATCCACAGTTAAACGGCCCTGGGTGAAATTGCAGAATTCCTCCCGCTTGCGATCTATGAGACCTTCCGGGATGTGATGTTCACGGAATGCCTCACTGAACTCAACCCAAGTAGTGATTTTGCCAGCAGGACGCATAGCTTCAAAGTTTTCCCACCAAAGACTGGCAGGGCCCTCAAGATGGTAGGCGGCGTAGGTAACCTTGTCAGCTTTGGCCACACGGGCAGAGTGTAGCTTGTGGGTGACACTACGTAGCCAGTCATCCACATCCAGAGGTTTAGTGGAGTGATGGAACTTCGGTGGGCACATCTTGATAAAGTCATTGATTGACACCACGTCATTCCTCTGACGGAACCCAGTGTTCTGCTCTATGCGTTCCAGCAGACGGTTGGTCTCTCTCTTGTTCCGTTCTGCCTCGAGCATAACTTCCGCCAAGGAGGGTGGTTGGGGCAGATTCCCATCTCTAGCCCCACTAGCCTCACCCTGCTCCTGGGCAGCAGGAGTGTTGCGAGTGTTGACCATCCTAAGAAAACAAAACATCGGTTTAGACAAGGATGGCAAAAATTTGACATAGAAGTGCAGAATGTAATGGATGACACGGAATGTAGAGATGTTCATCCGTACGACATGGTAATATAGAAACTGCTATATATACACCAGTGGTCATACACACCATACATAGTTTAGTACAAGCCAAGGCTAAAGTACAACTGCGGTGAAAGACGATACATCCCATCAAAGGCATTCCAAGCTCCTATACATTATTTAACTACACCTCCGGAACTCAGTACACACTAAGTCATATTCCACAAGACGCGCAGGACTGTGGGAATACAACTACTACAATACTACTACTACCATGGTCTAGCTCAGACATTCCCGTAGTAACCTTCGTAAAGATTACCACCGTAGCCTGGAAGTGGAACAGACGGATCTTGAAACTCGCGAGCACTCGAAGGCTGTGGACCATAGGGACATGGATGTCGCCTCGGTCCCGATGCTGGTGGTAATCGACACCCACGTGGAGGTGTAATACCCCCAACGTCACGCCAATCCATGCAATCAGGCAGACGAGTCCGTACGGGGTAAAAATCCCGCATATCCAGATATCCGGCGTGCACAGCAGGTGCAAGCCGTGTCAAAGTAGTCCAGTGGGCGGCTCGAGTGTTATACAGCTCCATTCGGAGGGCACGGACCTCACAGTCCCTATCCTCCAGCATCTAAACAGTAGTCTGAAGCAGTGGCTCTTCATGAGCAGCATCAGTATACAGACCAGTGTAGTAGCCTTCCTCTCCGGGAAGTGAGGCTGGCATGTAACAGAACTCAGTGGTCAGCAACAGGGCATGCCTAGCCCGTAGAATGGTCATCATCGAATAGGCGGCATCCTGTACTGCCATCTCGATGGTAACCCCGAGTCCATAAGACCAATGGATGGAGTCATTAGCTCCGGGATATGAGGGGTATATCCGGACTGTGCAGAAATACTGACTCTGATTGAAATCCTGGTACTGTTCCTCCACGGTGTACTCAGGATACCAGCGATAACCGGTCTCAGTCAGCACACAGACTAGCATGGACGTGTGACCGGGCACATTAATGCACCGAGTCAAACGAACCACTTGGTGAGGGGTGCGGCCAGACATCTGAAACACGAAGTAATGCAAAGGCATTAGTGTTTCTGGAAGAAATTGGGCAGCATAACAACTGTAAATGCTCAACAAAGATTTGAGACATCATACAAATGATAGCATAACCACTCAACAGTTCCATATCAAGGTTCCGAGTCCAACAATCATCATACTAAAAGGATAGAAACTGAACTGAGGCTTGAAACCAACAATCCTAAGAGTCTACGGGTTAGTAACACGTGAACCTAGTAAGGATAAGAGGCCTAGTCCTAAATCCCCGTAGAAAGAATAGACTGACTCAGATCAGAAGGGCATAAGGTAAAGGAGTAAAAAGAGCCTTACGTTCCCTTCCACAATCAACTCCCCTACATATAACTAAGAATTTTTCTAGACTCAACATCGACCAGTTTGGCTTGATAAACCTACAGGCAGTCCAGCTCTGATGCCAACACTGTCAGGACCCCGATCCTAAGTCACACCGATCTAGCTGTAACACGTCATATCACTTTGCGGCCTCACGCACGGTAACCCCACGGGTGCCACCTTACCTGACCCGGGAACGTTTGCGCATTTTGGCACACGTATATGACAGTGTCGCTAGCATCCATATGACAGAGAACCCGGGCCGACATGGCTAGTTATAAACCAAAAGTGGCACTAGATTACAGAGATAGGCATCCATGACCCAGCAACGAACATGTCGGTCATCAACGTATGAACCCAAGTCGTAGCAAGCTACATGGACTTAAAGGAACAACGCGTGACATTTCCCCTAAGGGACAGACACAGGAACGAAGAAGGACACATGTCGGCTAGCCTACGTGTTCCGAGCAGTAGCAAGCTACCAAGGCTCATTGGAATCACTAGGAGGCATTTCCCTGTAAGGTATGCTACCAAAGGAAAACAACTAGGTGTCGGATCCCACACATACCAAGCATTTCAACCATACACACAATATGCTCAATATGTGCAAATACAACATTGCATCACAACAGAACTCTATGACTCAAAGTACTTTATTTAAGAGGCTCCAAGAGCCATACATAACATATCCATACAGGTAGGGGTCACATGACCCAACACTCAAGTCATACAGTCATACAAGCACAAGCGGAAGCTACATGTCTGAGTACAGACAACTTAGAAAATAAAACAGGCTTGGTGTAGCCTGACTATCTACAAGGCCCTTCACAAGCTCCGGATCTCCGTCTGGGTGTCAAGCTACTCGTCGACGTCAACATCTATGTAGAACCCATCAGCAAGGGCAGGGTTCTCCTGTGCAATAGTTATTAAGCAAACATGAGTACAAAGGTACTCGGCAAGTCTTACCACAGAACCTATCATACATGCAATATTATCAAAGGGGGTAATGGAGTTCATAGCAGAAAGCCAGCTTTGACTCTTGGCTAACCTATACTACAACTCTCAACGGATTGCAAGATGTTATTACGAACACGAGTCCTCTACTCACCACAATAATACACTACCGAGGGTCCTCTTCCGTCATCCTACGGAAGGGCCATCCACGGCACTCACACTTATCTTGAGGCTTTTAGTAGTATCCATCAACTTGTCTATGAACTGTAAGAGTAACCAAGTAGTCCGTACCGCGAACAACGGCTATTCGAATAGATTGATAACCCTGCAGGGGTGTACTTCTTCACACACGCTTCCACCACTTATCGTTGTTTACTCGACATGTACTCGGCAACCTTCAAGCGGAAGCCCAGCGAGGGTGTCGGCCACGACCTGACTAACTACACAAGTCTCTCGTCCAGGTTTATCGCCTATTTGGGTTCCATCCGTGGGGAGATCCGGCCGGGGTGTCGCTCACGGCCCCAAACGATGTGTACAGGGTTCCCGAGTCACCAAACGGGCAACCGGTACACTGTGCCACGTACCTGTCGCATCACAACCCACCCCGAGGGTCAGCGCTGTGCACGACCTCCAGTAAACTATAAACACCAGAAACTAGTTGCAACTCCTAGACAGAGATCAAGGGTAATTAATAAGCCGAGAGGGTCCATTGGTTTCGGGACCAATGCATGGTAGTAACTGGAACTTGAACCACACATATAGATCTCGGGTCCTATGAACGGTTCCAATGAAACAACCCACCACGTACTCCTACATGGCCTTTCATCGATACCTTTACCAAGCATATTACACACTTCCTTCTCTTTATCGGTATGATCATTTCACTCTGATCCATCACCCAGATGAACCAGACCTGACACAACTCTAAGCATAGCAGGCAACATAAACAAATAGCATGGTGGATCACACATCACATGGCTCAATCAACTCCTACACATGCTAGTGGGTTTCAACTATTTACTGTGGCAATGACAGGTCATGCAAGGGAATAGGGTTCAACTACCGCAGCAAGTAGCAGTTCACACGTTGTTGCCTTAATGCAGTAAAAGAGAGCAGGAGCGAGAAGATTGGTTTTGTGTCGGAATGATCAATGATTTCTTGCCTGACAAAGTGGTTGTCGGGTACTGCTCTTCAGCTGGATACGCAGCAGTATCCTCGGGAGCAGGACCTAACACGGAGAATACCGGCGATACAATCATTAAACAAACAAATGCAACAATATGATGCATGCTCATGACATGGCAAGATGCATGTGTTTTGGGCTAATGCAACTATAACCAGAAGGGTTTGAGCCTATTTGAATCAAAGATTCAAATTGGCACTTTAGCTATTATTTAATTAAGTGCATTATGTGATTCAAATTGGCACTTTAGCTATTATTTAATTAAGTGCATTATCATGTTTTAATGTATACAGCAAGGTTAACTTGCTCAAACATGCATGAAACCAGTGCCATTGGAAAGATTGGATTTTTTTGATCAATTTTCATATATAAATCTTTTCCATCTGAGCTACTGTTGAATTTATATGATTTTTTGAAGTTTAGGCATTTTCTGGAATTTCCTGAATTATTTTTAAATCTAAAAATCCCAGAAAATCCTTTACTGCGTCGGCATGACATCATGTTGACGTCAGTCAGTCAACAGGGCGGCCCAGGTCAAACCTGACCAGTGGGACCCACTGGTCAGTGTCATAGTTAACTAATTAGCTAATTAGAATTAAATTAACACTTAAACTAGGTTTGACTAGCAGGCAGGGCCCACATGTCAGTGACCCAAGGGGGTCAAACCCGTGGTCAAACAGGCCCAACTCGCCGGCGTTTAGCCGCCGGCGAGGCCAAACACGGCGGTGAGGTGCGGGTTTTGTGCTCCGGCTGCCAAAACGACGGCGGAGCACACCTACGGGTAGCTGGAGGCAAACCGCATCGAATGGAGGTGGTGGCTGGCCTCGGGGTCGCTGGAGATGACGCCGACGACGAGTCCAGCGGCTGCCGGAGTTCGGCGAAGTCGAAACGACGGTGCGGTGCTCGTAGGGGTGCGTGGAGTGGTCCTACAGCACCTACGCGTGACAGTGAAGCTGATAGGCACGGTGGCCGGGCCATTAGATGGTCGGAGCCTCGTCGGCGACGAGCTCCGCGGCGGCGCATGCAGGTGAGCTACGTGCGGTGCGTTCCAGGGCAGGAGAGAGCCAACGGAGAGGGGAAGGACGAAGCTGGGCTCACAGAGGTTGCAGCTGACGCCGGAGCGAGCTTGGGGGCGGTCGGAGCTGAGCGGGACGGCGAGGGGGATCTCCGCGGCCGGAGTTGGGGAAGAAGGGGTCGGGGGTGTCTCCAGGGTGGGCGAGCGCTCGGGGCTCGGCCTGCTCGATGTAGTCGAGGACGGCGGAGACGACGGACACGACGACAGGGCTCAGGGACGACGGTGGGCGCGGCAACTATGACGGTGTGAGCACGGCGGCGTCGGCCATGGTGCGGGGAGGGCGAAGGAGAGGAGCTGGGGAGAGTGGAGAGTGTCTGCGAGGTCGGGGACGAGGTGGACGATCGATCCAAGCCTCCAGGGCGGCGAGGGGAGGAAGCAGGGCGGCGGGCAGCTGCGTGGAGCGCGCTGCGGCCGCCGTCGAGCACCTGCCTGCCTGCCTGGCCGAGCCAAGCAGCTCGCTGGAGCGGCAGCTGGGCTGGGCCAGCAGGTGGGCCGGTTGGGCGTGAGGTAACCTTTCTCTCTCTCCTTTTTCCTATTTCTTTTCTGTTTCATTTCTTTGGCAACTTTGTTTAATTAATAAAAATGCCAGAACATTTTTATAACTCATAAAACTTGTCATGCCCACTGTATATAATATGAACAACATGGAACATTATAGTTTATGATTATTTGGGCACATAAAATATTTTATAGCATTAAAATGCCCAAATGCAAATACCATATGATTTAATCCAGAGACCTTGGATGTCCTAGAAAATTGTGCACCATTTTTGGCAGAGGTTTAAGACCAAGGCAGAAATGATGGACATTTTTTAGGGGCATTTTGGGTACATTGGAAAAGATTTTATCAAACCCTAGTTGTTAGAAGAGGGGTGATGGGGTTTCTGTCATTTCCATTTCAAGTTTCTTTGATAAGTAAACATGATGCACACTCTAGCTAGTCCTAATGCAAGTGCTAAACTAGGGATGTGACAAAAATGCCTATGCATAGGAAGTATGTTAGACCTAGATTGGTTTATCACATGTTTTATGATGCTCTCTTTTGCTTCAATTCTTATCTTTCATGTGAGCATCATTGAAATCTCAATGCCTGGCTAAAAGGCTTTAAAGAAAAGTGCTTATTGGGAGACAACCCAATATTTATATTTTCTGTTATACAATAAATTTTCCATCTAGCCTCTGGTTAGATTTGTTTTTGAGACCTTTGGGATGATTTGGAAGATAGTGGATTGGTTTTGCTGAAAGGCAAAAACTTTTGCACCCAGTGTTATGATTTTTTTCTTATTACTGGAGCGTGATAAATTCTCGAATTTTTACACATCTCTGACCTAAAAATTCCCGGTGTTTTCCTAATTTTTAAGATTTTTTAGAGATACACAGGTTTTACGTCAATTCACATCTTTACAGACTACCCTGTTTAAGACTGATTCTGTTTTCTTGTGTTGTTTGCTTATTTCGATGCATCTATGGCTAGTATCGGGGGGTATGAACCATGGAGAAATTGAAATACAGTAGATATTACACCAATATAAAATAAGAATGAGTTCACAACATTACCTACATGTAAGGATTGTATTTTTTTTTACTAACAGATCTCATGATTTTCTGTTAAGTTTGTGTTGTGAAGTTTTCAAGTTTTGGGTACATATTTGATGGACTATGGAATAAGGAGTGGCAAAAGCCTAAGCTTGGGTATTCCCAAGGCACACCAAGGTAATATTCAAGGACAACCAAGAGCCCAAGCTTCGGGATGCCCCGGATGGCATCCCCTCTTTCATCTTCATCTATCAGTAACTTTACTTAAGGCTATATTTTTATTCACCTATGATATGTGTTTTTCTTGGAGTGTCTTGTATGATATGATTATTTGCTTTTTAGTTTGCCACAATCATCTTTTCTGTACACACCTTTTGAGAGGGACACACATGAATCGTGATTTATTGGAATACTCTATGTGCTTCACTTATATTTCTTGAGCTAGACAATTTTGCTCTAGTGCTCCACCTATATCTTGTTAGAGCACGGCATGGATTTATTTTATAGAAATTACTGAACTCTCTTGCTTCACTTATACTATTTTGAGAGTCTCTAAGCAGCATGGTAATTTTCTTAGGTTGTGAATTTAGTCCTAATATGGTGGGCATCCAAGGGAGGTATAATAAAAACTTTCATATAGAGCATTGAATACTATGAGAAGTTTGATTCCTTATGGTTGTTTTGAGATATGAAGATGGTAATATTAGAGTCATGTTAGTAGTAAATTGTGGAGTTAAAGAAATAATTGTGTTAAGGTTTGTGATTCCCGTAGCATGCACGTATGGTCTCCTAACCATGTAACCAAATTGAAGCACATTGTGTCTTGATTGTTTATCTTTGCGTGAAAGTCGGGCGCGTGCGATGGTTAACTCCTACCAACTTATCATCTAGGAGCATGCGTAGTAGTACTTTGCTTCGAGGGCTAATAAACATTTTGCAATAAGTATGTGAGTCCTTTATGACTAATGTTGTGTTCATGGATTATACGCACTCTCACTCTTCTATCATTGCTAGCCACTCTAGTACTGCGCAACTTTCGCAGGTGCATCAAACCACCTTATACCGTTCCTCAAAACAGCCACAATACCTACCTATTATGGCATTTTCATAGCCATTACGAGATATATATTGCCATGTAACTCCATCGTTCGGTTTATTATGACACGCACCATCATTGTCATATTGCTTTGCATGATCGTAAGATAGCTAGCATGATGTTGTCATTGCTACGCTAGATCATTGCACATCCCGGTGCACCACTGGAGGCATTCATATAGAGTCATATTTTTGTTCTAGTATCGATTTGCAATATCAAGTTGTAAGTAAATAAAAGTGTGATGATCATCATTATTAGAGCATTGTACCATGTGAGGTTTTGAATAAAGAGGCCAGAGTCTCCAAAAAAAGAGCGGAGCCTAAAAAAATGAGAGAAAAGAGAGAAGGGACAATGTTACTATCCTTTTCCACACTTGTGCTTCAAAGTAGCACCATGTTCTTCGTTATAGAGAGTCTCCTATTTTGTCATTTTCATATATTACTTGTGGAAAATTTTCATTATAGAACTTGTCTTGTACATTCCAACGATGGGCTTCCGCAAATGCCCTAGGTCTTCATGAGCAAGCAAGTTGATGCACACCCACTAGTTTTCTTTTGAGCTTTCATACACTTATAGCTCTAGTGCATCCGTTACACGGCAATCCCTACTCACTCACATTGATATTAATTGATGGACATGTCCATAGTCCATTGATTTGCCAAGTTCATGTGAGACTTTCTCCCTACTTTTGCCCACTACCACCTTCCATTCCACCCATAGTGCTATGTCCATGGCTCATGCTCATGTATTGCATGAAGAGTTGAAAAGGCTGAAGCGCGTAAAAAAGTATGAAACAATTGCTTGGCTGACAACGGCGTGGGCATGATTTATACTTTGTGCTGCGAAGAGGGAGCATAACAAGACTATATGATTTTGTAGGGATAACTTTCTTTAGCCATGTTATTTTTTAAGCTTAATGGTTTGCTTTCTAGTGTGCTTGAAGTATAATTGTTTTTATGTCAATATAAACTTTTGTTTTGAATCATGTGGATCTGAATATTCATGCCAAATAAAAGAGATTGCATTGATAAATATGTTAGGTAGCATTCCACATCAAAAATTCTGCTTTTATCATTTACCTACTCGAGGACGAGCAGTAATTAAGCTTGGGGATGTTGATACATCTCCAACGTATCTATTATTTTTTATTGTTCCATGCTATTATAGTATCTATTTGGATGTTTTATATGCATTAATATGCTATTTTATATTATTTTTGGGACTAACCTATTAACCTAGGGCCTAGTGCCAGTTTTTGTTTTTTCCATGTTTTTGAGCTTCGCGGAAAAGGAATACTAAACGGAATCCAAACGGAATAAAACTTCATGATGATTTTTCTTGGACCCGAAGACACCCAAGGGACTGGGAGTACAAGTCAGAAGAGCCACGAGGCGGCGACAAGGGTGGAGGGTGCACCCTAGGGGGTGGGCGTGCCCCTACCTTGTGGGCCCCTTGTGACCCCCTGACCTACTTCTTCCTCCTATATATTCACATATATTCCCAAACCAGCAGAAGCATCCATGAAAACTCTTTTCCACCACCGCAACCATCTGTTCCCGTGAGATCCCATCTTGGGGCCTTTTACGGCATCCTGGCGGAGGGGGATTCGATCAAGGAGGGCATCTACATCAACTCTATTGCCCTTCCGATGAAGCGTGAGTAGTTTACCCCGGACCTACGGGTCCATAGCTAGTAGCTAGATGTCGGGGACGAACCGATCGACACCTATGGGATAACTGGAGTCCCTTATACGGCTGACGGGCGCGGGGTTGTGCAAAGAGCGGGTCTAGGAGCCAGCACAAGGATCGTTTACCAAGGTTCGGGCCGCGAAGATGCGTAATACCCTAGTCCTGCTTAGATGTGTATTTGAGTGTTCTTGACCTCTTGAACTAGCTACGGTGCGTGCCTAGTCCAAAAGATCTGAATCCTTCTCCAGTATGCCTCGAGCCTCCTTTTATAGTCAAAAGGGGTTGCCATAGTGGCACACAGGATGTGGAAATGTATACAGTGTACAAGCTTATCTCCTGCCATTACGGGACAAGACGCATTAAATGCGCTACTTAGGTGTCCACTCATTTTATCGGGGATGGCGACGAGGCCCGTCACATCCGTCGCCGCTCCTGTGGCTACGACGCGCATCCAGGCCAACGAGGCATGCAGCGCCATGTAGGTTGGCAGGCAGCTGAGATGGCGTGGTGGTAGGGTCTTCACGAAGATCTGCATGCCACCACGCAGGTGCTTGACTAGCTGGATCAGGAACCACATACTGCCACGTGGGTACTTGCCTGAGCTAGTGGGTCGGCCGCCGAGCTGGGGCGATGATGGGGCGGCAAGGGCTTGCCGCGGTCTAGCGTCTGTTCTCGGCAAGGGTCTTGCCGGGTCCTTTGTGAGCGCCCTCGACAAGAGGCTTGGCGGGACTTCGGGGGTATCTTCGGCAAGGAGCCTTGCCGGGGCCTCGTGGGCATCCTCGGCAAGGAGCCTTGCGATCGTCTTGTCTTCCGGTTCTCATCTAGGATTCGTAGACCCTTTGTCTTCACAAAGATCTGCATGCCATCACGCAGGCGCTTCCCGAGCCTTGGTTCCAACATTGTTGATCGTGTTGGAGCTCCTAGGCTCAAGGTGGCTGCAATGGAGGCGTTGGGTGAGTTGCCCCAGCAAGGGTTTTTGTCGGGGTTGTGCAGGCCGCCCCGGCAAAGGTCTTGTCGGGGGAAGTCTATCTTATTGCTTGGCCTTCTTGCGCCACTGTCTTGGCGCTGCTCTGGTAGTCTTGTGCTTTGGTTTCCCTCCTCTGTCGTGTTAGGTGTGGCCGCAGGCATGGCTCTGACTGCCCGTGCATAAGTAAGGGGTACAAAGGAGAGCCCCTACTTTTGTACACCGTTAGGAGCCCCCGGGCCTGGGCCATACATAAGCGCGACGCGTTGTTGGGCTAGGCCCAGAATGGTGCGCGGGCAGTTGGGGCCGGATTCTTTTTACTGCAGTAACTCCTCCGGTGGTTGCGCTTCCCCACGATCTGTGTTGAATGCATGACGTGCGGGTCGTGCGTGGGGCGGTTGCTACACGCTCGTGTCACGTCGTAGTAAATGGTAAAGGGGGCGGCCCACGCCTTCCCCATAAAAAGGGAAAACTGCAGGCGCACCGCTCATTTACCTTCTGCGCTTCTTCAATCTCGGATTCATCGTCCCCCCCCCTTCTTCTTCAAGCGAAAAGCTGAAGCTCTTGCCTCTGCCCGCCGCCGCCGCGCTCTCATTGCTTTGGATTTCTCACCTCTTCCCTAGCTGCCATGGCACCCAAGACCGGTAAAGGCAAGGGAGTGGCCGAGAACGCGGGGGAGAAGGAGTTACCGGAGAGCGAGTTGGCGGTGGTTCGGACGCAGCTCGCCTACTTCCCCCCGACGGTCGATGCGGTCGAACTTAGGGACTACTTCAAGCCTCTGTGGGGGAGGCATACGACGGGGCATCCGGCCACGCGCATCGTCCCCGCCGATTCTGCTCAGGCCGACCCGTACCCCTTTTTTGTCGACTACTTCTCCTGCGGCCTCTGTCCCCCTTTCTTCGTTTTTTTAATGATGTTATGCACACCTACGGCTTCCATCTTCTAGATTTTACGCCGAATGTCGTGGTGTGTATGGCTTTCTTCGCCCACCTCTGTGAGGGTTTCGCCGGGATGGTTCCCAGCACGGTGCTCTTCCGCCACTACTTCTATCCTCGCATGCAGGCGGGGGGCGCCATCTCCGGCTGCGTCACCTGGATTCCACAGACCCAGGAGAAGGGTACGTATCCGGAGGGTGCGCAGAAGGAGAGGTGGGAGGAGTGGAGGAGTCGGTGGTTATGGATCAAGGAGGATGATCGACTGGAGTTCTGCCAGGTTCTCAGAGCCCGCCGATCCGCCACAGGGACTGGGGGGATGCCGACGTCAACGACAAGAAGCTCTCGATCGCCACCACCAGGATCCACCGTCTCGCCAAGGCCGAGCTCACCCTTGAGATAATCGGGGCTGATTTCATCCGCCGCCGAATCGCGCCACTGCACAACAAGGGGAGGCCGGCTTCGCTTTTCAGGAAC
Source organism: Secale cereale (assembly GCA_902687465.1). Lineage (NCBI taxonomy): Eukaryota > Viridiplantae > Streptophyta > Magnoliopsida > Poales > Poaceae > Secale > Secale cereale. Next base: position 540,377,110 of record LR738714.1, read on the forward strand.
GCGGCCAACGTCATGAGGCTCCGCCCTAGTCTGAAGCACAACTTCACGGTGATGGAGCATGCCCAATTTTTTTTGAACTATATGCCCATTTTTGCCAGAGGCTCTTCCAGCTTGACGTGGACCGCGACGGCAGGGCTGAGAGGACCGGCAAGACCGCGAAGGCCAGCAAGGCCGTCAAGGGGCCTCTATTTGGGTTGCCGGCGGGAGTGGTCCCGCTGAGCAACAACTCTCGCCAGCCCGCCATTATTGCCACAATGCCGGACTTCAATGCGCATGGCCTTGACCCAGCCTGGGCTGAGCCGCCAGCGGATCAGGTGCAGGAGTTTTTTGTCACCTTGTCGGAAGGCTATGTTCGCGAAGCGCCGGTGCTCATCCGCGACACCACCAAGGAGGAGCTGGATTATATTGCCGCCAGGGCGGCGGAGGCAGCGCTTGCCCTAGAGGCCGGCAGCGCTGGCCAAGTGGAGGATGAGTCCGACACGGTCGCGGAGGATGAGGAGCTCGCCAGATGGGCGGAGTCTGCTGGGAAGGCCAGCGGCGCCGACGCCGACGCTCCTCTTATTAAACATGTGGTCGAGGCGTCAACCGAAGAGGAGGTCGAGGCCGTCGACCCTCCGGCCACAGGGAGGCAACGCGTCCTGCGGTGGGCCAGCTCTGGTGAGTCGGTCCGGCCCGGCAGGATCGCGCAGCGGCAGCAGCCCCAGGAGCAACTCATGCGTGAGACGAGGGCGATGAAGGCCGCGACAGTGAAGAGGGCGGAGAAGACAGCGGTGGCTAAGAGGATGGTGTAACATCCCAAATTTTCAATTTGAAATGTTATACATAGATCATATTGCATATCATATTTTATTGCATTTGTGTGTTGCGATCCCCAGAAATTCAAGGAAACTCAAGGACCCACGGAGAGAGTTAGGGATTTTATCGTTCTCGTATTTGAGCTTTCTCAAATACCGGTACGGGGATCACTTTGGTTTTAATTGTTTTTCTCTCCTAAAAATATTTCTTAATAAAATATATGAGCGGAGATAATATGACTTCTCCAAAATAAAATAAATATTGGAGGAAAAATATTAAAATCACTTTTGGTATTTTATTCAGATTTTATTACAATTTTATTTGCATAGGAAAAATACGTGTTTTTCAAAATTGCATTTAGGTCCCGTAAAAATGTTCACATTGTCCTAAACATTATTAGAGGACGGTGAAAATTTGTTTCGGAATTTTTCGAGTCTGTTTAGTATTTTGTTTCGCCAGTTTTGCCGTGCCAGGACTATTTAGAAAAAAAAGGTGCACCGACCTAACCGGGCCGTGTCCGGCTAGGACTCCGCCCGGGGGCCTTTATAAGCCCAGCCGGCCGGCCCCAGCCAGCCCACCCGCCCGAGCCGCCCGCGCCCTAAACCTAGCCAGCCGCCGCCGCCACTCGCCACCGCCACCGCTGCTGCCGCCGTCCCGCCGCCGGTAGCCGCCACCGTCGGAGTTCACCGCAGTCGAGGTAGTTGACGCCGCCGCCGCCGGTTTTATAAAAAACCGTTCGGTTCGTTTTTTTTAAACCCTAGATTTGTTTTTTTAATAGATCGGTTCAGTTCTGCCGCCGATTTAGTTATCTAGCGGACGTTCGTCCGTTCGTTTGTTTTAATGAACGTTTTTCGTCTTTTAGTAACAGACAGCGAATGTTCGTTCATTAGCATGTTCGTCCGTTTGTCTTTTCAGGGTTTTGCCGCGATTATTTTCGATCGCGATTTCTGCCCAGCTCTTCTTTTTAGTTTTTCTTTTCGCTCGTAAGTTGGAATCAGCCGATTCAAGCACCCAGATCTTCGTCTCAAAGCCCTCTTTCTATTTAACCAACTTGAACAAGGTTTTGCTACTGTAAAATTTGACTTTAGTTCAATCAAGTAAACAGATCTTGTTTCTTTCGCAGTTTGAGTTTCGTTGCTCCGTTTGATTTGATTCTTTTTGCAAACCGGAGTTCTTAAGTTGAACTTTCTAGTTTTATCTTCTTATTTGGAGTTTTACCTGCGCATCTCTGATTGTTTGCTTATGTATGCTATTGTTTGCTTGCGATAGAATTCCCGGAGTGCGAAGCGTGCTACTACGAGTCCCTAGGTCATGCGAATCATCGGCAAGGCAAGTAACACTTTGATCATACCCTTTATTACCCAATTTTTATGCATTAGATCAAACCCTCACACATTGCATGAGTAGGGTCTCTTAACTTGTGGGTCTGGGAAGTAGATTCAGGTAGAACCTATTACCTGCATTATTATCAAACCCTTGGGAGTTACTTCTACGTTATGCTTAGGTTGCTATGCTATGCTCGTAGACGTGGATTGGGTTTGAGATTATCCATGACAGATGTGAGATGTTAATTAATGATTCAACTTAAGGTGGCTACTTTAATACACATCTGGGTGGATTGGTTGCAGGGCGCCTGGAGAATCCAGTGTTGTCCTAGGAAATCCCGAAGGAACCGTGTGATTATCCTATGGAATACTACCCAAGCTCAAAGGGATCATAAAACTATTCATGCTAGAAACTTCCGTGTGTAGCCACAATGCCATTATGGACTCTGGCATAGTATGAGTAAGTTGTGTGAGCTCTTTCAATGGTGGACTAGCAGATGTAGGGGAAAGTAGGTGTACGGATCCACCCGGGGTAAAGAGTAAATGCTTCTGAAAGACTGTGTCTCGGTCATCCGTTTCTCAAACACCATGAAGTG
>LR738714.1:540380874-540401652 GCA_902687465.1 Secale cereale
GAACACAAAGACTTCGGTCCATTCGGATCGTGGTCGCTACAAGATGGTATCAGAGCACACGCTGACCGTAGGATACAACCACTAAGATAAGCCTTAGGTCACTCTTCTCTACTCATTTCTGACTCCTCTCCATTTTCTACTCTTTAGGATGGTAGACCCAAGGAACAAGTTCACTCAACCGGATGAAGACACACCTTTTGGATGACACTTGAAGGAAGTCACTAGGTACCTGAACATCGGAATACCAAGCTTCACCGGGACCTACACCGCCACTCTACCAGAAGAGGAGCGATGTAATATTCAAGTTCAAATTGCCGGGAGGACATTCACACCATCCACTGAGCCCATAGAGTTTTCTTTTGATGCACCAACCTGGAGTCTAGGCAAGAGTATGGCAGCCCACATTACCATGGGACGTATTGGAGAAGTCTACAAGCAGGAGCTGAAGGACACTATATACCAGATATGTGGACGCCGAGATGAGCAATGAGACATGATCAGTACTCGGAAGGACAGGTCCATTACAACGTTCATACAGGAGTTAAACCAGCACATTCGTCGATAGTAGCACCATATGTGCGCAGGCATGATAGATTTGAAGAAGGCGTTAACCAGGAACTCAGAGCTAGAAGAGGAACTCAAGTTTACACGTGACGGATACGAGGAGGAGATGACAATACTTGTGGAGAAGAATGATGACTTGACAAGGAAGCTAGGAGTATTCATGGGTGATCCAACGCCAGGAAGAGAAGAAGAAGAAGAACCCAAGAAGATTCGTTCTGAGGACTACATCATCATCGATGACACGGACTCGGACCCTGATGATAGTGATGATGACTATGAAGATGAAGCTGGAGCAGATATCATGGAATCTTCCACCGATCAAAATTTCTAGATGACCACCCTATGACCAGTAGTTTTTCCCCATAAAGTAGAATTTAGAGCACTTTTGTAATGTTAGTTAGAATCTTTTTATGCCCTTGTTTGAAATTGATTGGTGTGATATGTTTGTGTTTGTCTCATGTGCATATGGGTAGTGAAGTTTCCCCTATACCTCATTTCTATTCTAACCTCTTCCCTCTACACCCATCAGATGCCTCCGAGACTTGAGCCTGGATTTCAGTTTCCCCCTGAGCTCACTCAGTTGATCTAGCAGCAGAACACTTTGATGCAACTTCTTGTCTAGAACAATCAGAACAATCAGAATAACAACAACAACCCTCCACCACCACCACCCGTGGACAACCTGACACGTTTCCTAAGGTTGCAACCACCGGTGTTTTCTAGTAGCATTGAACCAATAGTTGCTGATGACTGGCTGCACAAGATTGGAAGGGAGTTGACCACCGCAAATTGCACGGATGCTAAGAAGGTGTGTTTTGCCGCACACCAATTGGCTGGACCAGCAGCAGCATGGTGGGAGAATTACACAGCCACTTTCCCTGTAGCCAATGTCACTTGGGATCAGTTTCAGCAAGCTTTTCGCACTGCCCGTGTCTCAACTGGAGCCATGAGCATGAAGAAGCGAGAGTTTCACAACTTGCGCCAAGGAAATCGTACTGTGGCTCGGTACGTAGATGAGTTTAGTACTCTATCTCGTTATGCCCCTGATGATGTGCCCACGGATGCCGCGAAGCAGGAGAAGATTATGGAAGGGCTGAATGATGAGATGAGCATATAGTTGATGGTGACAACCTTCAACAACTACCAGGAATTGGTAGATAGGGCTCTTATGATTGAAGGGAATCAGCAGCAGATTGAAAGCCGCAAGAGGAAGTATGGACAAGGAAGGAATACCTCTAGAGCCCAGCAGAAGCCCCGTTTCACCCCGAACTCGGGAGGATACACCCATAACCATGGAAGCCACACCCATAATGGAGGGAGTTCTCACAACCACAATGGCTCTAAGAATGGGAATGGGAATGGAGCAAGCAATAATCAGAACCGCTCCACTCCATCCACACCCGCCAAGAGGGATTAAGGTCACATTGCCTGTTTCAAGTGCGGGAAGAATGGACACTACGCCACGGACTACCCTGAAGCTAAGACTGGGAACAGCAATGGAAGCACTGGGAAGAAGCCCAATCCTTTCAACAAAGGACAAGTGAACCATGTGACCGTGGAGGAAGTTGAAGAGCAACCTGATGCAGTTGTCGGCAAGTTTTTGGTTAAGTCATTTACCGCAGTAGTTCTTTTTGATACTGGTGCATCACATTCATACATTTCAAGGGGATTCGTGAATAGATATAAGTTGCCCACCAAAGTCCTTATGACCCCCATGTTAGTAAATTCACTCTGAGCGGAATACATGGCAAATCAAGGATGTTTTCAGATGCCATTGACCATTGGACGCCATGCTTTTCCCTCAGACTAGATAGTTTTGGAGTCACAAGGATTGGATGTGATACTAGGTATGGATTGGCTATCGATGTATGGAGGGAACATCGATTGTGCGAGTAAGTCTATTTTGCTTACCACCCCGGGGGGAAAAAGGATCAAATATGTATCTAGGCATTCGCCTAGGAGGACACAAGTAAATTCTCTCTCTGGAGTTGTTCAGGAGGAAGTGCATGTAGTAAGGGATTATCCGGATGTATTTCCAGAGGAGCTACCAGGCATGCCGCCGGATAGGGATATTGAGTTTTTGATAGAGCTATTGCCTGGCACCAGACCAATATCGAAGAGACCATACCGAATGCCAGCAAATGATCTGGAGGAGATCAAGAGGCAAATTAAGGAGTTATTGGAGAAAGGATTTATTCGACGAAGTTCATCACCTTGGGGAGCCCCAGTGCTTTTGGTCGAGAAGAAGGATGTATCTTTAAGAATGGTCGTTGATTATCGGGCACTGAATGAAGTGACGATTAAGAATAAGTACCCGCTGCCGATGATCAATGATTTGTTCGACCAACTTCAAGGAGCTAAAGTATTCTCCAAGATCGATCTACGATCAGGATACCACCAGTTGAAGATCCGAGAGAAGGATATACCCAAGACAGCCTTCACCACAAGGTATGGGCTATATGAGTATATGGTTATGTCACTTGGATTGACTAACGCCCTACCTATTTCATGAGTATGATGAATAAGGTGTTCATGGAGTTCTTGGATAAGTTTGTCGTGGTATTCATTGATGATATCTTGGTGTACTCAAAGAACGAAGAGGGACACAAGGAGCATTTGCGTTTGGTTCTTGAGAAGCTCGGAGAACATCAGTTGTATGCCAAGTTTAGCAAATGCGAGTTTTGGTTGAAGGAAGTAGGATTCTTAGGGCATGTTATATCAGGAGAAGGTATAGCAGTGGATCCTGTCAAGGTGCAGGCAGTCACTGAGTGGTTGGCACCCACCTCAGTTGGAGAGATCCGTAGTTTTCTTGCACTCGTGGGATATTACCGGAGATTCATAGCGAATTTCTCCAAGATTGCAAAGCCTATGACGGCATTGCTGAAGAAGGACATCAAGTTCTATTGGACTGAAGAGTGCGAAGAAAGTTTCCAGGAGTTTAAGAAACATTTGACGACAGCCCCAGTGATGATCTTGCCAGATATACGCAAGGATTTCCAATTGTATTGCTACGCTTCCCGCTTAGGACTTGGAGGGGTACTCATACAGGATGGACGAGTTGTTTCTTATGCATCTCGTCAACTTCAACCGCATGAGTTGAATTATGCTACGCATGATTTGGAGCTAGCAGCTGTAGTGTATGCGCTCAAAACCTGGAGACATTTCCTCATTGGAAACTGTTGTGATGTGTACATGGATCACAAGAGTTTGAAGTACATTTTCACCCAGAAGGAACTGAACCTCAGACAGAGGAGATGGTTGGAGCTCATAAAGGATTATGATATGAAGCTGCACTATCATCCTGGCAAGGCCAATGTCGTCGCAGACGCTCTGAGCTGGAAGAGTTATGCCAATACCCTAGTAAAAGGAGGATTACCGAAGGAGATAGCAGAAGATCTCACGGAGCTTCGTTTGGAGATAGTTCCTAGAGGTTTTGTTGCAACATTGGAGGTTCAGTCAACATTGTTGGGAAAGATACGAGAAGCCCAGAAGGATGACAAAGAGATTTTCGAAATCAAGGAAAAGATGAGTGAACGAAAAGCCAAGGGTTTTCGTGAGGACGAACACGACACCTTGTGGTTTGAGGATCGAGTCTATGTGCCCAACAACGCCGAGATCAGGAAGTTGATACTACAGGAAGCACATGATTCGCCACACTCGATACACCCCGGAAACACTAAGATGTATTTGGATTTGAAGGAACGTTTCTGGTGGACGGGAATGAAGAAGGATATTGCCGAGTATGTAGCCGTATGTGATGTATGCCAGAGAGTGAAGGCAGAACATCAGAAGCCAGCAGGATTACTACAGCCTATGACGATACCCAAATGGAAGTGGGATAAGCGTGGCATGGATTTCATCACCGGATTACCCAGGACCAGATCGGGATATGACTCAATCTGGGTAGTAGTGGATCGCTTGACCAAAGTAGCCCACTTTATCCCCGTGAAAACCACGTATACCAGTGCGAAGTTGGCCAAGATAAACATGACCAGGATCGTATGTCTGCACGGAGTTCGGAGGACCACCGTATCAGATAGAGGAACATAGTTCACCTCAAAGTTTTGGCATCAGCTACACCAGACTTTGGGAACTAGGCTAGAATTCAGTACAACTTTTTACCCGCAGACTGATGGACAGACCGAGAGAGTCAATCAGATTCTGGAGGACATCTTGAGAGCTTGTGCGCTAGATTATGGATCTAGTTGGGATGACAACTTGCCTCATGCGGAGTTCTCATATAACAACAGTTACCAGACCGGTTTAAAGATGGCATCGTTCGAAGCATTGTATGGGAGGAGATGTCGAACGCCGTTAATGTGGGATGAAGTCGGAGACTGTCAGTTGTTTGGACCAGATCTGATCAAAGAGTCCGAAGAGAAGGTTAGGCTGATTCGAGATAGACTGAAGGTAGCTCAGTCCAGGCAGAAGAGTTATGCAGACTCGAAGCGCAAGGAAGTAGTCTATGAAATCGGAGACAGAGCGTACCTGAGAGTGTCACCTCTGCGGGGAGTTAAACGTTTCGGAGTTAAGGGAAAGTTAGCCCCGAGATTTGTGGGACCGTACCATGTTTTGGAACGCATGGGAGAGGTTGCCTACAAGTTAGAGCTACTCGGAGGATTGTCAGGAGTTCATGACGTGTTTCACGTCTCTCAGCTTAAGAAGTGCCATGCAGAGATGGCCGATATTCCCTTAGGAGACACAGTGCCCCTGGAAGCAATTCAGTTGGATAGTGATCTGACTTACAAGGAGAAACCCGTCAAGATCCTCGAGTTTGCGAGCAGAGTTACCCGCAGCAAAGTTATCAAGTTCTTCAAAATTCAGTGGAGTCACCATACCGAAGATGAAGCCACCTGGGAACAAGAGGATGATCTACGCAAGGACCGCCCACACCTATTCTCTAGTCAACCCGAATCTCGAGGAAGAGATTCATCCTAAGGGAGGTAGGTTTGTAACATCCCAAATTTTCAATTTGGAATGTTATATATAGATCATATTGCATATCATATTTTATTGCATTTGTGTGTTGCGATCCCCAAAATTCAAAGCAACTCAAGGACCCACGGAGAGAGTTGCGGATTTTACCGTTCTCGTATTTGAGTTTTCTCAAATACCGGTACGGGGATCACTTTGGTTTTAATTGTTTTTCTCTCCTAAAATTTTTTCTTAATAAAAAAATATGAGCGGAGATAATATGACTTCTCCAAAATAAAAGAAATATTTAAGGAAAAATATTAAAATCACTTTTGGTATTTCATTCGGATTTGATTGCGATTTTATTTGCATAGGAAAAATATGCGTTTTTCAAAATTGCATTTAGGTCCAAGAAAAAATGTTCACATTGTCCTAAATATTATTAGAGGACGGTGAAAATTTATTTCGGAATATTTCTAGTCCCTGTAGTATTTTTTCTCCAGTTTTGCCGCGTTAGGACTTTTTAGAAGAAAAAAAGGTGCACCGACCTAACCGGGCCGTGTCCGGCTAGGACTCCGCCCGGGGGCCTTTATAAGCCCAGCCAGCTAGCCCACCCGAGCCGCCCGCGCCCTAACCCTAGCCAGCCGCCCTCGTGCTTTGGGAAGCGCGCCGTTGCCGCCACTTCCGTCGCCGTCGCTGCCACTCGCCACCGCCGCGCCATCGCCGCCGCCCCGCCGCCGGTAGCTGCCACCGTCGGAGTTCACCGCCGCCGAGGTAGTTGACGCTGCCGCCGCCGGTTTTTTTTTAAAACCGTTCGGTTTGGTTTTTTTTTTGAAAACCCTAGATCTGTTTTTTTAATAGATCGGTTTGGTTTTTCCGTCGGTTTAGTTATCTAGCGGACATTCGTCCGGTCGTTCGTTTTAATGAACGCTTTTTGTCTTTTAGTAACAGACAGCGAACGTTCGTTCGTTAGCCTGTTCGTTCGTTTTTCTTTTCAGGGTTTTTCCGCGATTATTTTCGATCGCGATTTCTGCCCTGGTCTTCTTTTTAGTTTTTCTTTTCGCTCGTAAGTTGGAATCAGGCGATTCAAGCGCCCAGATCTTCGTCTCGAAGCCCTCTTTCTATTTAACCAACTTGAACAAGGTTTTGCTACTGTAAATTTTGACTTTAGTTCAATCTAGTAAATAGACCTTGTTTCTTTCGCAGTTTGAGTTTGGTTGCTCCATTTGATTTGATTCTTTTTGCAAACCGGAGTTCTTAAGTTGAACTTTCTGGTTAGATCTTCTTATTTGGAGTTTTACCTGTGCGTCTCTGCTTGTTTGCTTATGTGTGATGTTGTTTGCTTGCGATAGAATTCCCGGCGTGCGAAGCGTGCTACTACGAGTCCCTATGTTTTGCGAATCATCAGCAAGGCAAGTAAGATCATACCCTCTATTACCCAGTTTTTATGCATTAGATCAAACCCTCACACATTGCATGAGTAGGATCTCTTAACTTGTGGGTCTGGGAAGTAGATTGATGTAGAACCTATTACCTGCATTATTATCAAACCCCTGGGAGTTACTTCTACGTTATGCTTAGGTTGCTATGCTATGCTCGTAGACGCGGATTGGGTTTGAGAGTATCCATGATAGATGTGAAATGTTAATTAATGGTTCAATTTAAGGTGGCTACTTTAATACACATCTGGGTGGATTGGTTGCAGGGCACCTGGAGAATTCAGTGTTGTCCTAGGAAATCCCGGAGGAACCGTGTGATTATCCTATGGAATGCCACCCAGGCCCAAAGGGATCATAAAACTATTCATGCTAGAAACTTCCGTGTGCAGCCACAATGCCTTTATGGGCTCTGGCATAGTATGAGTAAGTTGTGTGAGCTCTTTCAGTGATGGACTAGCAGATGTAGGGGAAAGTAGGTGTACGGGTCCACCCGGGGTAAATAGTAAATGCTTCTAAAAGACTGTGTCTCGGTCTTCCGTTTCTCAAACACCATGTAGTGCGAGAAAATCCAACAGAGGAGATTGAGTATTGTGGGGAAAAGTGCGCAAACCTCTGCAGAGTGTACAAACTAATCATGATTAGCTGTGTCCTCGGTTATGGACATCTTGAGTATCTGGTACTTGAATTATTGGTTGATCTCATTACTCTAAAACTAATTTGCTGGGTTAATGATGACTACTTTAATTGGGATTGAGTTGGAGGAACCTTCTCAATGATATTTCAACTACCATGATAGTTAAAATAAAAGTTATTCCTTTGTTGTAGGGAAGAATTGTCTTTATGCAAAACCTTTAACCTTAGAGCCTCCACCAGCCAAATATGCATATAGTGTTAGCCTTTATTCTGTTACTTGCTCTACTGTGTTATCTTGCCAGCATATTCCATGTGCTGACCCGTTTCGGGCTGCAACATGTTATGTTGCAGACTTTTCAAAAGAATAGTAAGGTGCGCTAGGTCGTTTGTCATGCACCCAGCTATGCCGCTAGAGTTGATGGACTCACTTATCTTCCAAGCCTTCCGTTGTCATTTTGTTAGATGGCCTTATGCCATAAACTTTTGTAATAAGTTCTCTTTTGAGACATTCGATGTAATAAGTGTGTGATTGCCACTCTGTTATAAATCCTGCAAGTACTGTGTGTGTCAGCATTACCGATCCAGAGATGACACAGAACACAGAGACTTCGGTCCATTCGGATCGTGGTCGCTACAGATGGCGACTGCTTCCTCTTTGTCCAAGCGTGGTCGAACCCCATCTCCTTCTCCCCCTCCCACAGATGTCGTCATGGAGGCTGACTTCAATCTTGGGTCTCTCAACCCAAGGAGGAAGAGGAAGCCAGTGAAGGAGGAGGAAGTGGAGAACGAGTATGTATTTTGCTCCCCACATTACCTCCTGACTCCACCTCTATATTATCTTTCTCTGATTCGATGTTGTCTTTGCAGGGACATGGAGACGCTGGCCTAGAGGGTAGCAAAGAGGGCCAGGGCCTCGACGGGCGACAAGCCCCCGGCGGGTACTTCGGGTACGTCGTTGTTGGTGGAGAGTAGCCCGGACAGCAGCCCCCGGCATAGCCCCCACCCCAGTCCCCAGCGTACGTTCATTACTCACTCCTCCACAGATGAACATTGGGGTGTGAATCCTCGATGCTGACCCTCCGGGGTTTGCAGGAGTGGAACGGCAGCAGGAGGAGCGGTCGAGGGCCACCCCTAACATGCCGCCCCCCTCGACTACGCCGCCCCGAGGGGTGTCCCCCGCAAGGGCATCCACCACCGAGCCCATGCCTATGGAGGAGGAGGAGATGAACTTGGGCGTCGGTGACTCTACCCCGGCAACGATCGTTAGCGGGGAGGGCGCCACTTCTTCCCAGCCTAGTACGGGTAAATTGTTTTTCCCGTCCTTGTTCTTTCTTCTTCAAGTTGAGCCTCGACCCTGGTTTCACCTCACCTTTTCTCCTGGTCTTTAGATCCTCCCTTGAAAGACCAGGTGGATGTCGACTCCATCATCGAGGAGGTCGTCAAGGACACTAGGGCCGAGGCCAATAGGATGGCTGTCGAGGAGGCCACCAAGACCATTGCTGAGGAGACCGCCAAGGGGCCCGCCGGAGGGACCAGCGAGGCCACCGCCGAGGAGGCCGGCAAGGGGCCTGTCGGAGGAACCGACGAGGCCACTGCCAAGAAGGCCGGCAAGGCTGCTGCCGAGGAGGTGGACCAACCTCCCTCCTCTGCTGCCTCTGGCTCGGGCCAATACTTGAAGGTGAGCAACTACCTGTTCATCCACCTCCCAGGGACGGCAAGCACCAGGGCGCCAACCGAGGGGAAGGTGTTCGACGACGAGGAGCTCGCCGCCGCCGGGCTTGAGTTTGTTGACGAACCGAGCGCCGGTGGTAACGGTTCTCGAGAAGAACAACTCCTTCGGGCCATGGGCGCCAACTTTCAAAAGCTCCAAGCGCTTCACCGTGCCCGCCTGGATAAGGCAAAGTCCAGGTTGGCGGCGGTGGATAAGGTAGAGGCAGACTTCCAGGGGCGCGTTGCCCAGACGCAAACTTGGTTTGCCGAGGCCCGGGAGGAGTCGAGGGATACCCAGGATCAGCTGGACGAGCGCACCCGAGAGCTTATCCTGAAGCAGCCTGATTTTGAGAAGGCCCAGGAGGTGTCAAAGGAGCAGGCCGCCAAGGATGAGGCCGACCGGAACCAGCGCCAAGCTCAACTGGATTCCCAGGAGGAAGACATCATCGCTCGTGAGCGGGCACTTGCCGTAACACTCTACGGCAAGGATGAGGAGGTCGAAAAGCTCGTCGCGCAGCGGACCCAGGAACTAGAGCAGAGGCACAAAGAGGCACTCAATGCTCAAGCTACGGTCCATGCCGGCAAGATGACGGAGCTGGAGGTGGAGCCGGATGGCCTAAATGAACAGGCTCTGGGGCTGGCAAAGGAGAAAGATATGATCAACGCCGCCTTGATGGAGGCGCAGGCCGCAGTCCTCGGCAAGGCCGAGTAGCTCTCCACGGCCCACGACTCCATTAAAGACCTAAAGCTGAAGCTAGAGGGTCTCGAGGGGATGCTTTCGAAGGTCAGGGCTCGGGAGGAGACCCTGAACAAGGATCTGGAGGAGGAGATGCAGCTACCGAAGAACGACGCTGCTAACCACGCGGATTACGTGACGGGCGAAAACCTCTGGATCAGCCGTCTCGTCGACGTCGCGGAGAGGCTCACCACGCAGTTGGCCACCATGGGCATGCCAAACTTCAGGTATTCCCCGAAGGTGAACATCAGCATCAACGCCAGCCTGACCTTGTTCTTCGAGCGCGTCCTCGACGCCTTAGAAAAGCTCCACTCCGATTGAGAGGTTTATCTAGTCAATGAGTCCCGGAGGCTCTGCCGGGGTGCCTTGACCAAGGTTCTCACCAAGGTGGCATATTGGAATCCCAACCTCGACTTCCATGTCGTGCTGGAGAGCTTGTCGGAGGATGTAGACCTCACGACGCTCGAGGAGCGTATCAAGCCCATCATCAGTTGCGTCGACAGAGTTCGGAGGGTAGAATGCCAGCGTCGGGATTAGGCACCCTGTTTCTCATCGCCGCTGCAGGTTCACAACCAAGAATTTTTTTATCTTTAATTAGAACCGCAACAACAATTGATGTAATATAACTCTGCAGTATTTTGAAGTGATGCATGCTATTTTCCTGTTCGATCCCTCTTTGTATGTCCACCCTACGCTTAATTGGTTAGGCTTGCCGGCGTGCAAACCCAAGCCGCGGCTCTTTGAGGACAGATCCTCAATAGCCTGTCGGGTGTGTTTGCTGCCATGCAACCCACCTTACCATTCTCAGCGCGACCGTTTGAACTGTTGAGCAGACTCGAAACAGGACAAAAGCATTGCGAGTAACGGAAAGGCTACCCTGCCGTTCTCGACGCGGCTGCTCGAACTGTTGAGCGGACTCGAAATAGGACGAAGGCGTTGCCAATAGTGGAAGGGCTTCATTGCGTATAAGTTTATCATACAGAGAGCAAGATCTCCGAGCAGAATAGCCTTATATAAAGAGGAATTACTCAAAGTTTTGCATGACTTATCTTTTCTGTTGTTGCATAGGCATCCATTGCACTCGCTGATGATGTCGCACGCTTGGTCATCTTCTTCCTTGGAAGCCATGGCGACGAAGAACTGCTAAACTAACTGCTAGACTGGATTTTCACAACTATGCCCCCTACCTGGCGCGCCAATGATGTCGGGGACGAACCGATCAACACCTATGGGATCACTTGAATCCCTTCTATGGTTGACGGGCACGGGGTTGTGCAAAGAGCGGGTCTAGGAGTCAGCACAAGGATCGTTTACCCAAGTTCGGGCCGCGACGATGCGTAATACCCTCGTCCTTCTTTGATGTGTATTTGAGTGTTCTTGAGATCTTGAACTAGCTACGGTGCGTGCCTAGTCCAAAAGATCTGAATCCTTCTCCAGTATGCCTTGGGCCTCCTTTTATAGTCAAAAGGGGTTGCCACAGTGGCACACAGGAGGTGGCAAGGTATACAGTGTACAAGCTTATCTCCTGCCATTACGGAACAAGACGCATGATGCGCTACTTAGGTGTCCACTCGCTTTATCGGGGATGGCAACGAGGCCCGTCCCGTCCGCCGCCGCTCCGTCTTGCTGCAACGCGCGTCCAGGCCAACGAGGCATGCAGCGCCATGTAGGTTGGCAGGCAGCTGAGATGGCGTGGTGGTAGGGTCTTCACAAAGATCCGCATGCCACCACGCAGGTGCTTTACTAGCTTGATCAGGAACCACATACGGCCGCGTGGGTACTTTCCTTAGCTAGTGGGTCGGCCGCCGAGCTGGGGCAATGATGGGGCGGCAAGGGCTTGCCGCGGTCTTGCATCTGTTCCCGGCAAGGGTCTTGCCCGGGCCTTTGTGAGTGCCCTCGGCAAGAGGCTTGCCGGGGCTTCGGGGGTATCTTCGGCAAGGAGCCTTGCCGGGGCCTCGTGGACATCCTCGGCAAGGATCCTTGCGATCGTCTTGTCTTCTTGTTCTCATCTAGGATTTGTAGACCCTTGTTTTCACAAATATCTGCATGCCATCACGCGGGCGCTTCCCGAGCCTTGGTTCCAACGTTATTGATGGTGTCGGAGCTCCTAGGCTCAAGGGTGGCTGCAATGGAGGCGTTGGGTGAGTTTCCCCGGCAAGGGTTCTTGCTGGGGTCGTGGAGGCTGCCTCGGCAAGGGTCTTGTCAGGGCAAGCCTATCTTGTTGCTCGGACTTCTTGCGCCACTGTCTTGGCACTGCTCTGGTAGTCTTGTGCTTTGGTTTCCCTCCTTTGACCTATTAGGTCTGGCCACAGGTGTGGCTCTGACTGCCCGTGCATAAGTAAGGGGTACAAATGAGAGCCCCTACTTTTGTACACCGACACTAGATGGCTTCTTCTCTCTCTTTGATTCTCAATACCATGTTCTCCTCGATGTTCTTGGAGATCTCTCCGATGTAATCTTCTTTTGCAGTGTGTTTGTCGAGATCCGATGAATTGTGGATTTATGATCAGTTTATCTGTGAATATTATTTGAATCTTCTCTGAATTCTTATATGCATGATTTGATATCTTTGTATTTCTCTTCTAATTATCGGATTGGTTTGGCAAACTAGATTGATTTTTCTTGCAATGGGAGAAGTGCTTGGCTTTGGGTTCAATCTTGCGGTGCCCCACCCAGTGACGAAGTAGGGGTAGCGAGGCACGTATTGTATGTTGCCATTGAGGATAAAATATGGGTTGTTCATCATATTGCTTGAGTTTATTCCTCTACATCATGTTATCTTACTTAAGGAGTTACTATGTTCTTTATGAACTTAATACCCTAGATGCAGGTAGTAGTCAGTCGATGTGTGGAGTAATAATAGTAGATGCAGGTAGGAGTAGGTCTACCTGACACGGATGTGATGCCTATATTACATAATCATTGCCTTGGATATCGTCATAACTTTGCGCTTTTCTATCAATTGCTTGACAGTAATGTGTTCACCCACCGTATTATTTGTCTTCATGAGAGAAGCCTCTAGTGAAACATATGGCCCCCAGGTCTATTTTCCATCATATTAGTTTTCGATCTACTATTTTGCAATCTTTTACTTTCAGATCTATAAATCAAAAACCCAAAAAAAAAGTTATCTTTTGTTTAGTTTTATTAATCTATCTCAATCAGATCTCACTTTTGCAAGTGACCGTGAAGGGATTGACAACCCCTTTATCGCGTTGGGTGCTAGTGTTTGATTATTTGTTCAGGTATTGGTGATTTGTGCGTTCTTCTCCTACTGGATTGATACCTTGGTTCTTAACCGAGGGAAATACTTATCTCTACTTTGCTACATCACCTTTTCCTGTTTAAGGGAAAAAACAAATGGAAGCTCAAGAAGTAGCATGCATATTGCCATTACTATTTATTAGACTGTCAAAATAATATAAGTGAGGCATGAGAGTGCTACTATTTGTTGAAAATATAACCACCGTCATGCTCTAAATGATATAAGTGAAACACTAGAGCAACTTCCTAGCTCAAAAGTTATAAGTGAAGCACAAAGAGTATTCTCACAAATCATGAATAAATGTGTGTCCCTCTCAAAAGGTGTGACAGAAAACAATTATTGTGGAAAACTAAAAATCAAATAAAACAAATGCTACTATAATACACGCCGCTCCAAGCAAAACTCATATCATGTGATGAATAAAAATATAACTCCAAGTAACATACCCGGTGGATTTTAGACGAAAGAGGTTATGATATTAGGGGCTTCCCCAAGCTTAGATGCTTGGTTATCCTTCAATATTACCTTGGGGTGCCATGGGAATCCCCAAGCTTATGGTCTTTCCACTCCTTATTCCTTCATCCATCGTGACCTCACCCAAAACTTGAAAACTCCATCACACAAAACTCAACAGAAACCTCGTCGGATCCGTTAGTATAATAAGCAAATCATAAACTTTAGGTATTGTAACGGTCTGTAAAGATATGAATAATCCCATAATTATGCAACTCTTAAAATCCTGAAAAATTAGGAAAACATGGGCAATTTGGATATCAATCATGTGCAAAAATTCCATAAACTTATAACCTTCTAGTAAATTTTAATTTTTTCTGCACTGGACGTAAAAGTTTATGTTTTCACATAATCAAGTCAAGTATTAACTAAATCATCCGAAAGGCTTTAATTGGCTCAAACACTAATTAAAATATAAAAAACACAATCATAAGAGTAGCATAATTGTGTGAACACTCAAGAATAGAAAGAAAAACAAAAAATAAGATAATTATTGGGTTGCCTCCCAACAAGCGCTATTGTTTACGCCCCTATCTAGGTGTAATGCATAGTTTCAAGTATTGTCATCCTTAGATTTCACTCTTGTGATATGTGTTTATAAGGAGTTTTTTTAAGTAATGGTGAACACATCATCTATCAGAAGTTTAGCAATTTCAAGACAAGTTTCTTCGAAAACTTGTTGATTCCCTTTTATTATCCAAGAATATTCATGATTTATACCATTGAAAACTTGTTGATAATATGCAAGGGGGGGACCTTCTTGCTAGCATTGTCATCAAAAGCATGAGGATCACTAGACACACATCTCCTCATCAAATCTCCATTATGTAAAAAATTATCAATCATAGGATGTTCACAACTCACATTATAAAAATCAAAGATTTCCCTAGCTTCTCGGATTATGTAATCAAATTAATTCATGAGGATGAAGGTAGCTATATTTTTGACCTTCCGATCTTTTATCTTAGTTAGCTCGTAGAACAACCTTTGCAAGGTGGGATGAGTACGCAAAAATCCCGTTTCAAGTTTAATGATGAGTACAGCAATAGCTTGATCATAATTATTAGTTCTATTAAGGATAGGAATATCAGTACAAACTAAGGTTCCCATGCAAGTAAAGAATTCCCGAATGATGTTCCCGTGTCCTGTCAGAAAAGTTTTAGTATCTAATTTTGCGGGGTTCTATTTTAGTATTTTCACCATCTTCACTTTTAACAAGGACAAATACAGACATGGTAGCAATTTCGAGTAGACAAATAAGCAAAGCAACAAAGCAATTTTGTGTGTTTTCCTATTTTTTATGAGAAGTCGGGGAGATAAAAACGAACAGGAAAGGCAAATAAAAAGTAGAGCAAGTAAATGATAGTTTCTGCGCAGATACTTGATAGGATTTGATGATATCTCCCCGGCAATGGCGCTAGAAATTCTTCCTAATACTTGTAAACAGCGTTGGGGTTTTCCCCGAAGAGAAGGGGTAATGCAGCACATTAGAGATAAGTATTTCCCTCATTGAGAACCAAGGTATCAATCCAGTAGGAGAATCACGCAAAGCCTCGTGAACATCACCTGCACACAAAAAACCAAATACTTGCACCCAATGCGGGCAAGAGGGTTCTCAATCCCCTTGAACTCGTTACTTGCGAGGATAAAATATTGTATTGGTAGATAGATAAATTGTAAAATGAATAAAAAATAAATAAATTGCCACAAGTATTTTTAGGTTTTTTATATATGATAAAAGTAGACCCGGGGGGCATACTTTTCACTAGAGGCTTCTCTCTCCAACACATAGCATACGGTGGGTGCACAAATTACTGTTGGGAAATTGATAGAAAAATGCACAGTTACGATGAAATTCAAGGCAATGATCATGAATATATGCATCATGTCCGAGATAAGTAGACCGAATCTTGCATGCATCTACTATTATTACTCCACCCATCGACTTCTATCCAGCATGCATCTAGGATATTAAGTTAATAAAAATGCCTTAAGCAAGATGACATGATGTAGACAAAGTAAACTCAACAAATATGAATAAACCCCATCATTTTATCCTTGATCTCAACAATACAAATACATGTCTTGTCCCTTTCTGTCATTGGGATATAGAACACCGCAAGATTGAAACCATCACAAAGCACCTCTCCTAGTGAAGATAAATCAATCTAGTTGGCCAAACCAAGTGGACAGGTTGGAGAGAAATACAAAGCTATAATAATCATGCATAATAAAGTTCAGAAAAGACCCAATAAATATTCATAGATAATCTGATCATAAACCCAAAATTCATCGCATCCCAACAAACACACCGCAAAAGAAGATTACATCGGATAGAACTCCAAGAACATCGAGGAGAACATTGTATTGGAGATCAACGAGAGAGAATAAGCCACCTAGATACTAGCTCTGTACTCGTAGGTCTGTGATAAACTACACACGTATCATCGGAAGGCGTCAAGGATGATGAAGAAGCCCTTCGTGATCAATTCTCCCTCCGTCATAGTACCGGAAAATGCCTCCAAATGGGTTCGCGGAAGAATAGAAACTTGCGGCAGCGGTAAAAGTGTTTCGGGTGGCTCCCTGGTATATTGGGAATAGTTGGGAATTTAGAGAAGCATAATTAGGTCAAGAGGTGCCATAAGGGGCCAACAAGCTCAGGGGGGCGCCTGCCCCCTGGTCGCGCCCCTCGAGCTTGTTGCTCCCTCGTGACTCTTTTGGTCTTCTCCCAAACCTTCGTGGGTCTCTTTTGGTCCAAAAAAATTTAATCCAAATATTTTCTCCATTTGGACTCTGTTAGATATTGACTTTCTGAAAACCAAAAATAGCCACACAAAAAATAGCAGCCCGCGTTGGGAACTGGGTTAATAGGTTAGTCCCCAAAATGGTATAAAATAGCATATAAATGCATATAAAACATCCAATATTGATACTATAATAGCATGGAACAATCAAAAATTGTTGGAGACCTATCAGCTATCAACTGTGTATGACAGTGGGGCCACTACCTAGTTAGTAGTCAACTGAGTTGACAATTGACTGGTTAAACCGACAGGTGGGGCCAATATTCATTGGCGCAAAGGTTAACTATTTAATTAATTTAGTTTAGCAAGTGGGTCCCACATGTCATTGGGTCACTTAACTAAAAGGACATTTAGCCAGTGGGGGTGATGACCCACAAGTATAGGGGTTCTATCATAGTCCTTCCGACAAATAAGAGTGTAGAACCCAACGAGGAGCAGAAGGAAATGACAAGTGGTTTTCAGCAAAGTATTTTTGCAGGCACTGAAATTATCTGTAACAAATAGTTTTGTGATAAGATAATTCGTAACGGGTAACAAGTAACAAGTGTAACAAAGGTGCAGCAAGGTGACCCAATCATTTTTATAGCAAAGGAAAATCCTGGACGAACTCTTATATAAAGCAAAGTGCTCCCTAGGACACATGGGAATTATTATCAAGTTAGCTGTCATGATGCTCATATGATTCGTGTTCGCTACTTTGATAATTTGATATGTCTGTGGGTCGGTGCTTGGGTGTTTTACTTACTTGAACAAGCCTCCCACTTATGATTAACCCCTCTCACAAGCATCCGCAACTACGAAAGAAGAATTAAGATAAATCTAACCATAACGTGAAACATGTGGATCCAAATCAGCCCCTTAAGAAGCAACGCATAAACTAGGGTTTAAACTTCTGTCACTCTAGCAACCCATCATCTACTTATTACTTCCCAATGCCTTCCCTTAGGCCCAAATAATGGTGAAGTGTCATGTAATCGATGTTCACATGACACCACTAGAGGAAATACAACATACATCTCATCAAAATATCGAACGAATACCAAATTCACATGATTACTTATAACAAGACTTCTCCCATGTCTTCAGGAACAAACATAATGATACGTCTCCGACGTATCTATAATTTTTTATTTTTCCACGCTATTATTTATGATGTTTTGGATGTTTAATGGGCTTTGTCATACACTTTTATATTATTTTTGGGACTAACCTACTAACCCAAAGGCCCAGTCCAGATTGCTGTTTTTGCCTGTTTTAGGGTTTTACAGAAAAAGGATATGAAACGGAGTCCAAACGGAACGAAACCTTCGGGAGAGATATTTTTGGAAAAAATCATGCACAGGAGACTTGAGAACCACGGAGTAGGGGCCACGAGGTGCCCACGAGGGTGGAGGCTCGCCCCCCTTCCTCGTGGACCCCTCGTGAGGCCCCCGGTGTCCTCCTTCCTCCTATATAAGCCTACGTACCCCGAAACCATCAGAACAACAGAGAAAACCCTAGCTCCACTGCCATAACCTTCTGTTCCCGTGAGATCCCATCTTGGGGCCTGTTCCGGAGCTCCACCGGAGGGGGGATCCATCACGGAGTGCTTCTACATCATCATCATCGCCTCACCATGAGTTGTGAGTAGTTTACCACGGACCTTCGGGTCCATACTTAGTATCTAGATGGCTTCTTTTCTCTCTCTGGATCTCAAAACAAAGGTCTCCTTGGTCTTCGAGGAGATCTATCCGATGTAATCTCTTTTTGCAGTGTGTTTGTCGAGATCCGATGAATTGTGAGTTTATGATCAAGATTATCTATGAGAAATATTTGGTTCTTTTCTGAACTCTTTATGTGTGCTCATAATATCCTTGCAAGTCTCTTCGAATTATTGGTTTGGTTTGGCCTACTAGATCTATAGTTCTTGCAATGGGAGAAGTGCTTGGCTTTGGGTTCAATCTTGCGGTGTCCTTTCCCAGTGATAGTAGGGGCAGCAAGGCACGTATTGTATTGTTGCCGTCGAGGATAAAAAGATGGGTTTTATATCATATTGCTTGAGTTTATCCCTCTACATCATGTCATCTTGCTTAAGGCGTTACTCTGTTCTTATGAACTCTATAAACTAGATGCATGCTGGATAGCGGTCGATGTGTGGAGTAATAGTAGTAGATGCAGGCAGGAGTCGGTCTACTTGTCTCGGACGTGATGCCTATATACAATGATCATGCCTAGATAGTCTCATAAGTATTCGCTTTTCTATCAATTGCTCGACAGTAATTTTTTTACCCGCCATAGAATATCGCTATCATGAGAGAAGCCACTAGAGAACACTATGACCCCCGGGTCTATTCTCAACATATCAATCTACTTTACTTTTTCCGCTTTTACTTTCTGTTCTTATAAACAAAAATACCAAAAATATAAACTATCATCTCTATCAGATCGCACTTTTGTAAGTGACCGTAAAGGGATTGACAACCCCTTATCGTGTTGGCTATGAAGTTCTTATTTATTTGTGCAGGTGCGAGGGACTCGCGCGTAGTCTCCTACTGGATTGATACCTTGGTTCTCAAAAACTGAGGGAAATACTTACGCTACTGTGATGCATCTCCCTTTCCTCTTCGAGGGAATACAACGCAAGCTCGAGAAGTAGCAAGAAGAATTTCTAGCGCCGTTGCCGGGGAAGCTTACGCAAAAGTCATATACCAAGTACCTATCACAAACCCTTATACATTGCATTGCATTTTTGCCTCTCGTTTTCCTCTCCCCCACTTCACCCTTGCCGTTTTATTTGCCCTTCTTCTGTCGTGTGTTTATCATTCGCTTGCTTCTTGTTTGCTTGTGTGTGTTGCTTGCTTACTCACCCTCATGTCTAAGATGGGGGACGATTTTATCGAGAAGGGTAGTAATGTCGAGGGCAACGTCTATGTTGACCAACGGATGAAGCTACCACTTTACATATTAAGAAGTTTCAGGTTGGTAGTGGTAATATCATTGGAAAAGGAGTTCTTCAAGACTTCTTTACTTGTGCCGGTGCTTTGCCCACTATGGGTGGCTCTATTCTTCACAGAACTAGTAGCCTTGCGGATGTTGTATCTATGCTTATAGTAGAAATTGAAAGGCAATTTATCCATATGCATCCCTGTATTCAGAGAATCTTTTTGGAGTTTTCCAACATTGAGCATTCTTCTGTTAAGTGTGCAGCTACTATCTTTTTGGCTCATGAATTTAGATTTATCATGAAAGAGGGCAAAGAAATCTTTGCTCATTACGGAGTAGATGCCGGTCGACCTCCCATAGAGGCTATCTTGTTCAATTAAGAAGACATAATGCGGTTGCGATCTTCTGATCATGTTGTTTTTAATGAAAACCTTAGAAAAAAGTTCCTACTGATGCCTTGATTGATAGAATTTCTTACATGAACGATGATTTTGCTGTTCAAAACAATGGGTTAGGCTTCTCCCTTGAGAGAAGGCTTATGACCTTCTGCCAAAAGAATGCCTATAATGATGAATTGGTTGTCCACTACAAAGGGCCAAAAGAAGTACCTATTCCTCCTGAGATTGATGTAGGGGACTTTTGTCCCATTAAATTTAGCCCTTTTGAATAGTTTTGCTTGCCACAAAGGAAGCTTGCTGCTGAACGTAGGGAATATGAGATGAGCTTTCGCGACATATCGTATCATTATGGCATTCCCTAGATTTATCCTTGTATCGTGCCTAGCTAGGGGCGTAAAACGATAGCGCTTGTTGGGAGGCAACCCAATTTTATATATTTTTTGTTTTTCCTGCTGTTAGGGAATAAATGTTGCATCTAGCTTCTGTTTAGATGTGGTTTTGAGTTTTGTTTAGTGTTTGTGCCAAGTAGAACCTTTGGGAAGACTTGTGTGAAGTTTATGTGATCTTGCTGTGAAAAACAGAATCGTTAGCGCTTGCTAGAATGATCATCATATTTTACTGAAGCGTGCTATTTAATTGATTCTTTTTGCATATGATTAATAGACAAATTCCTCACGTTTACCAATTTCGTTTAAATTTTTTGGAGTTACAGAAGTATGCGAAACCTGCAGATTACTACAGACGGTTCTGTTTTTGACAGATTCTGCTTTTCGTGTGTTGTTTGCTTATTTCAATGCATCTATGAGTAATATTGGGAAGTATAAACCATAGAGAAGTTGTAATACAGTAGGTTTAACACAAATACAAACAAAGAATGAAT
>LR738714.1:540401662-540428474 GCA_902687465.1 Secale cereale
TTTGAGTTTTGTTTAGTGTTTGTGCCAAGTAGAACCTTTGGGAAGACTTGTGTGAAGTTTATGTGATCTTGCTGTGAAAAACAGAATCGTTAGCGCTTGCTAGAATGATCATCATATTTTACTGAAGCGTGCTATTTAATTGATTCTTTTTGCATATGATTAATAGACAAATTCCTCACGTTTACCAATTTAGTTTAAATTTTTTGGAGTTACAGAAGTATGCGAAACCTGCAGATTACTACAGACGGTTCTGTTTTTGACAGATTCTGCTTTTCGTGTGTTGTTTGCTTATTTCAATGCATCTATGAGTAATATTGGGAAGTATAAACCATAGAGAAGTTGTAATACAGTAGGTTTAACACAAATACAAACAAAGAATGAATTCATTGCAGTACCTTTGAGTAGTGGTTTGCTTTCTTATACTAACGGAGCTCACGAGATTTTTGTCTAAGTTTTGTGTTGTGAAGTTTTCAAGTTTTGAGTATTGCTTCGATGGACTATGGAACAAAGAGTAGCAAGGGCCTAAGATTGGGGATGCCCAAAGCACCTCAATTAAAATTCAAGGACAATCAAAAGCCTAAGCTTGGGGATGCCCCGGGAAGGCCCCTCCTTCGTCTTCATCCATCGGAAACTATACTCGGAGCTATATTTTTATTCACCACATGATATGTGTTTTGCTTGGAGCATCTTGTATAATTTGGGTCTTTGCTTGTTAGTTTTCCACAATTATCCTTGCTGGACACACCTATTTGAGAGAGTTAAATATGGCCTAGGAATTGATAGAACACTCTATGTGCTTCACTTATATCTTTTGAGTTGAATAGTTTTTGCTCTAGTGCTTCACTTATATCTTTTAGAGCACGGTGGTGATAATATTTTGAAGAAATTGTTGAACTCTCATGCTTCACTTATATCCTTTTGAGAGTCTATTAAAACAGCATGGTAATGTGTTTAGGCTATAAAACTAGTCTTCACATGATAGACATCCAATATCAATGTAGTTAAAAAATTCACACTTAGTGCATTGAACATGTTGAGAAGTTGGATGCTTGATAATTGTTTTGAGATATGAGGATAGTGATATTAGAGTCATGCTAGTGGAGTTATTATGAAATTGAGAAATACTTGTGTTAAGGTTAGTGATTCCCGTAGCATGCACGTATGGTGAACCGGTATGTGACGAAGTTAGAGCATGAGGTATTTGTAAAGTGCCAACCTTTGTGTGGAGGTCGGGGGCGCACGATGGTTAACTCCTACCAACCTCCCCCTAGGAGCATGCGTTGATTGCTTTGTTTTGATGACTCGTAGATTTTTGCAATAAGTATATGAGTTCTTATGACTAATGTTGAGTCCATGGATTATACGCACTCTCACCCTTCCACCATTGCTAGCCTCTCTTGTATCACGCAACTTTCGCCGGTACCATACACCCACTATATATCATTCCTCAAAACAGCCACCATACCTACCTATCATGGCATTTCCATAGCCATTCCGAGATATATTGCCATGCAACTTTCCACCGTTGCGTTCATATGACACGCTTCATATTGTCATATTGCCATGCATGATCATGTAGTTGACATCGTATTTGTGGCAAGTCCACCATGCATAATTTTTCATACATGTCACTCTTGTTTCATTGCACATCCCGGTACACCGCCGGAGGCATTCATATAGAGTCATACTTTGTTGTAGTATCGAGTTGTAATGAAAGTGTGATGATCATCATTATTGGAGCATTGTCCCATGGGAGGAAAGGCTAAATCAATAAAGCCCCTCCACAAAAAAGGCCAAAAAAAGAAAAAGAAAAGAAAAAGGGACAATTGCTACTATATTTTTTCCACACTTGTGCTTCAAAGTAGCACCATGTTCTTCATTGTAGAGAGTCTCATGCTTAGTCACTTTTATATACTAGTGGGAATTTTCATTATAGAACTTGGCTTGTATATTCCAACGATGGGCTTCCTCAAATGCCCTAGGTCTTCGTGAGCAAGCAAGTTGGATGCACACCACTAGTTTCTTTTGTTGAGCTTTCATACATTTTTAGCTCTAGTGCATACGTTTCATGTCAATCCCTACTCACTCACATCGATATCTATTGATGGGCATCTCCATAGCCCGTTGATACGCCTAGTCGATGTGAGACTATCTCCCTCCTTTTTGTCTTCTCCACAACCACCTCTCTATTCCACCCATAGTGCTATGTCCATGGCTCACGCTCATGTATTGCGTGAAAGTTGAAAGGTTTGAAAGAATAGAGTATGAACACAAGTGATTGGCTGAAATCGGGGTTGTGCATGATATGAATATTTTGTGTGATGAAGAGGGAGCATAGCCAGACTATATGATTTTGTAGGGATAACTTTCTTTAGCCATAGTATTTTGAGAAGACATGATTGCTTTGCTAGTATGCTTGAAGTATTATTATTTCTTATGTCAATATAGACTTTTGTCTTGAATCTTTTTGATCTGAACATTCATGCCACAATTAAGAGAATTACATTGAAAAACTATGTTGGTTAGCATTCCACATCAAAAATTCTGCTTTTATCATTTACCTACTCGAGGACGAGCAGGAATTAAGCTTGGGGATGCTTGATACGTCTCCGACGTATCTATAATTTTTTATTGTTCCATGCTATTATTTATGATGTTTTGGATGTTTAATGGGCTTTGTCATACACTATTATATTATTTTTGGGACTAACCTACTAACCCAAAGGCCCAGTCCAGATTGTTGTTTTTTGCCTGTTTTAGGGTTTTACAAAAAAGGGATATCAAACGGAGTCCAAACAGAATGAAACCTTCGGGGGAGATATTTTTGGAGAAAATCACGCACGAGAAACTTGAGAACCACGGAGTAGGGGCCACGAGGTGCCATGAGGGTGGGGGCGCCCCCCCCCTAGGGCGCGCCCCTGCCTCGTGGACCCCTCGTGAGGACCCCGGTGTCCTCCTTCCTCCTATATAAGCCTACGTGCCCCGAAACCATCAGAACAACACAGAAAACCCTAGTTCCACCGCCGTAACCTTCTGTTCCCGTGAGATCCCATCTTGGGGCCTGTTTCGGAGCTCCACCGGAGGGGGGGGTCCATCACGGAGTGCTTCTACATCATCATCATCATCGACTCACCATGAGTTGTGAGTAGTTTACCACTGACCTTCGAGTCCATAGTTAGTATCTAGATGGCTTCTTCTCTCTCTCTCTGGATCTCAATACAAAGTTCTCATCGGTCTTCAAGGAGATCTATTCGATGTAATCTCTTTTTGCGGTGTGTCTGTCGAGATCCCATGAATTGTGAGTTTATGATCAAGATTATCTATGAGAAATATTTGGTTCTTTTCTGAACTCTTTATGTGTGCTCATAATATCCTTGCAAGTCTCTTCGAATTATTGGTTTGGTTTGGCATACTAGATCTATAGTTCTTGCAATGGGAGAAGTGCTTGGCTTTGGGTTCAATCTTGCGGTGTCCTTTCCCAGTGACAGTAGGGGCAGCAAGGCATGTATTGTATTGTTGCCATCGAGGATAAAAAGATGGGGTTTATATCATATTTCTTGAGTTTATCCCTCTACATCATGTCATCTTGCTTAAGGCGTTACTCTGTTCTTATGAACTCAATACACTAGATGCATGTTGGATAGCGGTCGATGTGTGGAGTAATAGTAGTAGATGCAGGCAGGAGTCGTTCTACTTGTCTCGGGCGTGATGCCTATATACAATGATCATGCCTAGATAGTCTCATAATTATTCGCTTTTCTATCAATTGCTCGATAGTAATTTGTTTACCCGCCGTAGAATATCGCTATCATGAGAGAAGCCACTAGAGAACACTATGGCCCCTGGGTCTGTTCTCAACATATCAATCTACATCTACTTTACTTTTTCCGCTTTTACTTTCTGTTCTTATAAACAAAAATACCAAAAATATAAACTATCATCTCTATCAGATCTCACTTTCATAAGTGACCGTAAAGGGATTGACAATCTCTTATCGCGTTGGCTGCGAAGTTCTTATTTGTTTGTGCAGGTGCGAGGGGCTCGCGCGTAGTCTCCTACTAGATTGATACCTTGGTTCTCAAAAACTGAGGGAAATACTTACGCTACTATGTTGCATCTCCCTTTCCTCTTCGAGGGAATACAACACAAGCTCGAGAAGTAGCACATAACTACTCACAAAGCACATTCATGTTCATAATCAAAGGGGTATTGAGTAGCATCAAGGATCTAAACATATGATCTTCCACCAAATAGACCAACTAGTATCAACTACAAGGAGTAATCAACACTACTAGCAACCCACAGGTACCAATTTGAGGTTTTGGGACGAAGAGTGAATATAAGAGATGAACTAGGGTTTGAGAGGAGATGGTGTTGGTGAAGATGTTGATGAAGATTGACCCTCCATCGACGAGAGGTTCGTTGGTGATGACGATGGCTTCGATTTCCCCCTGCCGGAGGGAAATTTCCCCGGCAGAACAGCTCCGCCGGAGCCCTAAATTGCTTCTGCCCAGGTTCTGCCTCGAGACGGCGGCGCTTCATCCCGAAAGCTTCCTTCTAATTTTTTTTCTAGGTCAAAACCCCTCATATAACAGAAGATGGGTGTCAAACGATGGCCAGGGGGATAGGCCCTGAGGGCGCGCCTCCAGGCTTCTGGCCACCTGGTGGGTCCCCTTCTGGGGTTTCTTCGCCCAATATTTTTATATATTCTAAAATAATTCTCCGTAAAAATTTAGGACATTTGGAGTAGTGTAGAATAGGTATCTCAGATTTGCTCCTTTCTGGTCCAGAATTCCATCTACCGTCATTCTCCCTCTTAATGTAAATCTTGTAAAATAGGAGAAAAATGCATAAGTATTGTACCATAATGTGAAATAACAGTCCATAGTGCAATAAATATCGACATAAAAGCATGATGCAAAATGGACGTATCAGGGGGCCAGCTGTCAACGTCTATTAGTGGTGAGGGTTAATGTGAATTAAATATTAGCTCCCTAACCTAGCTGATTTCGGTTGGGACACATCGGTGAGTGGCACATCTAATGCAACGGCGCCCGTGACCAAAGAACGCAATGGAGGATCGCCGGCGAGGTCTCCGATGACCATTTGGACCGTGGAGGGCAAAGATCAGATGAGGGCCCTGTTGTGCATCCACTGGAATGGACGACGGGGGTTGGGACGATCGTGATCCATGTTAGGGATCATGTTCAGCGACAACGAAGCTACAGGCGCGACAGTGAGCGTGCTAGAGCTGGAATCCGAGCTCAGGTATAAGCGGGAGGGTGGTGGAGCTCATCGCGAGTGCGTAGATGTGCTTGGGAGAGCCAGAAATTTTCGAGGCAGCGCAGATCGAAGACGAGCAATGGTAGTTGCTAGCAGAGAGGTGCCAATGATTTCGGCGGCTTGGCGATCCCTAGCTCAAGCTGCTCATCAGAGTCGATGTATACAAAGCAGATACATCTCCTAGAGAGGCCTCAGCTGACGAGGTGGATGGTGGCCACGCGGGAGACGATGGCGTGGCGGCAACTGCGTATTGGTGGTGTTCGGTAGCGATGCAATGGCGCGAGGGGAAAAAATGTGGACGTCTAGGGTTTCCGGGGGAGAGAGAGGCCTGGGGTACTCTTATACATCCCCTCGACCGCGTGATGAACGACAACAGT
The DNA here is from genome assembly GCA_902687465.1 of Secale cereale. Taxonomy (NCBI): domain Eukaryota; kingdom Viridiplantae; phylum Streptophyta; class Magnoliopsida; order Poales; family Poaceae; genus Secale; species Secale cereale. The sequence goes on from LR738714.1 coordinate 540,407,323, forward strand.
GGCATCGGCAGCCATTGCGGGGTGGAAAAGGAAGGGAAAGACCCCAGGTGGGTTGGGCCTCTGTGCACTTGAAACCCAAGTGCACAGTGGTGGCGTTTTACTTTTCTTTCTATATTTCTATTTATTTATTTCTTCAATGTTTTGCATTTAAATAAATACGAATTGAATTTTGCTCAACATGAAACTTGTCACATTAATAGTAGGCAATGTTTTGAGCTAGCATACAAGATTTCAAGTGGTTTGGAAATACATAAACATTTTTTTATTTTAAAAAGGCTATTTTAGTTGTTGTTGGACCACTTTATAGTTTACTACTCCCTCCGTCCCATAATGTAAGACGTTTTTGACACTACACTAGTGTAAAAAACGTCCTATATTATGGGACGGAGGGAGTAGGTATTAATTGGTGAGTCAAATGAAGTTGGTTTCAACATAACAAATGATCAAGAGAATTTATAGAATAATGTGAACATTTTAGTTTTACTATTTGAAGAATATTATTTAATTTGCAAGTTGAATTTTAATTTGACTTTGATTTTTATCAAGTGGCACTTAACCTTGGCAAAACATGATGGCATGACATCATTAGAGGAAATCAGTACAACTTAATTATAGGAGCGTTGCAAAAGCAGAGTGTGATTCGATGATTGTCTTGCAACTGGAATAAAAAAGGGGCAGACCCAGTTGCGACTCGATGGTTGACTTGTAATAGGACAAAAAAAATCAGCCCCTAGTTGTGAGTTGATGGTGGACTTGCAACAGAGGAGAAAAAAAAAGGCAGGCCCAGTTGTAAGTTAGGGGTGGACTTGCAACTAATGCAAAAAAGTGTCGGGTTTAGTTTCGGTTAAAAAACATCAAGCCAAGTTGCGAGTCAAGCATAGAAGTGCAACTAGGGACAAAAAAATTTGGGCGCAGTTGCAAGTTACTGGTGGACTTGCAACTCGGGTGAAAAAGGGTTGGTCTCAGCTGCAAGTTGAGGGTGCAGCCGGGGAAGAAAAAGGTTTCGCAAAAGAGGGTTGCACAAAAGAAAGGTGTAAGCTCTAGTGAAGAGAAATGGGAAGTAAAGAGAGGAGGAATGTAGAGAGGCAAAGCAACCACAAAATGAAGGTAATAAAAGAGGTCGCTTCTACAAAGCAGGCCAATAACAAATGACCAAAAAACTTATAAAAACAACTCAAAAGGTGGACGAGCACGATAAAAACGAAGCGAGCACGTTACCGCAAAGATTACAACAAATAAATTGGACAGGCCACAACTTAGATTAGACATTTTAAAATATTATCCAGATGGGATTTAGCAAATTTGATTTGAAAAAAATATCAAATATTTAGAAAATGTTCATCAATTAAGAAAGCAAAAATTAAAATATATGTTTACAAATTAAAAATTCATGAATTTTAATAAGTGCCGCACACTTAAAAAAAGTGTTCACATACTAAAAATATCATGAATTGGAAAATGAAAAACGAAAAGCAGAACAATAGAAAAGAAAAAGGAAATAAATGTACAAATTCACTCTTCAGGGTTAAAAATAAAAAACAAGAAAAAGGCGATGCTATTCTGACCAAATTCCATTACGGGATTCATTCTACTTGAACATTTGTATACACGAATAAAAAATATAAATAAATAAAAACAAGAAATCTGATTCATACTTTCAAAACAAAATAATAGAGCCTTACTTTTTTCATACAAATATAAATAAAAATGTTCTGCAACCCAAAAACAGTAGCCTGCTCTCTAAAAAGACTTCCCTCGGCACTCGAAAATACTCCCTCCGTCCCATAATATAAGAACGTTTTTGACACTGGTGTAGTGTCAAAAACGTTCTTATATTATGGGACAGAGGGAGTACAACATTAGCATGCATGAAATCTTCAATCGTACTAAGCATGCTTAAGGAAAATTTACTCCACATGTATAGACATATATGAAAATAAAAAGAAAAAAACTGTAGAAGTAAGGACACATACGTGAACAAAAAATTCCAATCGCACTAAACTAATCTGCATATTTAGACACAGAAAATCAAAACAAAAAAGAAAAACAATGAGACAATGAAAACACACATGCAACCCGACCCACGAAAATGCACATGCAGAAAAACATCTATTTTTCACCAATGGGACTAGCCAAGGAAAGACAACTTAACACACACAGCTGACAAAGGTTAACAGCGGACATACATTTTTTGATAAAGGGCATTTTATTACTTAAAGTATTTAAACATTACATCTGGTCTCTGCATAATTGAGATGCACCCAGCCATATCCAAGTCCACGTTTAAAAAAAAGGCGGAATACACTTAATCAAAAGGATTTTGTATAACGCCTAAAGCATAGGAGGGCCAATCCGAAGATCATGCGGCCATCCATGTCGGGTAAAACTATCGCTCGTTGTGGCCTTCAATCGTGTACACACATTCGTAAACAGGTCTCGATACTCCACATGTTATAGAGACGATCATAAATGGAGTGTACCAGCACATCTATAGAAAACCTGCATAAGAGAAGTATTTTTATCCTTAAAAATCTTATCATTTCTACATAGCCAAAGCGACTAAATAACGACAAGCTCTCACACCCTCAGAAGAATTCAAAACCTATATTCTACCCCATGTAACCAGTTACCGGATATATTAGCAACAGTACATGGAGAATACAAGTCAGAAGCTACTTGGATGACTGACCATATAGAACGAGCCAACTTGCATTGAAAAAACAAGTGTTTTATCATCTCACTGTGATGACAAAACACACATTGCTTACTTCCATGCCAATTCCTTGTAATAAGATTATCTTTGGTAAGAATGACTCCTTGACGAAGATACCACGCAAAGATTTTATTCTTAAGTGCTATCTTCATCTTCCAAATCTTCTTATGGTTATCGACTGGCACCTCTGACTAGATCAGAGCACTATACATAGAGTCGGACGTGAATTTACCATTCACTTGTAGACTCCGACGAAATTCATCGGTTCCTTGTGATAATTGCACCATGGATAATCTCATTAATCGGGAGTTCCACGATTCAAGTCTGGGACCAGTTTAAATCTCTTCAGAACGTCACATTCGGTGGAAAGGAATCCAGAACCGACACGATAGTATCACCCTTGTGACCCACAATATTGTAAAGAACCGAATATTGTTCTCGGAGTGTAGCATTACTTAGCCACTTATCCTCCCAGAATCTAATTTCTGATCCATCTTTAATCGCGAACGGCCCAAAGAGGAAGAAGTATTTCTTTGTAGCCATTAGGCCAGCCAAAAGTGTTAGTCCCCAGGCTTCCAATATACTTGGGACACTGCTTTTGAGCCCACATATTTTTCTCATTAAGAGCGTTTGCCATACACCATGTTCTCCGTCAATAGCCTAAACAACCATTTGCCAAGGAGGGCAGTATTTTTAACCTCAAGATCATGAATACCCAACCCTCCTTGGTCTTTGGGACGGCTAATCACACTCCATTTAGCCAGTCGATATTTCTTTTTCGCATTATCACCTTGTCAAAAGAATCTTGATCGAAAATAATCCAATCTATGCAAGACTCCTTAAGGTAATTGGAAGAAAGAAATCATATATGGTACCATAGAGCATCGACGACAACTCTGAGAAAAATAAACGAGTGTGAGGGACTGTTGCACCAATCTTGCAACAAGTTTGATCCTGTGATGGTGGACTTAGATGTGACATGGTTAAATTTCATCTACTTCAAAAAATAAATGTGTTTCGCAAGCAAATTGCCTCTCATATTTTTGTTAATGCGTCACTCGAAAACGAACGTAAAATCCAGTTAGTAGGGCCTCGTTTGCCTTTGGTTTGTAGGAATTCTATAGGCTAGGAATTTCAAAGAAAATTCCTTCAGAGCCCTTTGATTTGTAGGAACGAGCTCTTACTCCTATGTAAGGTACGAATCAATGCTTCATATTGTAAAGGAAAAAATATTAGCCTAGACTTAACAGGAAAAAAAATAGCCTAGATTCTATGGAAGAATACATATTTCCTGCATCAAATGACATCTATTTTCCTATAAGAATTGAGATCGGAGGATCAGTAAGGCGGACGGGCCTTGGAGGCGATGGAGTCAGCCACGTGTTTGATAACTTTCAGGAGCGACAGTGAAAGTGGGGGCGGCAGCACTGGAGGATTTCATTTTTGGTGGTGCTCCTCGCTTGCTGAGTCGTGACTTTCAAGGTGAAAATCTAAGGTCTGGTCTTAATTGGTTGTGCGTGGCAATTGCCTTGCTGAAGATATTGTTTTGAGAGCTCGGACTTCTCCAGGGTGAAAACCTAAGATCTTGGATCGGGCGACGACGGCGCTTGTGCACTGTTTCCTTCTTGAAGGCGTCGCTTTTGGAGACCTTTTATGTTTTTCGGGTGTTGTCATCGGTGGCGGTTTGTGTGCTGCTGCTGAGAGGAGTTGATCACTATGGTGAGGCCTTTGTTTTTCCTTTTTTTTTTCTTTTTCTTTTTAGGCTGTGTGCATCTGGGATGTCTTTGAGGCATCTTATTGGTGCAGAGGTTGTGTGTAATTGATATCTTCTTGATATTAATATATTCCCCTTTTCGAAAAAATAAGAATTGAGATATACGTCATCTCACATCATGATTTTCCTATTTTTATGATAATCCTATCCTATGAACCAAATTTAAAGGAGGCCAAAATCTTGTACTGTATTATTTATCCGTACATGACGAACCATGGAAATTCTGGAATTAGGTTGTAGTCTGTCCATAACTGATAACACCATTGTACTCCTGCGTATAATTCACGTGAGGATGAAGAATGGGCATAAAGCCCCATAAGGGAATAATACCTCACTTCTTGCCTTCCCGCAAGCATACATCCCAATCAAAAGTGTCATTTTCCCACTGCAATCTGCCACCAAACACCCATAAGAGAGAGAGACTGCGTGGAATAAAAAGGGGATGAGATAAAGATGGGAAAAAAATGTGAGGAACGAAAGTGAAAGGGGAGGGCGCATGGTGTATGGACGAAAAGACCAATCTATATCTTCCATCCTAGGCCGGCCACCTCCAAGCAACAAGTTACACTCACCTCTTTTTCACACAGCACATCCAAACAGACACTCCTGTCCTTCACCATCCCAAGTCCCCAGCTCTCTCTCCTCCTCCCATCGCTCAGCTCCTCCCCCCTCTTCTCTCCCACGCAGGTAGCAAGAAATCTTCCAAGTTCCACACCTCAATTCCGCCCTAACCCAACCAACTACGTCGACCTCTCTAGCTAGCCGCAAGTCCGCACCGGCAGCGGATATCACACCACCTGCTCTTTGCAAGTTGCAAGAAGGATCAATGGAGCTGTTCCCGTCACACCCGGACCTGCAGCTCCAGCTCCAAATCAGTCCTCCCCCTGCCACCAAGCCAATGGACCTAGGGTTTTGGAAGAGGGCTCTCGACACCACCGCCGCCGCCGCCGCGGCGACCACGGCATCAGCGGCAACAACCTTCGCGCCTCCGTCCATCGCCAGGGCTTACCCCTCGGTGCCGGCATCTGCTGGCGGCGGCTTCCATGCAGCGCACTACGGCGCAGCCGATGGCCACCTGGGCGGGCTGCAGTTCTTGCAGCACACCCAGCCCATCCTCCACGAGGTTCAGGACCTGGCCGCGATGAAGCCCATCCGGGGCATCCCCGTGTACAACACCTCGCAGTCTCTCCCCTTCCTCCAGAGCCAGCTCCACCACCACAACCACCACCACCAGCATTGCTACGACGCGATCGGCGGCGCGGCAGGCGGGCCGAGGTCGCCCGGCAAGGTCGGCGCGCTGCGGCTGGCGGCGCCGCCGGCCAAGCGGAACTCCCGTGCGCCCAGGATGCGGTGGACCACGTCGCTGCACGCGCGGTTCGTCCACGCCGTCGAACTGCTGGGAGGCCACGAGAGTATGTATTGCTAGTCTTCATTCTCCTGATTTTGCTTGCTCGTTAGCAGCCGTTAGATGATTATTCTTTTTCTAGCTGGCGAACTAGGCAATCCTGTTGATCGAATCTTGCATTTCTTTCTGCTGGCATTCAAAAGAACTAGACACGGATGCATATATGGGCGTATTGGCATAGTATACAAGCTAAGCTCTATATATGTTGGTGAGCGAATTATTGTGTGCTGTTTGTGATATTTGCTTTGTTGCGATTGTGCAGGAGCAACGCCCAAGTCAGTTCTTGAGCTAATGGACGTGAAGGATCTAACCTTGGCCCATGTCAAGTCTCACTTGCAGGTGAGGGGGATCTTCTTTAAGTACATATAAAGTCCATGGTTAGCTCACTGGTTATATTTATATTGAGCTTTGATCACTTGTGCTCTCCTTAACGTACGTATAGATCTACTACTACTTCAGATATACTTATATAGTTCTAAATGTTTGATGTCCTTCTCTCGTTTTACGGTTTACTTCCTTAACTTCATCTCGGCCGCTCATGCATGTAAGAATAGTCATTCTACAGTTCACTTTCTGAGCAGTAAATTCCCCTATCGTGCCTCCCCTCTCCCCTCTCTCTCCCTCTCCCTTTCTGAAAGCTTTACCACACCGGCGGGGAGGAGAGAGCAGGCAGCTTCCAATAAAAACCGGAGATCAGCAGCTGAGCATCAGCAGAAAGCTAAGCATGCAACGGGAAGCAAATGCGGCCATTAAAAGCCTCACAGTCACCGGATACGGAGAGGGAGAGGCCGGCCGGTGACGATGGACGGATCACACAGTGGACACATGTGCACACAGGAGCGCGCGCGCACACACACACTGATAGGATATGAATATGATACGCGTCCATGCATGCTTTGCTGCCCAAGAGCAGACGGCCGGGCAAGTACAACCCCTGCATCATTTCTCAATAATTAATTTCTTCCCTTCGCGCCTCTCTGCCTGCACACAAGCTACTAGCTGATCGCGCCATCAATGCCCCAATTGTGCATATATGCGCCGCTGCTGCCCGCTCCTGCCACCCGTATTTATTGATCCGTCTCGTAGACCACTACACACACACCTTTGACTTTAATACTTCTACCACTACTACGCTGCTGATCCTACTACCAGTAGCTTTATTTAGTCAGCTACATATATGCTTTCTAGTATCAGCGAGGATTGACCGGTTGATTATCTTGCAGATGTACCGGACCATCAAGACCACTGACCACAAACCAGCTGCTGCTTCATCCTACGGTACGTATGATCAGATCAGCTTTCTGAAAGAAATCAGACTAGTATTGTACAAGTGTCACTGGCATCTCGACATCCCAGTGACAGACACGGATATACTGGCATTGGATTAGCACTGAGCAGAATATTTGTTTTGCAGGACAAGCAAAGACAATCATCGACATCCCTGACGACAGCTCCTTCGACATCGCCAACACTACCAGTGGGTCTGAGTCTTCAGTTCAGCAATCAAATCTTGACGGGAACGAGCATGGATCCAACATGTGCGCTCTCTGGAGCAACAACTCCTCCAGGTAACGACATGCTACATACAACTTCATTGCTAGCTTCCTTGTTAGTACTCCTCGGTCTGTATTCTGGTCGACGCACGCATGCGTGCTATATATATCACATGAGAGAACAACACAGTACCTAATCCCCTACACTAATATAATTCCCTCAGTTCTTTGTGACGATGATCTTGGTTTGAATTGTATAAGTACTGGAGTATGATGTATCATTTATGGATTGCTCTATGTCAAACTAAATGTTCCTAGCTAGTGGGCTATTAATGGATATCAGTAGCTAGCTAGCATGCACTTCAGAATTACTCCACACTGCTGGGCTCCGTCTTTTCTGCCATTTCGGGCGAAATGACAGAGAGGGGCACAGCTAGCTATAAGTCTAGCTAAACATTCTTGTGAGACAGAAAAACTGCTTTGCAGATGGATATAACTCCAGAGTCCTTACAGGTCAAAAGCTGCTGGTAATTTCCTATAGAGTGCTAAAGCAACAATGTACGCCTCAATATATACACACATGATGTAGTAGCAGTAGCACACATGTTTGGGCTAGCTCTTCATCTCATGCATGATGACGTCTACAAGTATTCGTCGAGACTCAAGTGTCACATTACATAATTAGTTCATGGATCATATTTTGAATGATATAAATGGTCTGAAGAGGGTGCTTTTACTGTAGGTTCAAACCAGTCTAGTGCTTGCTTTAAGCAAAACAAGCTCTTATTCCTTTGTCTCATTTTCTTTGTTCCTACCATATCAACCACCTCCAAGTGCTCACAAAAAGCACCAGGGCTCTACCTTTGTTCCATCTGCTCCCCATGATGGTGCAATCATCTCTTGAATATATTATACATTATAAGCTCTTTCATTAAACATATCCATCTAGCCATAGGCAGCAAAAGTGCACACACATATACTTTCCACGACTACAATTAGTTAATTAAGGAGGCAATATAGTAGCACTAAAATGGAATCTTGACCAGAAGTTACATCAGAAGCAACATGGCATATAGTACCATACGCAATTAATCTCTCCCTCTTGCGTGACCAGGAGTACCTAGCTCTTGTACACATATCTGTATGTACAATCGCATACAAGCGTCGTCCATGTACGTACCATATACACACGTACCGTACGTAGTACTCGCGGACTCTGCATGGCCAACTGTAGCCATGAACGACGAGAGTACGTGTTTATTTAGATAAGGACCGGAGATGTGGTGGAAGCAAGCATTGATCAGTGTGCCGTAACACATGGGTGAGTAAACTAATTACACAGCCTTTTACCACCCATTAATCCCTCTGATAAAGCCAGCTGCTTGTCATTGACAGCATCTTAACAGTGAAAAGTTGGAGTTGCGCGCTTTGTTCCCTATGCCTTTTCCTGCCTCTCTTGTGTTGCATGCAAATGGACTCCCACTGAAGAAAAGATGTGTAGATAGATCATAGATAGATAGGCCGAGCATTTGATTCTTTCATCTGCCCATGATATACAGAAAAGAAGGTGATACTTAATTCAATTCCTCCCTTTTCTTTCTTTCTTCCTTTTGCTGGTGCAGCAGAGGGGCCTGGTCGTTCCACGGGAAATCAAGATCAGATGCCAACCCAGGCGACATCAAATCCTTTGAGGTTCGTACTCGCCTTTCTTTCCCAAGGGAGTGACCATCATTACCACCTCCAATACCTCATCGGCAATGGCCATGATATATATGCTTTGCCGTAGTTAGTGCAGCGGCGATCATTCCTCCTTCCATTTCCCGCATGCATCTTTTCCACGGCTCCCTGTGTGCAAAGTGTCGGCAGAATGCATTTTTGTAACAGTTATGGCATGCTGCCATCGCAATCTGCTTAATCTGATGTCCCTTCTCCTTTGCGTGCAGGACGTGCAATCGCAGTGCCTAAACGTCGGCGACGACGCCGCCGACCTGATGTCATCGCCGTTCCGATTGTCGGAGCTGGTCGTCGGCGCCAAGAAACCGAACCTCGACTTCACCCTAGGACGGATGTAAGCCGGCGCGCCGTCGATTTGTCGACCGGCCGGCAGCCGAAGATATGTTTAGTTAGCTAGCTATATGTGACCATCTAGAGATTGATCAGACGCATACTCGTGTGGCTCCCGCCCCATATGCACGTACACGAAGCGGAGGAGGAGGAGGAGGGAACCAAAGCTAGGAGATGAGAAAGCAAAAGAGGCATGCAGCTGGGGGAATTAAAGAATAAGACGAGGCAGCCGTTGATCCAGGAACAAAGTGCAAAAGGGAGCAGAGGGAGAGACATGGGTGCGTGCAAGTGTGCGTGCGTGGTAGAGAGAGGGATGGATAGCGAGATAGATAGGCTTTATCAAAGGCAGCCGGGCAGGAGCATGCAAGGGTTCTTAGCTCGCCTGCCTGCCTAAAGGGCTTGCAGCTATGTGTGCCCATCGATCGATCGCTTGCTTCTGGTACACACCACACACACGATCGAGCTTGAAGAGTGTGTGTATGTGTGTATGAGTGCATGCTGCCTGATGAGACAGAAGTGCTAGGTTAAGAAAGGTCTCGTCTTTTTGTTATGCCACATGAAAGGTGTAAAGCCGAGATGCTTGTGTTACATATATGCGTGTGTGCTGTGCTTATGGACCATGCAAGCATGTACTATGATGGATCCACCAGTCTTGCTCTCTGCTCGCTACTCCTATCTCCTAGCTATCTGCTAGGTTGGAATCGATACCTTCCCTGGTCTGGATATCATTGGTGCAAATCTGGCTGGATTTGCAGTTCATGAGCTAAAGCGAATCAGTAAAGGTGATCAATCAATAAAAGGAGTAGTAGTATGTTTGATCATATGTCTGCCAAGTTGACTGCTATACTTTTACCGCGAACGTGGATTTTTGAAGCTCAGGCTTTCAGACACCTCTTATCCTTACCCTCCAATCTTGCTTTGAGATCTGTGCTACACAACTAACTCACTACATGAAAAATTCTCTTTTTTGTTTCTCCCAAATAAAACAACATATGAACTTGAAACTTTGCATGATGAACAAAACATTCTAACTAGAATGCGGGAAAAATATTTTCATATTTTTTCATCGGAACTAAATATACAAAATGCGATTTTTTTTCGAGTAAAAAATATTATTTTTACTATATACGATTCACGAAAAAATCTGAAAGTAATTTTCCCACATTCTAGTTAGAATGTTTTGTCGTCGTGCAAAGTTTCAAGTTCATATGTTGTTTTATTTGGGAGAAATAAAAAAGAGAAAATTTCTTGCACGAATCTTGATGTAGAAATGGATGGCTAGATAAGGGGGTGTTCCAAAGCCTATATTTTCTCAAATGTTAACCCTTTTACCGCCGCATTGATGGAATCAGTCAATAATATATGGTGAAGAGACAAGCTGTTAACCAATTATTGTGATTTAAAGGGAAAAATCGCAGTTACTCTATTACTATTATTTGCTCCCTCCGTTCCAAAATAGATGACCCAACTTTATACTAAGTTAGTACAAAATTGGGTCATCTATTTTGGAACGGAGGGAGTAGTTATGTGTCACAAAACGTATATTATTACTCTTGATTGCACTATTCTATCACCGACACACCAAACCATAATGGTTGGTCAAAGGCTTGTCGTAAATAACCGTGAAAGATTTGACTCACACAAAGAGAGTATGAATTGCTTTCCCTAGTGTGTTAGCTGTGGTTTGGTTGCTCAAAGGAGGTGATGAAGCCTAGCTGTGGTCTAGTTGCTTTGACCTTAGATTTGATTGGCGAAAGATAAGTTATGTGCCACAAGAATCATATTGTTGGATTCGTATGCAAAAAGGTTTCAATGGCACTATTTTTGCTACATATAAATTATATTTTGTTACACAAATATATGGTCAAACTTTGGATCAGAATGTGTGGGGGCCTAATATACCCGGTTGGAGGAAGAAGTAGTTTCTAGTACCTTGACCAATTGAAATGCCATCGGAGAATATAGAGTATGTGCCAAAGTTTGAATTTACCATATATTTTTTGTTTATATTCCGTCGGTAGTTATGAATCACAAGCATGAATTGTTGTTGGACACGAATTCAATGGCATCATCTTTGTGTAGCATAAATTGATGGCCAAAACTTTAACTTAGACATATATACACAACTCTATACAATAATTTGCAATGGAGCTTTTTCTGAGAAGGGGAATATATGAATATCACATAGATTCCAATTACACCCAGTCTCTGCACCAACAAGAAGTCATAATGACATTCAAGATGCACACAACCCGAAATGAAAACCAAAAAGAAAGAAAGAAATGGCCTGGCCAAAGTGATCAACTCCTCTCAGGATAAGCACACAACCACCACCAAAGACAGCACCCGGAAATCATAAAAGGCCTCCAAAAGCGACGCCTTCAAGAAGGAAACAATGCACAAGTTCCATCATCACCCGATCCAATATCATAGGATTTCACCCTGGAGAAAGACCAAACTGTCAAAATAATACCTTTGACAAGGCAATTGCCAGGCACAACCAATGAAGGCCAGACCTTAGGTTTTCACCCTGAAAGTCACGACTCAGCACCCGAGGAGCACCACCAAAAATGAAATCCTCCTGTACTTCCGCCCCCACTTGACACTGTTGCTACTAAAAGTTATCAAACACCTGGCTGACTCCAGCGCCTTCAAGACCCCCTCCGCCTTACTGATCCTCTGATCTTAGCCATCAAGACTTTCTCTGCTGCTGCCCGTGCCATGAAAATCGAGATGTCACATTGTCTCATGGTGTTAACAAACAACACAGCTTCGTGCCACGCCCTCCTAGAGCCATGTAGGTTGAGATGGACGCGCACGACCGGATACTATCCGATCCAGATATCCTGAGGCAAGATCTCCGGCAGTAGTTCCGGAACACATCGATGTCCAGATCGAGGAGGACCGATCATGCAGATCGTTGCCGTGGTGCGATAAGAGAACAAGGACCACCACTACACCACTGCGCCTCCACCAAGTCGACGCCATCATCGCCACGACGAAGGACAACGCCCCTCGCTGCCCACAACCCGCGACTCCAAGCGCCAGAACTGACGAAACCGGCACCAGCCATCACTCCGCGCCCTCCCGTACCAGCAGCTTCATCACACAGCCGCCGTCGCGTCCGCGCAACGCCGCGCCAAAGGCCCGGCCGTCTGAGACGCCGCCTTCAACGCCCTGCGGAGTGTCGCGCTCCCCGCCCGCTCACCACGTCTCGTGCCGTAGCCACCAGGGGAGGAGGGATAAGGGGCCCGGTCACCGCCAACGCCAGCTGGGCTTCGCCCGACAGTGGCGAGGGGAGGGGGAGGCGGGGAGGAGGGACGGGCGGCGGCTAGGGTTTCGCGCCCAGCCGCCCGCGGGGGCGACTTGAGCGATATGTTTCCCATACTTACCAGTAGATGGGCTCCTGCAATGTGCGAGTGTAAATCATGTATGACAGTGCCGAGAGTATAATCTCCCTGTCTCAAACTAGAAGGATGTTTCTGGACTTCACACATTCCCTATCAAAACTTTCACAATTACTTATCAGTTAAAGATTTATGTATAATATCATAGAAAATTATGTTGTGCAACAATTTTTTATGACCACATTAGAGGAATCTTTTAAATAAAACCAATTTCGGTCAAGTTGATCGTGGTTTTGCACTAACAAGCATATAGAGACATACCGTGAAGTATGAGGAAGGTGTATAATGCTTTGTTAAATTAAGACTCTATTTGCAGTTAATGCAGAATAAAGCACAAGGAAATATATATTTTTTTTTTTGAGAAAAGCAAGCACATTAATTGGACATTTTTGCAACCTACAAATTTGTTTCACAACTCACCATCTGTCCTTGATTGGAGAGATTTTCGAGTTGAGCCCTTTAAATCAGAATGGAGGGAGTAGATGTGAAATATTTGTTAAATATGAGTAGCATAATCGAAGGTTTTTTATATGCATGATTGCATGTTGAGGTAGGTTTTTTGCATGCATAGCTGAATGTTTTAGGTAACATGTTTGCATGTGGAGAAAAATATTTTAGTGTGGATCACATATCTAGATATATATTACCCGCAAAAAATCTGTATATATAAGGATAAAAGGATGTAATGTAATATGGAATAATAACCTTGTTCAGACAGGAAAAGTTCAGGTAAGCCGGGTCCGCGTAGTACGTTGCGGCGGCCACAATCCAGCCAGGCCCTTGCGTCCTCCTTGATATTTCCTGAACAAAACCACTGGCGCATAATACGGGCAAACACCTTGCACGTACGTATACGGAGCTACAAACAAACAAAGCAAACAAGCCCAGTGCGGAAGCATCAGTCGAGGTCCAGTACGGCATTCTTCTTCTTATCTTAAAAGAATAAAGAAAAACGCCTGGTACGGTGGCAGCCCCACTAGTAAACAACGCATGGCTCGTACGCACGGCGCATGCACTCATGCATGCGAAACAGCAGGTTTGTCAATTTCGGGAACAACCCTACGAACGCCGTGCATGGATGCGTGCATGCATTTGTCCCCGTCAATCACTCGCCCGATCACGTCGCGATATATACATACAATAAAGAAGAGGGTGAGAAAACCAGAAAAATCTAAAAGAGAGAAGGAGGAGAGGAATTGAAGTCAAATCTTTTCAGAGAGGTTGGGCGGTAACGCGCGCCTGGGTCGACGACGGCACGGCATGCATGTGTGCGTGGTGTGATTGACGCTCCTTGGCCTGGCCCTGAGGCGAGGTGAGGGTGAGGTGACCTCTCTTGGAAAGCCCTTGATTCAACACGAGCGTTTACCCTCCTCCCTAGCCTACGCCTGCCTATTTTTGTTCTCGCGTGCGTCGATGCATGGCTCGATCAATCACCGATCGATACCCGAGCCGACTGTACTGCCCTACCATGCATGCATGCATGCATTTACGTTCCCAAACAACCACCACCCACCGGGCCTCCCGCTCTTGGATTCGCGCTGCACACTATGCAGGCATCGTCTCGTCCGTTTCGCTCGCTTTGGAGGCAGCTAGATAGCTCTCCACCAAATCTCAATGGTGGGTGGTTAAATAGCTCCGATTTTCGATGACGAACCGCTACTGTGGAGCTGTACATGTGCATATAGCCAGGACACTGGCCAGCGCCCGGCGGTGAGTCATCTGTGTGACGCATCGACGGACGGCACGTAGGCGTAGCTAGATGTGTACGAGTATATATGAATGTGTGACGAGGCTTGCGTTTGAGCCAGCCATCGAAGCTACTAGCTAGCTTCTCGTAGCTTCGTATACCGGGCAAGTGCGGGGCAAGCATGTCTCTAGTGCTCCCTTTTTATTTTGGTTTTTCATTTTCAAAGTTTTATACTGTATCTCATAAATGAAAAATTCAAATTAACTTTTGTTTTCGTATTCGTGTTTCTGGTGATCAACAGTTTCAACTAAGATCCGTTTTGAATATATTTTGATGACTTTTAAAAAAATGTCAAGTTTCAATGTTGAAACTTAGTACGAACGACTGATAAAAATCAATTATTTCGTATCTACGACTGATAGAAAAAATTGCTTGAAAATGTACATCTGAAACTGGTTGAAACTGGTCTCCGCACTCGTGTGCCCCTTGCACATTTCCGTTCATATACTAGTAGTTTTAAAGGTAAATACGAACACATTTTGTATAGGGAATATCGGTCTGCAAAGACCTCGACGTCTTGACAGGTCAGGCACTGGCGCAAGTGGTAGTCGTCGTCGTAGCTAGTAGTCCATCGCTGTTCCACAACAGTCGCGAACGCTTTTGGAAGAGCAGCAGGGAGAAAAGTTGTAAACTAAAGCCGGTCAAATGCCTTGGCCGGCCTAGAAAACGAAAAGAAATGCAGACAAATATGCTTGCATGAGGGGCAAGCTAGCGGCTGCCATATGCGTGGCATTCAGGAGCGGTGGTTAGTTGATGTGCACACGCAAGCGACATGGCTATAGCGAGCCATGCATGCATGTTGCGTAGACCAAGAGGGTCACAGCTTTTCCCCGTGATTTCCGCGGGATCCATGCATGCGTGCGTCCATCCCGAATGCACACACATAGACTACGTGTGGCCCCGCCGCCCCAGCCATGACAACGTGCAGCGCAGGCCTGGGCGTGCATGCACGCTTGATTCAGCAGCGTGTGGCCATGCTGTGTGCTAGCTGCTGCCTGCTGCAGCCTCACACGTACAGTAGTACGTGGTACTAGCCGACCTGCTCTGGGCACACGTACGTACTTTCAAAACTACTCCATTCGCACTGTTTTTTTACTTACATTCGAATTCGCGCACACTTACTTTGAGCATATTGCTAACAGTTATAATATATTTTTCGAAAAGTGAAGACCCTTCATCATACACACAGCCATCTTCATTGAACGAAAACGAAGAGGTCTGATAAGTACACATTATCAACTTGCTAGCGGTTATTGATCGCCATAAGGTGTTGACCTTTCTGAAAGCAAGTTAACATAACCGAAGGTACCAAACTTGGCAGTTGAGCGTGCACTGGTACGTGTCAAGTCATGTTGCAACATATCGGTGCATTGCTTAGTCGCTGCATCAGTTCGAAAGTTCTTACTGGATGTGTGATCAACCCCTGGAGAAAGCTAGTTCAGGCGCCAATGGAGTGGCCAACCCCTGGAGGAAGGTCAGGTCAGCTCGATGCGGAGGCTGGAGAATCTCTGATCGATGAAGACTACGCACTGTCCAAGAAAGGCTTTCGGCGGACGTAGAGAGAGAGAGAGAGGACCGGGGTGGAAGAAGGAAAAAAAGAAGTGGAAGGAAATGAATGATGAGGCACTCCATTACGCTATGATTGGGGGGCGCCCCAAGGAGAAACAACAAGGGATCGAGTAGCGTAGCCATGCCAGCCTGCTTGCTTGCTTTGGGGCCCGAGACGAGCGCTTGCATGCAGCAGAGCGTGGCAGAGATGCATGCAGGCAGAGAGAGAGAGAGGTCTTTTCATGTCAAACCAACGCGACGACGCAGCGCAGGCAGACGCAGAAGCATAGGCTTCCTCGAACGCAGCAATGGAAAGCAGGGCGCAGCAGCGTTGGCGCCCAATGGATACGACCGATCCGCCGTGCTGATGACCGCGACCAGACATGCATGCCCGCCCGGCATTCAAGGCCCCCAACCCACCCTTCTTCTACTCTGCCAAATATTACCCCACACGCCCTCGCAACGTTGCCCTACTCCATGGGCTAGTACTACTCATGCATGCATGCATGCATGTACCACTGTGCATCCATCGTTTTCATATCCTCGTGTCCGTATGTGTGTCAGTGTGTGTGTGTGTTTGTTTTAACTTTTCACGTTGGTCCTGGCTAGGTCACAAAGGTTAATATTTGAACTTGGCAACCAAAGAGGAGTGTTCCTTTTCTTTCTAAAAAAGGGAGAAGTTCTTGGGAGCAGCGATTCGGTGCCCAGTCTCATCTCCAACCCCGATTAAGAGAAAATTCAAAATAGATACTAGAAAATTTCAGAAATTCCATGGTAGATGATTTGGTGCGTTAGCTGCACTTCAAATTTCAGATCATTTGGACATATGAGTAGCTCTCGGCAAATAAGTTGGGGGGCAGCTTACACACCAAATTATCTATCACGCAAAAAAACTGGATTTCTTTTTTTTAAATCTGTATTTTTGTGAATTTTTTCCCTGGTGAGGATGAGCATTGGCTCAGAAATGGATATTCGAAAGTTCTTCAGCTTTGCACCCCGACGTACATTCGGAAGATAAATTTGTTTTTTTTTTTGTTGTTGTTGAGAGCTACTCATATCTCCAGATGATCTGAAATTTGGGAGCCTATGTTATCACTTCTCTTTTTACAAGTAAAAAAAAAATCTAAAAAATATATAAGAAATAATGAATTATGGGTCTAGTATTACCTTAATAATAATAATAATAATACACCCTCTGGTACAAAATAAGTATATCGTTGTTTCAAACCATACCACTTATTTTGGAATGGAGTGAGTATAAAACAAATTAAGGACAAAAACGTACACATGAATTGCACAAAAATTTGCATGGTTTCCCAATATGCAAGAACGAGCATATAGTTGGGCAATTTTCGGACAGCAATATGATTGTCACACATATTACATAAAATATGCATGTATGCATCCATGGCATACTCTGTGTTTCAACAATGTTGAAGATTAATGGTCTCTTGGCACGTACAAGATGAATTGCATCTAATATTGATAGCGTCACATCGTTATCTCTCTGGTGGTGCTAGGCTAAAGCAAGGGTATGCAAATGCATACCCAATGTTTTTTTTCCAGAAAATTTTCAGCATATATGCCTTTATAAAATGTATGGCAGTCTAATTGTATGTGTAGGGCAGGAGAAACGAAGAAAAGAACGATTCAGCGCTAGTTGGGCCTATATTAGGCTACTATGTTGCCAGTACAGTGCTACCATGCCTTATCCTTGAGGCTCGACTAGGAGCCACTTCATCATCTCATATGTCGGCCATCGTGGCTCGCCCCATCTTGCCGATCGATCTCATTCGCCAGCCCACGCCCTTTGCTGCTTCGCAGTACGGCAGTACGCACTCGGCAACATCACGGCGCACACCCGCTCACGGCACATCAGCCATCTTGCAGACAGGTCGGCAATGGTGGCGTGCGCAGTTCGTCCACCGTCTGATTTTGTGAGTGCTTAATTTTGATTTATTCGAAGTGTTAGTCGAGAATAGATGGTTATCTTCATTCCATAGTATTGTATTGTTAATCTACTGTAGCAACCATGCAATTTTGAGTGTGGTTTGCATTGGCTCGCCGTAAAACTTGTGAAGAAGTGCAAGGAAGTTAATTTTATGCATCTAAATTTCTGAATTATAAACATTCAAATATGGAAGATTTTCCACCATGGAGGAACAATATTAAAATGATTGCTTGGTTACTTTCCTTGAGAGTAAGTTCTTCGTGCAAGTAAAGGAAAACATCATCATTTCTCGCTTCCAAAAAGGTGATAGTAGAGTTACATTTTTTTTACTCTGCATACCCATATGGAAAAACCTGGCTCCGCCTCCCCCCCCCCTCTCTCTCTCTCTCGCGCGCACACGTAGACACACACAAACACATACAGACAAAAGAAGAAAAATGACTAGGGCGGAAAAACATAAATTAACACATACACACATACAGAAGAGGAAATCAGTTGGGAAAATGCACAAAATATACTCAACTAAACGAAAAAGTGAAGTCATGCGAGGTGTCTTAGTTATTGGATACCTTTAGCTCACGATCGATCGCCGGGGGCGCGGTCCATCAACCGAATATGTCGCTCAGGTGAGCTGCTCCCGGCGAATGAATCACCCCCACCCCACCCCCAAGCGCCCCTATTCCTCGCGTTACGTGAGAGGAGGGGATGCGCCCGCATCGGTGCGAGCCCCAGACAGGCCGGCCCAATTGCGCGGGCGCCACAGCCTGTTATATGTATGTTACAAAAAACACTCTTCAAAAACAGATTTAAAAATATATTTAATAAGTATTTAAAATGTTGAACAAGAAATTGAAAAATGTTAAACAATTATTTGAAAAAATGTTGAAGAAGTATTAAAAATGTCGAAAAAGTATTTGAGAAATGTTGAACGGGTATTACAAAATTTTGAACGAGTACACAAAAAATGTTGAACAAGTATTTGAAATGTTCAAAAAGAATTTCAAAAATGTTGAACAAGTATTTGAAAATATTGAATAAGTATTAAAAATGTTGAGCAAGAGGAGGGGATGCGCTCACGTCGGTGCGAGCCCCAGACGGACCGGCCCAGTCGCATGGGCGCCACATCCTGTTAGTTTTTTTTCTATTTACTATACTTATTTTTTATTTATTTTGTACTTTTCTTATACTTTAAATTATTCTCTCTCTCTCTCTACTATTATTTGAAAATTTTGAATTTTTTTCTATTTACTATATATATATATATATATATATATATATATATATATATATATTGAATAAGTTTTAAAAATGTTGAACAAGAATTTGAAAAATGTTGAACTAATATTTGAAAAAATGTTGAAGAAGTGTTAAAAATGTTGAACTAGTATTTGAAAAATGTTGGACGGGTATTTAAAATGTTGAACGAGTATATGAAATTTTTTGAACAAGTATTTAAAATGTTCAACAAGAAACTTGAAAAATGTTGAACAAGTATTTGAAAATACTGAATAAGTATACAAAATGTTGAGCAAGTATTTGAAAAATGTTTAATAGGTATTAAAAATGCTGAACGGGTATTTGAAAATTATTGAATAGTATTTGATAATATTGACCAAGTATTTGAGAAAATGTTGAATAACTACTAAACTGTTGAACAAGTATTTGAAAATGTTGATGTAGCGTTCGAACAATGTTGAACATGTATACAAAAAATATTGATCACTTGTTACAAAAATGATTTTTTTAACATCAGTACAGACGCAAGTGCTCATATACATGCGCATACACTCACCCCTACGAACGCACACACGCACACCCTGTCCTTATGAGCATCTCCGAGAGACTAAACCGGCATATCATCTTGAGATTTACGAAGTCACCGTAGGCGCCTCGTCGTCGACGGGAACGTCTTCTCCCACTGAAAGCGCATCGCCGAAAATCCAGAAATAAATTCAAAAATAATGCGAGCACCAAAATTTGAACCCTGGTGGGTTGGGGATACCGCTGTCCACCTAACCAGCTCAACCATAGGTTGGTTCACACAAAAATGATTTTGAGATGTACAAAAATGTGGCGTGAAAACAAAAACAAACATAAGAAAACACAAAAGAATAACGAAAAATAGAGAATAAAAAAGAAAACCTAAACAAAAAAACCAAGAAGAAGAAAGAAAATGAAACAAAAAATGGAGAAGAACAAAGAAAATGCAAAATATATTGAAAATGAATGACAGAAGAGCGGAGAAGAACAAATAAAATAAAATAAAAAACACAAAATAAAAAAGGAAAAATTATGGAAGAAAGCGGCTCGAGTAGCCTCAAGTAGGTGGTGCCCCTTGTTCTTACCATAAAAGTGTGTTGGGTGGAGTGGTTGGCACACCGATCGAATCCCCCTTCTTGCAGTTCCTTTCTACAAACACTTAGTAGAATGCTTGAAATATAATGCATGTTAAATTTTACATGCATAAAAAATAAAGCTCGTGTGTTCAACCTGAAGACCAGGGATCGAATCCCCCTTCTTGCAGTTCCTTTCTACAAACTTTCTACAAACACTTAGTAGAATGCTTGAAATATAATGCATGTTAAATTTTACATGCATAAAAAATAAAGCTCGTGTGTTCAACCTGAAGACCAGGGATCGAATCCCCCTTCTTGCAGTTCCTTTCTACAAACACTTAGTAGAATGCTTGAAATATAATGCATGTTAAATTTTACATGTATAAAAAATAAAGCTCGTGCATAATCTGGTAATAATTAAAGTCCACTTCACTTGCAATGTAAAGGCAACTCCAAAGTGGACCTCAAACCGTCTGCATCTATCCGGACCGACTTGTCCGGACACAGTTTGCCATCCAACGCGATACCTCATCTGTCTAGGAATGCGTCCGGGCGTCCATTTTGGCTAATTGGACCAAACCTATGGGGCTTTGTGGGAGTCCGGACATCCACATCCACAAGATGAATCAAAAGCCACTACTTAGGCCTCCCTTGGTTCATAGAATAAAAATATTGTAGGAATAGGAATTTCATTGGAAGAGAGATGATATGCAT